>JADDOH010024589.1:0-311483 GCA_016648135.1 Agrypnia vestita | reverse complement strand
AAAGCATTTGTTTAAAAAAAGTTAAAAAAATACTTTGTTATTATCACAAAAAAAATATAATCCCGAAGCCCTATATAATCTTTCTAGCAATAGAGTTATCTTTGGTACACTTTTTCTCGAAATATTTCCACGTAAAGACCGTATATTTTTTTAATAAATTGAATAAAAGAAGTTCAAACAGAAAGTTTGGGGGAAAATATATAATTATTTTTGGGTAGGTTGTTAAATACAACGTTTACAAAAAGATAAAAATTCACTTTCCGTCTCCTATATTACAGCATCCAAAAAAACATTAAAACATTGATTATTTTAATTAAATTTTACATGCGTACTAAGAAAATTTCACTGTCATTAATATAAAAATATTCAAAATTTTCTACCTCATACACAGAAATTTGAATTAATTAAATCGTATAGTCTGTTAAAAGATCATTTTTCTTTCAAATCAGTCTTTGGTTGGACACCAACTACGCCAGTCGTCAGGTTACGCTCCCGCTAGTTTATACGAATATATCTTAAAATGCTGCGTAAACTTTGCCTGAGTGTTAATAAAGGGAAGATATCCGTATAATGAATGCATTTTAGAAATCCCATATCGCGCGGACAACGGTAAATGCAGAAAATAACTGTTAAATGTATTAAAAATACTTGAATTTGAATGTCGCCATTTTTATTTTTTACAACTGTCAAATTTTGTTTGTTTTTGCGGGCTGATTCTGATGTTTTTTTCCATTATCCTTATCTGTTTTCTTGAAACAATATGATATATAGACTTTGTTCTGTATATACACTGAATTTTTGTCCTTTCTTTTACCTGCAAACAATATTTTTAATGAAATAAGATACTCCGTCTATTTCTTTACTCAACGGTAATTGTCATTTTTTCACGAAATAGTGATGTGAAATCTTTTGAACCGGCATTTTTTTGTGTTTTTATTTTAACTGATAAATTTTCAGTAAAACGATATAATATTGTTTTGAGTTTGTTTGTTTTGATGTTTTGTTTGAAAAATTTTCAGTAAAACGATATAATATTGTTTTGAGTTTGTTTGTTTTGTAAAATATTTTCAATTAAGAGGTCCTAGTACACGATTTTCGTATTTGCCGTTGGGCGCAGAGTTGCCAACGTAGGCGATTTTTCGCCATTTAGGCTACTCAGAAAGAGAATCGGCGACGAAAAAATCTAAAAGGCGACTGGTCGCCTACTAGGCTACTTCAGAGACAAGTTATTTAAATCAGCCGAATCGCAAATAATTAAGAAAAAAAAATACAATTACCTTTGTGTAATGCTGTCATTGAAAGAATTTTAAGCGTAATGGGGACAATTAAAACAAAATTAAGGAATCGCCTGCAACTACCCATGCTGATCGCTATTCTTAGAATTCGTACCTATATGAATGTAAGAGGTGTGCTGCAACAACTTTCAACCAAGCAATCACATGGTAAGTTTTCACGCTGGTAGCAAAATGTACGTCTCCGGTGTTTTTAAAATGGTACCTATCTACTTACTTTATTTTCTTTTAACGAACATTACGGTTTTTTATATTAGGCTTAGGCCTATTTATCAATACATTATAAATATGTTATAAATAAATTGATAAAAATTACATTTTATTTTATTCATATTGATATTTTGGCGTTTGGGCTACTTTAGGCTACTTTATGTATAGGAAACGGCGATATTAGGCCAAGCGCTGTTGGCAACTCTGGTCGGGCGACTAAATTGAACATATAAACTTATTAAATCATTTTGCAAAACCCAATTATTAATTTATCCTCCGGCTTAATAGCCCGTTCCTTAATAGGAACCGTTTATATGCTCCATTTTTGTCGTCCGTCGTTATATATTTTTATTTATTGTGGTCAATTGTCGATATTTTTTATGAATCGTTTTACCCCAGTTCATATAATCGGATCTTATGAATCCTTCTTTTTTCCTTTTATAACATCTTTATATGTTGTATTATTTAAATACCCTGTTTTAATGAATCGTTTTGTTTTCGTTTATATGTTCCGTTAATCGTTTTTTATTATACTTTTTAAATAATCGTGAGCCATGCACTGATTGCGTGTCACACTCTAATTATATAAAGTTGTCATTCCAGCAAGTTACGGATAGACAACCAAATTATTATATTTAGATATTTGAGGTTACATTTCTGTAAGTATGAGTTTTCATTCTTTTCATAGAATTCAATACAGTAATAGACAATGATCAGTGTAGATTTATACAACTCAATACTTTGAGCATCATTAATATATAATTTGTCTTTATTTTAGTTTTTAAATATTACTTCTACCGCATACATGCATGAATGTTTTTTATAATCGTTTATTATGGTCAGTTGTTGATCTTTTCAAATAATCGTTTTTCTCCAGTTTTCAAAATCAGATTTTATGATTTATATTTTGATTGTTATTTAAGTAACTTATGTAGAATATTAAAAATAAATTCGCTTCAATACAAGCAAAAAAAGTTTAATCATTTTGCACTATCACCCTTCAGAAATTTGATAAATATATAATACTTTATAAAGTTAATCTGTGCTATTCTGAAAATATTGGGATGTCAGATCTTTATCCCAATCTTGACAGGTATGTATAACAATATATTGACACTAATTTTGATGTTTTAAGTTTGGCATGTTTGAAATAATTAATGAATCAATCAGAAAGCCCTAAAACGTAAACAAATGTTAATGTATTCACAATTACGAATAATGATCTTTCTAATTGATTGAATTCATTAATTTCAAACCTGTCAAACATAAAACGTCAAAAAAACGGCATCACAATGTAATACAATAACTGTCAAGATACAGAAATAGCAATGTTGCTTAGTTCAGAATACGGATGATTATCATTTTATTTGACTTTTATTATTGCGAATTAATTTTAGATATTCGATATAAGTTACTTTCATGAAAGTCTTACGTTTTGAAAAGATAATTCAGAATATTTTTATTTCTATATTCTCTTTATACTTAACCATATTTTCATGGGTGTACGACTGTATAGTAATTAATAACAACTTTTGCGTGACCGCGCAACATGAGTTGAGCGCTGATTGCTTGTCACATTCTAAATATCTAAAGTCGTCTTTCCATTAAGTAACGGACAGACAACGAAAATATTATTATTATTATTATTTTGTCTTTATTCTACTTTTTAAGTATAACTTCTAACGCACATACATAAGTACACGCATAATTTTTTTAAATGGTTTTTATTTGAATTATTTAACATTGATATTAGACAAAATGTTATAAAACAATAAAAAATATAGTGAAAATTCACACACGTCATACAATTATTCAACGCTAAAGAAAAAATAATAACATATAATATAAATAATATATTACATGTAATGGAGATCTTAAAAAAATGTTTTTCTTAAAAAGCAGAAAAATAGCATAAAAAAGCAAATTTTGAGTGAAATTTCAGAAAGAAACAATATCCATTGCATGGTCGGCTTTGTCACATCTCTAATATAAGGATTGAATAATTATTGTACAGAAAAATTTCGCCAAACTTGCAAAACTTACGTTCATGTAGAAAGGGTTACGTATGTAGCACTACGCAGTTAAAAGGTCAGGCGTTAAAGTTTGCACATTTCTATTTCGTTTTATAGTATTGTATATTTCTCGCTATCGTTTTTTGTGCTTAAATAATACATGTTTGAGCGAAACTAGCGCCATTTTTAGCGGGAAGTGATTAAACTAATGCCAATATTGAAAGTATAAGAGCCTCTTAAGTAATACAATTCAACTAAAATGATAAAAACCTTGTAAAAAAAAAATATTTTCAATTTTAACAAGGTTTTTAATTCCACTTGTTTTTTAGAATTGAATCGAAATGAATTTTTCATAATTTATATAAGTTGCAAACAATAATGATAGTTCAACTTTATGCAAAAAATAACTTAGGCCGCAAATAAATGAAGGAGCGTAAATGGAAGCAGAAGTTACCTGGCGCGGCCTGAAGAGTGTCTGGAGGAGGTGGAGCGGCTCTCGCGCTGGGCCTCGCGCAGCAGCCGCAGGTACTCCTCGCCCACGAAGGGCAGCGGCGTCACGCTGCGGTTGCCCAGCTCCACCCACGACTCTGCAACACATCGCCAGCGTTACCACCAACCGCATCGCAACACATAAACAGACAATCATCTGCAGACGGCCCACCTACCCACCGCAGGTCTAAGACACGTTCGCTGAGACCGTAGCGAAAATTCTATGACCAACTTTGTACGATTACTAAATAAATTAAATATATTAATTGTATCAAAGACATTCCAAACAACTAGATTAATACTACTAATAATACTATTAATTATTTATTACTTAAAATAAATTTGAAGCCTATTTGAAAATAGAATAATAAATGTTGTATACAAGAGTACACATATCGAGAAGAGCTAAATAATGTTTTGTCAATTTGATTCTGTCAATATTTCTTTTATTATTCAACCATTTCCATATGTGTTTAGATTAACAAATGGAATACACAAATTAATTAAGGCGCCAAATACCACAAACAAGTTTTACGTGTAATTACAAATAAGTAATAAGTCAAATAAAATTGTTTGTATTAGATCTTCTAAAAAATATTACCTCATAGTTCGGAGCAATATGAACAACTTTGTACATTCAAAAACTCGATTGGTTTTTGTATTTCCAAAAAAAATATATCAAAATTGATCAAAATGGTTACGGTGTACGCACCGTGCTCAAATTTTTAAATAGGCTGCTGTATCAGATTTCGCTCTTTTTTTAAAATTTTTTAGAACGGTTTGAAGCGCTTAAACGTTGTTGGCATTGGTAGTTGGAATATTTTTCTATAAATATAACAATTGATGAATATTAATACTTAGCGTTAAAAAATGGAAATGGCTCTATGGCTCATGGTGCATTCATCCCACATAATCAACGAGGCTTCTTGTAGTAATTTACCAAGAGGCTCATTTTTGCGGATTGAACATGTAGATTGTTGTTCAAGATTTACGGATAGCGGAAGTTTAAAAGTAGAATGAACAGTTTTTCCATCCTTTAAGAGAGTTGCAGCAATTCTTGACGAAGCAACTGCTATCGCTATCTTCTCTGATTGTCTTATCTTAGCAAGTATCAATTTTGCAAGAAACATCTTTCCAGTGCCACCTGGCGCATCCAAAAAAAAAATTTCTTTTGTTTTTATTCACGCTATCGACTATAGTCTCAAAAGCATGTCTTTGATCTGGGACTAATTTTGGCAGGTTTTCATTGACAAAATAGGTCAAATCATTTGTATTATAGTTATGTGCTATTGTATCTGTAGCATTGTTTTCTGTACGAACTGAAGAAGGTAATCCAAAATCGCTTAGGCTTTTATCATTAAATTGTAATAGTTTATTTTCTATTTGTATCAAACCTTTGTTATAAATGTCCTCACTGTACGATAATGCGAAGTCTTGATTTTGCTGCCTGATTCTGTGTCTAATATATTCACATAAATCGTTTTTGAAATTGTCCCATAATTTCAATGGTTCTGATGGCTGACAAAAAAAAGTATGACCACAAACAACTCTCTCAGTTGTACTGGACATTGCGAAAGCGATGCTTCTCTCAGAGTATTTTCCCAATGGTCATCGTTTTGTAGCAAACCTCTGTCACGGCAAACTGCTTGATAGGTCTCTTTGAGAACTCTGTTAACGATTTTTAAGTACTCGAATGAGGTTGGACCGCGTACGTGATGCAGCAACATCCTAAGATAAAAAACACTCTGATTGAGAAGGATGTACACCGTAGACTCTTCCTAAAGCGGCATCTTTTTTTATGCCGGGATGGCCAACTACGTCCTCACCACGCCTCCTTCTTGTGAATTTATTATTGGCCCATGTGTAGTATTGCGGTATTTTGAGGTATAGAAGTGTCTTTGCGAATTCATCTTCATGACAGAGCCCAAAGAAAGCCAGAAAAGTAGTTTTACGTGGGTTTTGGGCCACTTGTTCAGCCGTTTCTGCGGTAAATGTGATTTATTTGGAGAAGTATTAATACCCAGGTACGAATAATGTGGCCTAGTTTTTACCGGCGCGGCGTTACATATTTTAACATAAAAGTAGTTATTGTGACATAACTGTAATAGTTAGACATATGGTATCTCGGACTTTTTTGTAGATATTGATGTCCTCTATAAAACTGTAGTATATCATTTTGCTGTATTGTCAGTTATTTCCGCAGCGTACGCAACATAAGGTTTTTTTTAAATATCTTTTTCACACGTTGGGTTACATTATCGGAGTTTTCATACCGATTTCTAACTTTTTTGAAAACATTCTACAGCCTATGTTCATCAGGGATAATGTAGGATTCTAAATGTGAAAGAATTTTTCACATCGGTCCAGTAGTTTCGGAGCCTATTCAATTCAAACACACAATCAAATCTTTCCTCCTTATAATATTAGTATAGATGTATTCTTTTTGTATTATAACTATTTTTTTTATATTGTATAATATAAAAAAAAAAAATATAACCTAGAATAAGAAAACCATTAAATTGAGAAATATCCCCAGAACAGGTTTCGCCAAGTGAGGCGTTATAAGCGAAATTTAAAAAAAGTGTAATTGTGACAATATTTTAACATATAAATAAATGCATGTTTAAATCAAACGATCTTCATAAAGAGTAATAGTAGTGACAATAATCCCTAGTGTAACTTCTTTATATTGTCTCGCCTAAACGGTCTATTTACATTACTCCATAGTTTTACATATTTTACGATATTTACTCATTTGGAAATCAATAAGCCGGATTAATAAGTTGAATGGACAGAGTTAGGAATGAAGAAGGTTAGAATGAATGAATGATGAGACATCCAGAGAAGTACGAGATACAAATCTCATAATGCAGGGAAAGATTGCCATATGTTGGGGCCCTGGAAGAAGAAGAACATGACGGCTGAAGAACCTGAGACAGAGGTTTGGCCAGTCTACTGTGGAGCTGTTCCGGGCCGCAGTAAACAAAGTCCTCGTAGCCAACATGACAGCCAATGTCTGTTGAACGGACAAGGCACGAAAAGAAGAAGAGTGAAATAAATATGTTATTTTCGTAAGAAGCAATCACTTAATGGCTTTGAATAATATAAGATTAATAAAACAAAACTCATGGTTTTATAGACAGTGACTGGCAGAATCCACGAATGGTCATCATAATAGATGAAACAGAATTGACGCTCAAATAATAATTAAAGAAATGATAGTTCAACTTTTTGCAATAACTGTTGATATTATTGCTTGAACCTTTTAGACTTATAACACAGGCAGGAATATACCAGCCAAGTTTCCGCTGCTAGCTCTGGTACACCTGTATAATAATTTCATTGTCTGTCCCTGTAACTTCGTTTAACATCCGTAATTTTGTTCGAATTCACGACTAAAAAAAATAAAATAAACGGCCGGAGATAGAGCTTGAATCCCGGTTAGCAAACCCGATGGTGGCAACGTAGCGATGTTACTACTGCTGCCTCTCCGCAGACAGTCGCGAACCAATGTTCTGTCATTTTTGACGGGTAACATATTGATAATATCAACATGTCTCGGGGCCAATTCAATTCAAAATGAATTTGCAAATCAACTTTTGGTTATGGATCTTTATTTTAATTAGTGATGCAACGAATATTCGTATTCGCCGAATATCATGACGAATACTAAAAACAAACTATTTATAACTGAACGCAACGCAAATTACGGTTTGGCTGTGCACCATGTATCTGAACACACCTACGCACTCTATTATCGGGGATTCCCCTAACATTGAATAAATGGATCTGTTGAGTTCTCAAGTTGTTCATTTTTACTTATTTCATAGCATAAAATGAGTTCTTTCATCTAGTTTTGTTGGGTAACTAATAAAGTAAAGTGCTCATTTCATGTAGTTTTTATTTTGTAATACGTATTGTTTGTTCAATTTTATTTCCATTGAGTGTAAAAGTGTTAATTCTTATAAAATAATTTCAAATTAATCTTCTAACATGAGCTCGCGTAAGTGTGAAAAAAGTGATATTTATTTTCGACCGCTGGAACTTACAAACGGAAAAAGGGAATGTTGCGCTTTTTGAACAAAAATTTGCCGATGGTAAATTTCAATTATTAAATGTCTTAATAAAAAAAGAACAGCGGTGTATTATTTATTACCTTGTTGAATTATTCGTGTTCGTATCAGCCGTATAGTAGGCTTGATATTCGTATTTGTTGCATCACTAATTTTGATATTAATAGGGGTTTTAAAATTTTACTTACAAATTATACAGAATTACAGTTTGACTAATTAGAAATTTCAGAAAAAAGAAAAAGTATTAGGTAATATTAAATTGAGTATTATAAATAACCAGTTCCTTTTTACAAATAATTATCTTTTACATTTGTTTTCATGATAGTAGGTACTTGATAATATTAATTTCACAAATATTATTTTTTTATATTTCATTGTATAAACTTTGATTTTTGTTTTGTACGTATACCATGTATCCTGATGAAGGGACCATTGGTCCTGAGACAAGTTGACATTTTCAATATGTGGTGAAAACAAAGTACATTTTTATTGATAATATTAATAATGTCGCCACATAATCATTTTGCTCTTTTTGAGGGAGCACACTGTATTCTTCAGATACAGAGGTGAGGCGATCACAATCTGCCGGCCGACCCTGACACGGAGATGTGGTTACAGGTGTCGTGTGACCACACCGATCCAAGCATCCGATTACTCCGTCACGCTTGTCGCTCTCCGTTCAAATGTCAAGGTAAAAAAATGTAGTCACAATATTTGGCTTACTTGGTTTAGTGAATACGACCAGCAAGTTGGTCCCATTTTTCATAGCGCAGACATAGCTTAGTTTAAGATAATATACAAATTATTGCGCACTGTCCGAATTCCCGGTAATGTCACTTTGGAGCCCTCCAGCGCTCTAGGACTATCTACAACATTCGGGAGACGCCTGGAAAAGCATAAAGCAACTGGAACCGTTTCTTCGCAAACGCTAGAAATGAAAATAATGTTCTCGAGAATTCGAAAAACCAACATGTTGCGTATAGTGGGTCCAGGCAGCGGCGCGTCAATGTTATTTTGATATTTCTACCGATGCGTGGCAAAAATAGTGTTTTAAACCAAGTGATAGATAATCTTGCGCGATAGTTCTAAAAAATTCTAATAAAGAGTTTATAGACGAGTGATAAATTGCGAAATAGTATGAATTCCAGACTACCGTTAAATTAAATTAGTGTTTAAATTAGTGTGTGACTTTGTCAAATAATTAAAATAATTAATCACTAATAATTAAATTGTTAATTAATTAATAATTAATAAAACCTCATTAATTGAATATTCAAAAAATTATATTGAACATTACATTGCATAAAGTGATTACTAAAGCCAGGCGTACGATAGGTCGTAAGCCCTATGAACACCCAAAAAAACTTCCATACCTATTTTCCTATATAAAAATATGTCTTTGTCTCTATGAGACATCTATATTAGATTTTGATTAATGATGTCCCCTGGAGGTAAAATCCAGTATTGCGTGTAATAATTTGGACATACTCAAAAATATTCTGAATTAGTAGTTACACTAGAGCAACAGCGCGCCGCAGTTATTACGGTACAATATAACGCGTAATTTGTGAGATTAATTACGTTATCACTTATCACAGTGTGACGTCAAAATGAAATATTATTTGTAATTTTGAATATTGAAATGAAAATGCAATGCGATTTGCCTTTGTTAAAAAATGCGACGTTTTGCCGATATCAAAGTTGAACATTTACGATAATGAGGCGCGTGTTTTAATCAATAATTATTAATTAGTCAATGTTGTTACGTTGATTAATGACAGTAAAGATCAACTTACTTTATTCATTATTGGCATATTTTACAACTTTCCTTGGAGCCAATTTATGTCATTGTGTAGAGCGGAATGATTTTTTTCAAAACATCTATATATTAATTACTCCAACCAATGTCGTTTCTGCATTTGGATAATTTCTGTTGCCAGTTTAAAAAAAAACATTTTAGAGTACATTAAAAAGATTAAAAAATATAGGAATACGAACAAACTGATATCAAAAAACATCCAAATCCAAATTATCGAAAATTAAAATATCGGAATTTATAGATTTTTTTAAATATTTTCGTGGAATCCGTGTATTCAAAACAGCCAACGTAATTGCAGTCAACTAATTTTTGTGCTGGTCATACCACAGAATGACGCTTTATGACATTGACAGTAAGTATACGTTTACGCTTTTCTTTTTATTGTTTTTGCATTAATCTTGCTTCAATAAACGTTCAAAACATTTATTTATTAAACATTTATTACGCTTTATATTTTATTTAAACTGCAAAGTGAACTTAACCTTAGATTCAAAAACGTCTCTCATATAACCTCAAAAGACTCACAGGCGTGGCGCGAATGTCATTTTACGTGTCATTTTCTCCGTATTTATACATTATTTTTCAGAATTCCGATGGAAGACTCAACATCACAAACCAGCAATTTGATAATGCGATTCGAGTTCACAATATGAAAGAAGAAATGCCAGACGTAGAGTGTCAAACATAACAGAAGAGGAATGTGAAAGAAGAAATGCTGACCAGCGGGAACGTAAAAATGCTAGGCAAAGAGTGTATGCTGAAGGAAGAAATGCGAAATCTTATTTTAAATGTGCAGTACAACTGTGCTGATGCATTTGCATCTTTCGGAGTGCAAATAAGTGACATACCAGGTGTAGGCCCGTATTGTCTAAAAATTTCAGGTGAAGTATATCATAGAACGTCTAGAATGGTGGAGATGGAGAAGTGCCGGCATATGCGCAACTATATGTTTACGATGCGGATGAAGCAGTCAGGGTACGTATGAGCCATCCGTCTAACCTTAGATGTCAACAAAATATAATGGAAACTATTGATAATGTCATCCGTCGTGTAAGTCCATATGCTCTCCAATACAAAAGGTTGAAAGAAGCGGTTGAGGAAGAAGAATCTATAGTTGCAGAGCACGGGGGCCAGATGCGGAATATTCAACTACTCTTTACGCGTTCTTCGTTAGATGACCAAAGAAGGTATAATGCTCCATCTAATAATAATGAAGTCGCCATTGTGTATGTAGCAGATTACGAAGGTAGGTTACCGCCAAACGTAGATTTTGCTGTTCACCCTAAGAATGTAGGAGGTCTCCAGCGTATTAATATGTTATCAAAACATTTAGATCCGATGGTTTTTCCATTGTTATTTCCATCAGGTGAATTTGGTTGGACTCTACAGCCTTAAATAATACAACATTAACTGCATGGTTTAAACTTAACCAACAAGATAATGAGGCATGTAATATTAAGTATCAGGATTTAACTAATTTCTATGTTTTTTCTAGCAATAAGCAGTGGAAGAAGAGGCAATGTGGCGGGGACAAGATTATTGGTCGCATGTCCCCCGTTTCTCCTAGAAATATAGAATTATACCATTTAAGACTTATTCTTTTACAAGTGACTGGGGCTACGTCCTTTGAATCTTTGCGGACTATTAATGGTTGTCTTACTTCCTACATTTCGTGATGCAGTACGAGAATTAGGACTCATCGATGATATTGGAGAATGGCAGCGTTGCATGGCTGAAGCTTCAACGTATATGATGCCCAAAGCTCTTCGTGACCTATTTGTCTTATTAATGATTCATTGCCTCCCACCAGATCCGTTGCAGCTGTGGAACGATTTCAAAGATTTGATGTCAGAAGACTTTAGTCGTCAAGGTGCTACTGCAGAAATTGCACAAAATTGTTCCCTTTTGTATATTCAAAAGGCATTAATAAATGAAAATTCTTCATGCACATCACAGGGTTTGCCGGGACCAGATTACAGCAATACTTATAATGAAGTGGTTGATATTAATTTAGCATTAGAAAGTTCTTTAGGGTTAGAGATGGCTGGAAAACTCAATCGAGAACAACATTGTGCTTTCGACAGTATATTAAGTAAAAAATTTCAGATGTACCTGAAACAAAAAAATGTTTCTTTATTGACGGTCCTGGTGGCACAGGTAAAACGTTCCTTTATAAGACTATTATACATACTTGAAGAGGAAGATCTAAGAAAGTTTTATCTGTTGCTTGGACAGGAATATCAGCAATTTTATTACCAGGTGGACGTACATGTCACATGGCTTTTAATTTACTTCTTGATTTATAGAATAACACAACATGCAGAGTGACATCCAAGAACCGTGCAATTATAAGTGCAGCTGATGTTATCATCTGGGATGAAGCACCGATGGCGCCAGTTATAGCTTTAGATATAATTGAACGTACTCTGCGTGATATAATGGGTAATAATGATATTTTTGGCAATAAAGTAATCATTTTGGGCGGCGACTAGACAAATTCTACCAGTTTCTCGAAGGGCTTCTCGCGGTCAGTTAGTAGCGACATCTATTAAAAACAGCCAACATTGGAAAAATTTTACTATTTTCAATTTGAAAACTAATGTCCCCGCTTTAGAAGGTGAAAATTCATTTACACAGTGGCTTTTAGATTTAGGCGATGGAAAGCTGCCTCCTGTGGAAGGAAAGTATGCGTCATCAGTGCTTATTCCAAATGAAAGTGTAAGTCAAAATGTTGTTCAAAGCATATATAATGAAGTACATTCTATAGCGGATGTTCCCCTAATGAGTAAACGAGCGATACTGTGTCCAAAGAATGAACATGCTCGATTGGTTAACGAAGATGTACTCGGGCGTTTAGAAGGTCCAATCTTTACATTTTATTATGTGGATAGTATTAAAGATGATGGTCGTGAAATGGACTACAAAATGATATATTTTTAAAATACATTCATTTATCAATAATCATTAAACTAAAATGCTATGTAATTTATTAATAAATAAGACGCTGTAATTTTATCGATAAAAATAAATACAAAGAAGAATTCGACAGCTGTTTCATTTTTTGTATGTCACTGACAGCTACCATAGACAGTAAAACCTGATTTTTTCACTGAAATTTTGTCTGTCACTGACAGCTACCATAGACACTAAAACCTGATTTTTTTCTCCTCAATGTTGATGAATTCATTATTTTTAAACCAGCCAAACTTAAAAACTCAGAGTTGACAGCATCACAATATTATACAGTAACTGTCAAGAAACAAAAAAAGAAATATTGCTTACTTCAAAATACGGCCAATTATCAAATTCTATTAACTTTGTAACAGTAAGGAAATCAATTGTGTTTGTTGCAGAGCAAACACAATTGGCCGCGGGACGACCGTCATTGGCCGCGAAGCGGCCACAATAGTAAAAATGGAGATTTTCCAGATACAATTGGCCGCGAAGCGGCTGACGTAGGCATAGGTAAACAATTGTGTTTGCTGCACAATGGCTGGCTGCGGAGCGGCCGTCAATGGCCGCGAAGCGGCCACAATAGCCGCCCGCAGGGCCTAGCAGTAAGCAATCGGTGAAGCCGATTGCTTTCCTGCTAGTGTTAAATTAAATTTCATTAGGAACTTCACTACCACAGTACGTAAAAAATAGTACACGTAATAAAGGTAATCTTATTTTACAATAATCTTTTGAAAAATTTCAGACACATCAGTATTTTGATTAATCATCGAGCTTGACAGTGAGGCGCCAAGATTTAAAAAATTCTTAGCTAGTAGCTGAAACTTCGGAGGAGTCCTCGTACAATTTTGAAAACATTCTTTACACTTTGGATGAAACGTCGAGAGTAAGGGAGATAAGCGACATCAAAGTTTGCATTTTTTTTCCTCAATATTTTTTACTTTTTTCTATAAAACATTAGACAATTATTACAGTAACTTATATGAAATATTGAAAATTCATTTCTTTTAATACAAATCAAATATTTTTCAAATTTCTAGTCATTTTATTACACTTTTATTAAAGCAAATGAATTTTTAATGTTCAATATAAATTGCTTGAAGATAGGTTATAATCCTGAAATTTTTTTGCTACTAGCTATGAAACACTCTGTTTATTAATTGTTTTTTACAAACCAATTGATCATCAAATCGAATGTGGGGTATAAAGGCAAAGGCAGCAATTTATCCAAAAAAAATAATGCAGTCATCGAGGATTACTACTTTATAATGCACTGCATAAGAGATTTTATAGGAAACATGATTTTGGAAGAGATAGATACATAAAATCTATAATTCAGTACATTTTAAATTAATAATCCTCGGTGACCGGATTCAAAACATTGTTTTAATTTATTATACCCCACATACACCATTTTCATTTTATCCTTTACTTTGTACATCCTAAAAAAATTCTTAAAACACAATAATTTTTTATGCACTAGGGTAGGCGAGACCTCCCAACACCCTTGAATTTGTACAAATATAGGTGTTTCATAGCTAGTAGCAAAAACTTGGCAGGCGGATTCCTGCCTTGATAATGATTTTTTTTACACTTCAACAGGCCAGGAAGCCCAATTACAGAAGCGAAATAAATTACAAAACACCCAGGCTTGAGAAATTCACACAGATAAAGTTGTAACCTCACCGGAAATCGAACCCGGAACCCACTGTGTGGGAATTCATTGTCATATCCACTGCGCTACGAGGGCCATTCAAGCAACCATGACCTAATGGAGATATGCAGCATCAAAGTTTGCCTTTTTTTTCAATAATTCTAATTTAATTTTTGCAAAATGTTGAAACTATCATTACAGTAAAAAAAAATATATTTTTTTTATATATTTTATTTGACTTATATTAACCCTTAGCACTGCTCGAGGGCCAAGAAAATAAAGTCTCATTTCTCAATACATATTTTTCATGAATTGGATTATTTAGTTTACAATATAATTTAACCAGAATCATATTAGTACAATTAAATAGTAATAAGTCGCAGAATTTGATTGAGAAACGAGTAATAACATACCAAACACCTTTCGAGCGCAAAGGGTTAAAGAGAATGAATTTTTCACAAAAAGTAAGTCAGAAATATTTAAAAAAAAAATGGAACTTTGATATTGTATATCTCCGTAACTACTGATATTAAGTCATGGTTACTTGAACATTTTCGACTCATTATCAAGGCGGGAATCCGCCTATGAGACACCTGTATCAGCCAATGCCTGTACCGAGGGTTGCTTCGGGCACTTAACTGCTAGTTAATATGATATGACGGAAAATGAAGTATTTCAAAACAATTGCGAACAGCTGTCTAGTTTCTGGGGCGAAATTTGAATGTTTCTTGAATGTCGCAACGTCCGCAATGGATAGGAATAAATCATTTTAGTATTTGAGATAACCAATATGCGGAATAATAATTTAAAAAGAGCTGATATGGAGCAAGACACTAGGTATTTTTTTAATATGCATTCGGTACGACATTGTTCCAACGGATGCACAATGCAACAAATGCACGTGCGAGCACTACACGTGGCTGTGCCACGAGTGAGTACGTGCGATTTGAATCACATATCGTCGCTGTATATATAATAAAGCCAATGTGCCGTTTAATACATTCTAAGATGAATGAATCAATTTGTCAATTTCTCATATAAATAATGGACATATACTAAAAAAGCAGTGCCAATCTTGGCTTCCAATCAGGTCTGCCTAGTAACTATTTAAAATATTTTTTATAACTCTGGTCTGTGCAATTATTTTTAAAACAGTTTCATTTGTTTATCTCAGAATGTTCTAAAACTGCACATAGGTACAGCGACAATATTCTGAAAGTTAAAATATTATTATCTGGTGACACTCAAACTCAACACTCAAATAAGAGAAACTTGGAGGCAAGTCTCAAATGTCAATATTTTTGCCACTGTGACAAAAATATTGGCTCTAATTTAATATAGATAACTCTTTGGATGAAAAAATGAGTAGATGTGTGTGTGAAAACAGGGAAAAAAAGTGATTTCTATCAGCTTTCAAAATAAAATGAGTCATATTTTATATGCTTTTTATATGTTTTGAATACCGAGGATTACTAATTTAAAATGTACTGAATTATAGATTTTATGTATCTCTCTCTTTCAAAATCACGTTTCCTATAAATTTATAGGCTATATTTCCTATAATATGTCACATTCAGTACAGAATATTCATTAATAACTTATATTTTATGCAACTCCACATGCAATGACTGTTTTGCGTAGCAATATAAATATCACTTCAACATCAAATAAATAGGTATTTAAAAAAAAAAACGGACAATCGATCCATGTAAGTATATGTAACAAAATATGAATGAACCTACTTTGATTTATATGCCATTATTGCGCAACTGTTGTGTGTTGCACCTAGTCTATGTAGACATAGAAACACAGGATGCAAGTATTGAGAGATCCCCTATTCTGCATCCCCTTCACTCAACATGTCAAATTAATTAGACCATGAAGATGCAAAAGTCGCGCAAGTAAATGAATTAATAACACGTCCTGTATATTTCCGAATGTTACGTCGGGGTAGCAGTTACCAGAATAGCAATATTTTTATTTTCAGAAAAGGTCCATTTTTTAATAAAAAACAGATGATTTTCTCCACAACTGTTATTTATAAGAGGCAAATTAATCTTTAAATTTGTCACATTTGACCCGAGACTCGGGGTACTTGAAAAATAAAATAATGCATATCAAAGATATTCACAGATGTGATACAAGAAATTTAAATAAAATAACAACTCCAAATAAGATAATTTTTTAGTGAAAAATCAAAATGTGTCTTTGTAGATGCTTATGCAAAAGGCTTACGTTAGAGTTAGAAGAGAAATTACATTGAATGCAGCGGAAATGAGATCGCTTAGACGTATGTGTGGCATATCCGTTTATAATTGTGGCAAATCCGTTTATAATTTTTAAAGCGAGAATGTAAAGCTGATTTTAGCATATTTAATAGAATTAAAAAAGGATTGCTCACATTCACATTGGGTGAATGGTACGAGTGTTGTACGACACAAATGTTGACGGCACGAGACGGCGACCGCGGAAGACGTGGCGCGACCAGATTAACCAGATACTGAAATATGGTCCTGTTAGGAGTCTCAAAAATGCATGAGGCATATGCAAAGATGTATGAATGCGCGAGCTTTGTGTGTCAAGAAGAGTGCGGCGCTCTATACTCTCTGCCTATTCCTGCAAAACCGGCGTGATGGTAAGTAAGAAAACAAATACACAAGATTGTGTTTATCACAAAGGACTAAAGGAATCTAGTATAGAATTAGTAAAAAAAACAGATCAATATCATAATGTTCAAGGAGAAATGCAGGTGTTATGTCACTGGCTATGACACTGGCTTCCCACACCGAGAGTTCCGGGTTTGATTCCAGGTGAGGTCACAATTTTTGTGATTTACTGAAACCTGGGTGTTTAGTGACGTATTTCGCTTCTGTAATTGGGCCTCCTGGCCTGTTGAAGCGTAAAAAAAAAACCATATATATACATGTGTTGTTAATATTGCTTAATGATAACTAAATATTATTATAAACTAAATGAAATTCGTGCACTAGCATCCCGGCTCTCGGTGATTCCTCTGCACTGATTGAACGAGGTCAACGATTCATTTCATTGGCCCATCCCACGCAGGGGTGACACTTCAATTTATTATCTCGCAAGGGTCGCCCCGCGCTTACTCAAACTAGAATCCCATTATATTAATTAAATATTATTATAAAGCATCTTCACAGCTACGAGGATCGTCTTGACTTTTTCAAAATACACAAACTAGAAGCCCAGCTGAAAATATCACATCTTGTTGCGCTGCGCAAGATTCTCAACGGAGCTATTGATTCTCTTTCTTTATCTGACATCAATTTGCATGTTGAACCCTGTATAAGGAGTTCGAAGTTCTTTAGAATAAATGAGTGTCCGACTAATGTTGGTCATTATTCTCTATCGCAAGAATGTGTTGTACATACAAGACATATTGTGCTGACCCTAACATTGATGCTGATATTCTTGCAGATACTCTATCACCATTAAAAAAGTCACTGCTACACGACATCCATTTTATCATACATGATCACACTATATTGATACACCAAATAAAAAGAATTTACGCACTGTCCGACTTGCTTGTAAATGTCATAACCCTACTGAAACATTGAGAAAGGCCTGTAACAACCTAGGTCGATCTACAACCTCTTGGAAAAACTGAGAGGCAACGAGGACCTTGTAAACGCTAGAATAATCTAGGAGGTACCAGCATCTTAGGATATAAATACGGCGCAGGCCGCGGTGCGGGAGAGTTGTCGCATTTGATAGGTGAATTTAGTGCGTAAGCTGCGAGACAACGTCCAGTGAGGCTAGTCGTGAATTGCGAAGCGATAAATCAGAGTGAATAATCGAGCTAAGTACTTACCTAATTGGCGAAATAAATCGGAGCTATAAATAATATGAGCGAGAATGTAATATTCTAGCAAGTGATAAAAACGTGTTACCCAGCGATAATGAAGTGTTTATTTACGAGTGATATATTGCGAAACAGTTGAATTTGTTTTAAGTAACTTTGTACATTGAATATTTAATCACTAATTAATAAATGGCTAATTAGTTTCCAGTATTTTCATTCATTCCTCCCGCAGCCAGGACACGTGACAATCTGCATGTTGCTAGAGCAGCCAGAAGACACTTGTAACTGAGATGGTGGGTTTTATATAATAATGTATTGTTTTTCGTATATTTTGTACCCAGTGTTCTCATTAAAAATAAATCCAAACTACATTAATAAATAAACCAATATCAATTTTGTCTGTATGTCGGTGTCACAATTTTAATAATGTACCAGGTAATAATTCTTTAAACGCCGTGTGCACACTTTTCAGAGACAAGATTAAGCACAATATGCAGTGTTGTATGTTTAAAGTTAATTTGCTGCATGTGGACAATAACACGATGACACTGATAAAATTTTTAAATCTCTGGCATTGAAATGGTTAAGAATGCCATATTTTTGAGTTCTACTGCATACCAAAGGATCACCTTTGTGTGACTTTTCATTACTGTTTTACAATATAAAGTATATGATACAATTTTCTATAAATTGGATGCAAGAATATCCCTTTTAACCGTTTGAGTGCGAGTCGTCGCTATAGCAACGAATAGGTAATGCGCCAAAATCGCGGTTCGTCGATTTAGCGACGATTGCGTCAGTCAGAGTTTGGCGTTCAGTTAGTGAGGACTGCTGCGCGGTGCATACTGTTTTGCAAGTTTTATCGAAAATTGACATTTTAATTAAAAATAAAAATTAATGGAGTTTGACAAAAAAAAATTTTTTTGGTGGTTTTTACAAACATTTATTTTCAAAATAAATCTACACCATATCTAATAGTACTGAATTTAGTGATGTTGAAGATTCAATCTCAGAATCTGACAGCGATTCAAGTTTGAGCGATATTAGTGTGTTCTCTGACCGGAAGATGCGAATTATCAGTGATACATCGGTGTTGCGAATTATCAGTGATACATCAAATGTTGTGTGTTCATCTTGATGAAAGGCGAACCCTGAAATACTGGAAGGAGGTGGTGTTTAATTTTTTTGGGAGAATGGTGTTGAATTCGTATATATTATACAGTCACGATAAAACAAAGCCATTGAGCAGACTGAAGTTTACGTCCAAAATAATTGAAACTATCGAAAACGAATGGCTCAGCAAAAAATGTATGGAAACACCTTCCACATCCAGCCCAAGATTGAACCTAGAAAGACTACTAGTGGTTTGCAGTACAACAGGTGCTACAAATCCCAAGCGTTCCCGGCTGATTTGCAACATTTGCAAGAAAGGGGTGCATGGCACATGTGTCTAAATATAGAAAAAACTCGTATTTTCTATTCTATTAAATATAAAATGTATGATAAAGAAAAGGCATCAAATATGTGATTTTCAATTATAACTCATAATTTTGTCTACAAAAATCAAAAAGAATTATTGAAATATCTCACTTTTTTTAGTTTTTATGCTTATATTTGTAATGTTATGAATAAAAAAATATTTTTTCTCAATTTCTCATAGCAATTTTCAATTAATTTACCCCAAACCCATAGCACTCAAACGGTTAAAATACTATTTTTTTGTTCCAAGCACAGACTACCAAAACATATGGACATGAACTAACGAAAATTTCTCAGTACACAACGTGCCACGGCTGGTTCCAATAAGTATGGCTTATTTAAAAAATGTACTATGAGCTTGTAAATTATAAAACAATTATGAAAATGTCAAACTTAATAATCAAAAAAGTATAATGTCTTAGTAAACAAGCCACACTTCATTGCAAAATTTAAAAAAAAATCTATTGTAAAAAATAAAATATGTTTTGATAACTAGGGGATTTAATTATGCAAAATTAATGCTTTAACTGCGGTGTACAAGCCCCATCTTCAGTGGTTTAATTTTTTAGCCGTGAATTATGAACAGACAGACGGACGGACAAACAACGAAATTATTATGTTTGATTAAAATCTAAATAATATAATAATTACTTCAAAAAGAGAAAAATAATTTAGCAGTTTTTCAGTTTTTTTAATTTTACACAAATAAACAAATAACTTGTTAATCTACATAATATTCTTAACCACAGATTAGTGGCAGGTTTCAGTACAATGCTATGATGTTTAATCTACACTAATATTACAACCCGCAAGTTATGCCGCACAATATTTTAAATAAAAAAATCCAATCTACAAATATTAAACATGCTTACAGACACTACATGAATCCCACCCATCACATAAATAGTATATAAAGAGGTAAAGTTTGTAAGTAAAGATGTAGGAAGTAATCTCCAGTATTTAGCGTGGACTTTCAGGGTGGACATGGGCTATATAATATCTCGTTAAAATAAAACCGCTTTTCGTGGTGACATTTTACAACTAAAGTCAAAGAAAATATGGTCGGGCGACACATTTTTTTCACGAACGCTGCCTTAAGGATAAGAGATATTTAAATACTTTCTGTAGAGAAGTTGTAGAACTCAATAAGTGTATATATATATGTACATGTTAAGATTAATACACAAATTGATAAAATATGACTAAAAATCCATTCGTGCGAAACCGGGCACAGCTAGTTATAAAATGCTGGGAATTATCATTGACATACAGCAGATTGACTTTAAATAAACAATATTGAAAGTAGCGTTTAATCCTATCTCTAAAAGGTCAAAGAGTGCGTGTAATCACGTACATGGTTTGGTGCGTAAACACGCCCACGGCATTTAAAGGGTTAATTAAATTGTATTTTTTGATTTGCTTCTCTCCAAATTTTGTTCTAAACATTAGTATAATTCCTTTTATCACAGACATTTTTCATTATTTGTTATGAAAACAAATTTCTTTATCATAAAAACATTACTCATAATTTCTTTGTCGTAAAAAGCGAAGTTGTATAATCATGTCACTTTGAAAATATTCATACTTAATCCCGTTGACGGTCTTTTTGTTAAAATGTATCTTGCTTATCGTTCTCTCCTTTCTTTATGCATTAACACTTTTTTTCATTCACCTTTATGCACACACAGAATTCAAAATTGTACAGAGATGAACTAAAGGCCTTCTTTAGGCGAGAGGGACACCGCGCTCAGTCTGCTCTTGTTCCTCTTCCGAAACAGGGGCATGAATCAAAGTGTGTATAGCGCAGTGTGAGTAATTATATTGTCATCAGATGCAGACCGGAACGTTAATCCAGCAGTCAGCTTGTAATGCAGATTACCTCAACTTCAAGCGTCATTATAAAACTGATAATCTCTTATAATGACGCTCATTCAATTCATTAACTGTTCAGATAACGATCATAGCCTGCAGTGGTCCGGTTTAGGCCGAGTCAAGCTGGGTACAGTAAGATCCTGTTTAATTATTGTACAATAACAGACAAACGTTCAAACTCACACAGCACACAGACAGTAGAGTAGCCGGCAAACATCTTGAAATTTTTCGACATAGTGGGGGGAACCATTCCACCAACGAGACCCAAGCTTGTCTTCTGCGCATTCCCCCACTACGCCAAAAAATTTCAAGAAGTTTGCCGGCAACTGTATCTTGATTCCTACTCTTTTGCTAAAGGGGTCATTCTGTGTGAAGCCATTTCGGGCAGGTTGTACCAACTTGAAAGAACAAAATTTTAAAGTGTATCCCGTTTAAGCTTTATAACGACTGTCATCAAAATCGCTTTTGTTCAATTTTTCGACATTTTAGTGTCAAAATGAGCAGTATTATGTACAATCAACAATCAAGTGATCCCAATTATAATAAATTCTTTTCTGTCTGTCCGTCTGTCCCCGTAACTTTGTGTAACATCCACAACATGTTTATAGTAAAAATATTTATTTCCAAAAATTTTTTTTTTGAAAAATTAAAAAAGTATAGTGTCCGCCAGTTAGAGATGCCAAATCTCATTGGGTGACCATGGTGTAAAAATGCAAAAATATTTGATTTTATTTTTAACATTACCACATACCTATACATTTTTAAAATCGTGTTCATAAATTTAGATTCAGGGCAAAGGGCCATGTAAACAAAATAACTTGATTTATATATTTTATTACACAAATAATATAAAAATCAAAATACTATAGGTATATAAAAAAATGTATTGCAAATGGAAAAAAATATTAAGGAGGAAAAATAAAACAAATATTTAAAGGAATTTAAAATTTTTTAAGTACGTATCACAAACACCACCAACAGACACATTAAAAATTGACATTCTATTTTGCATACATGACTGCAGATATTACCCCACTCACGAGCGTGCGTGCATCCGCCTAGAGTTGAAAACGTACTAAATGATTCATTGCTTGGCCGTCACGACATGACTTTAACCAATAACGATGCGATTTCTACTAACACACTTACAGACCTGCATATCACACAAATTATTTGTTTATGTGTTAGTTTTGGCATTCTTACATGGCGGACTCTATAAAAGCATTGTCATTTTTGAAGGGTTACAGCTAGTTCTATACTGTATCCTTAACGTTTCCCCTACGGTACTGTGCGCCGAGATTCAATTCAATTCAATTCAATTCAATTCAATTTATTTCATGATAATATGTACATGACAAACAAAATGTTTAAGGCATACATATTAGGAAGTACATATAACAAAAATGAAAATATTTAATAAATTAAAAATAACATAAAACCTGGTCAAAGGTGTAGGAGAATCCCGCTTCGGAAAACCCCCTCAGACACATGGAATATATCAATACCCAAAGCGATTTTGTTCAGCATAGCTGTGGCTCTTCCAACAGGCATAACCATCGGCAGGTTGGTCCTGTATATTGGAATGTGAAACAATCTATGCTGACGATGTCTAATGTAATTATCAGGAAAATACAAACCAATGCTCTGCATAATTTCAGGATTATCGATCATACCGCGCAACAATCGAATAAAATGTGTAATCAAATACACATTCCTTCTAGTCTCTAGACTATTGTAGCCAAGCATACGCTGGAGAAACTCGGTTGGGTAAAGCCAAGGATAATGCCCGTACTCTCTCAGTAGAGATATCTCAGAAACTTCTTTTGGACTTTCTCCACCATAAGAGAGTACTTGCCCTCATGTGGCCCCCAGATCATCGAGCCACTCTGGAGGTCTACTCCGCACCGAGGAGTTGTAAAGAGTTCTGAGTACGCGGGTATTCTCGAACACCCTGGCAGTACGCAGAACAAATCCTAACATTCTCAGAGCATTACCACTGATCGTCTCTATGTGATCGTGAAATGTTAGGTTGCTTACAAATCTAACACCTAGATCTTTAACATTTGATGTTCTTGTCAGATTTTGATCGTTCATTTTGTAGCGAAAAAATAGAGTTTTTTGGGCCCTAGTGAAGGATGTAACCGAACACTTGGAAACATTAAACAAAAGTTTATTTCGTCTTCCCCATTCACATATATTTGATATATCTGCTTGGAGAAGACGAAAATCGTCCAAAGTTGATACCTTTAAGAAAAGCTTTAAGTCATCCGCAAATAACAGAAAGCGCGAGTTTAAGATTACATTTTTTATATTATTAATAAAAATCGAAAACAACAATGGACCCAGGTTAGATCCTTGTGGGACACCCGAGAAGGTAAAGAAGCACTCTGACGCGAATAGGCCGTAGGAGACGTATTGGTTCCTATTTTGGAGGTAGCTCGACATTAATTTTAGCATACCATCCGAGAAACCAATCTCATACAACCTTTTCAATAAGACATCATGGTTGACTGTATCAAAGGCTTTGGCGAAGTCATTATATGAACAGTCTACCTGATGTCCCGCGTCCAGAGCTTCCGTGACGTAATTTGTGAAGACCATCAGATTTGTCTCAACCGAGCGGCCTTTCCTAAATCCATGTTGTTGATCAATTATAAATGGCTCTACTCGGGAAGCGACGGTTCTACTTATTATGATTTCAAATACCTTAGCTGGGGCAGAGAGAACAGCTACAGGTCTATAATTTTCTACGGACGACTTAGAGCCACTCTTATGTATGGGAGTAACTTTTGAAGTCTTCCATGTTTCCGGGAAGATCCCTGTATTAATGGAAAGATTATACAAAAAACAAAGTGGTTTTTTTATCAGTTCCACACAACCTTTTAAGAGAAATGTTGGAATGAAATCTGGACCAAGAGAATGAGTATTATTTAATTTATTTTAATATATATAGAGATAACATTGCCGCTAATTTTGTGAACATCTCTGTACATATACGCAACACAGAGTTCACATTTGAGGTACTCCTCTGTAGTATGATTACTTATTCAATAAAATAATTACAATATAAACTGACGCTAATTTGTCAATACGTGTATGTATTGCAGAGGCGAGTGGCAGTGCGTAGTGCATGGCCGGCCGGGTTGGACACGTCTTACGTTCGTGTTGACCCAATTTTTTCTCATCTTCAGCAATGTGCACAATAATCTAAATATAATAATTTCATTGTCTGTCCGTAACTAGCTGGAATGACAACTTTAGATAATTAGAGTGAAACACACAATCGGCGCACTGCTCATGTTGCGCATGCATGCAAGGGTCGTTATTAATTATTTTTCACAGGTGTGCAGCTAGTTGATACGTATCGAGGGTAGAAAGCCAAAATGGCATTGGTGATTATTCTGAACTTTACAGGAGAGCAAAAGAATGTATACAAGTATAATTGCATTTTATTTAGGTAAGACAACGTGCAGCGTAAGTATTAGGGTTAAAGAACGCTTGCGACGCTTAAAAAGGAGTGGATTTTCAGAATTTGCAAACCTCGTAATATAGGAATTAGCCTCCTGCATAAAAATGGAACAGGCAATAGACCAGACAACTGAGAGGCATTAGAGATAATAAAAGTCATTAATATAATGACCGAATCATAAATAATCAATTAAATTTATCTTTTAATCCTATTTTAAGTATGTTCCCCGACATAATCCAAGATCACGGTCCCATTGTATATACAATGAAAATGAGTATTTCACTATATAATTGAATGTCCTGATAACAAAACGAAAGATTATAAACATTTAAATAATAAGTATTAAATAAGATACAGTTGTCGGCAAACTTCGTGAAATTTTTTGGCGTAGTGGGGGAATTCGCAGAAGACAAAATTTGGGTCTCGTTGGTGGAATGGTACATGCGCAAACTTCCCCCCGCTACGCCGTAAAATTTCAAGATGTTTACCGGCTACTGTATTACACTTTAAAGTTTCGAAAATTTTACCATACATTTTGAATGTCAGTCATTACTTTAAGAACCGTGGAAAAGGGTATATAAAAGAAAAAGCTATTCATCATATTTCTTTCGTCTATAAAAAAATATAAATTTGTCATGTAAACTTATACATTGTCTATGATTTACACATTTTTCCTCAGATATTGCCTATGAAATTTCAAAATATACATAACATTTTTCGAAACTTTAAAATGTAATTTCTTATTTAATTTGATACTTATTATTTAAACGTAAATTATCTTTCATTCTATTATAAACACATTCAATAATATAGTGTAATATTCATTTTTATTATACATGCGATGGGACCATGAACTTGGATTTAGCCTGTTCCCCTTAGGCAAGAATACTCCCCGCCCCGCTGTTACCTGTTACCTGTCACAATGTTACTACCAGGTTGATTTAAATCGCGATTAAAATCAAGTGATTAAAAAAAAATCAATTAATTAAATCAATACGTTTTCATTGCAACCAAACCAGCAAAAGTGCCAAGGGATTTCCCCTGGCAAAAGTCGGGCCTTTCACGGGAGCATAAACATGTCATACAGAAAACTGTCCAATACATAATATGAAAAAACATATAATGGAAGAAGAATTGCAATAATCAAGCAACTACAGTCGCTAGGGTCGAGAGAATATTTTCAGCATTCAATTAGGTGCACAGCAAAATAAGAAATAAATTAGGCACAGAGGCGTCTGAACCAATAAAAATATAACATCTAAGTTATATGTAAGTAAATACGACTGTAACTATAGTGAAGCTGAATTTTTTTTTATTTATGTTCATTTATTAATTTTAAGTCTTTTTTTACCTTGTAAATTTTTGTTAAATGTGGCAAATAAATATGCTATCGTTTATTAAAAAATTACCGACATTTAGAAGAACTAAGTAATATGTTGATTTTTATTAATTTTATTAATAACTAAAATAAACAAAAATTATATTGTGTTTTTTCTTAACAATAACTGACTTTCAAATTAAAAAAGATTGGAATATTAAAAAAAAAAAATCAAGATGTCTATCAACCCTGATTAGTTAAGAGCGCCCATAGTTTACGTATTTATATTTAGTATTCATTATATCTGTGAGTGAGAGGAACAACAGAATAAGTCAATAAAATAAAATTTCGAGTCAAGTACGCAGAGTTCCTTAGACAACATCCAGCAAAGAAAAAATAGCCAGAAAATAAATTACTATTTTTTATTTTTTTAAAAAGGACAAATGACACGGTTAATTATTTGAAAAATTTGGCAAGATACAACCACATTAGTAAACTTGGTTCAACGTTTGTGTGAAAAATGAGATGAACATAACATAATATAACAGAGATATCCGCAAACAAGCAAAATTACCAAATTTCATTTTGGCTCTCCTGAAAACCTGAATTTTTTTACTCATTCGGATGTTGCTTTCGCCCACAGATGCATATACCCTGATGAAGCTCCGGAAAACATTATCGGTACCAATATGAAAACAAAGATTATTATTTTACACATGGAACAATTATTTAATTTTTATCTGCCACCATCCTGGATCTAGACTCAATTTTCTTAGGCCCGGTTGTTTCAAGTTGGATCAAAGTAAGCGTTCTTTTAAAGCATAGATTTTTACGTTCTCCACCAATCAGACGATCCGTTTTCGTAAAAATCTATGCTCTGATCGACCGCTTATTTTGATCGAACTTGAAACAACCGGGCCTTAGAAGATGATCATCATAACCAAGAAATATGGGTTATATGTTTTGTGAATAATCTTTGTTTCATCTTGTTTACCAGATATACTAACATTCTAAAATGGTGTCTCATACCTAGTAGCAAAAACTCCAAGGTAGCCTTTTTAATTCAATTTTGAATAGAAAATATTTTTCACACTTTGGGCACAATTCCAATAGTTACAGAGATAAGGGACATCGGAGTTTGGACTTTTTGAATATTTTTTACTCCTTCAGTAAAATATTGGACAATCACTACAGTAACTTATATATTATATATATAAAATTCATTAGCTTTTATACAATTCAAATAAAATGATTAAAACTTTGCAAAAAACATTTTGCAAGTAAGTCACTTTAATGATAGTTCAACCTATTTACAGAAATCATAAATATTGAGAAAAAAATGCACACTTTGAAGTTACATTGGCCATTGCTGCTTCTACTCATAATTCAGGAGTGAATCTATATGTGAAGCATTGTAAACAATCTTTGCTTCACCCTGCATACCAGATATAGGAAATTCTAAAATATAAACATGGTAATGAATACATGACAATTTTTGAAATTTGTAAAATCATCATTCTCTACTTGCAACCAGGAACCCGCCCACGAGTGCTAAATATTTAGATAGTATTTACATCTGCACTGAGTCAGCTGTCTGCGTAAATATAAATATGCTAATCTCGTTAAACCTTGAGACATCGTGGAAAACAAACGACGGCCTAATATTTTTCGCAAGATGGCGCCCAAGGTGAAAAGCGCGATCCTCGCCCCCCACCCGCAGACGACAAAGGAAAATCACAATGAAAATCGGCATCAATAATGCACAATGAATATGCACGCGAGGTTCACCGGCCCGCAGTGTGTACGTGACCCGAAACAAACAGCTGTGCTAAATCACAACAACGGCGACACAAGATGTCCGCCGCGAGCGTCGACGCGACTCGAAACACGAGGGCGATAAAAATAATAACGAGATAACCGAACGCGTGGAAAATAATACGACATATCACGCGTAGATACCCGCTGCGTGGCGGCGCGCCGCCGTACACTGACACGACGCACAAAAAATGCGGCGCACGAATTCATTATCAAAACAACTGACCTCCGAGATCCTCCATGTTGCTCAATTTATTGGCCATTTTTTCACTGCACCGCACAAAACACTACTGTTACAGATAAGATCGGTCTGCTTCGCTGCGGACAGAACGAATGAACGGACAGAAGCGAAACAATATATTATACTGCGCGGCACTTCCGCGGCGGACGCCTTTGTTTTGTGTTTTGACAGGGCACGCGATGGCGCGATACGAGCTCGCGGTCACGTGATCCCTTTCGGCCAATCAGACGCATTTGCGTTTCCATTTGTTTGTAAACAGTGCGCATTTCGGCTTCCGAAGGGTGTCGGAAGTGTTCGGGTCGATTTGTGGGGTATTATTGAACGCGAAAAACTAATCACGAATTATTTTGGGAATTAAGCGTCATTGAAATTCTAGCGAGCGATAATTGATGGCAAGCAAGCCGTGTTTTTCAATTTAAATTTAGTCACAAGGAAAATATTTTTATTTATGTTTACTTAATAATATTTTTTTTATTTTCATGATACAATGGTTTTTATAATATAATTTTTTATTTTTTATTATATATTATAATATAAAAATATTTTATAATGTTTATTATAATATATTTTTCATAAACCATAACTATAACTTTTAATGTAGGGTCCATGGATAGCCTAAGCATAATTTTAGGACCTTTTATTACCATGGGGCTTATATTAAAGGAATATACACTTCTTGGATAATATAAAGTAGACATTGGCGGGAATCAATACGCGTCTTCGCCTATCAAAGAAAATGCGTTGTCAGAGAAAGGAGCAGGAATTTAAAAAAAGAACACCACGAACAATTACACATTACACATTTATTCACATTAAAAACACGATTTTCAATTAATCCTTATCAACTAGAAAAATTTTCATTAACTTAATAGCTACCCCTAGTCAAAATGCAAGCAGTCCGACCTTTACATAAGTCTATCGTGTCCCTGTCACATATCACAACAAAAAACACATCTTTAAAAAAATACACCGGAGGCCGCGGGTGGCAAGCCGCGCGACAACCGCGGACGGGGCATCAAATCGCTCGTGCCTGCGCGTCCGTTTGCGGGATTCGCGATCGGCTGGAGGCATCTGGTCGTGGCTCCTGTTCCAGGCCACGCGCGCTATTCCGCCGATCATCATCGCTGTGTCCACGTTGGCGGAAGGCATCTGGCCTCCCTCTGGAACCTCTCGCTGGGGAACCGGTCATCGCCGAGGCGCGGTGACCGTGGCTTCTCCTTCGTTGCTAGTGGCGAGAGATTCGCCCTTGGGGAAGGATCGACACGAACCGTCCCGGGCAGCTGCCTGCGTCCGATGTATATTTTCCTGTCTGTACGGGAAGCTTCTCCCCGCGTCCCTTCCACACCCACGTTGAGTCGGACACACCGCCGATTCCGACAGCGCGGAGATATTTTGGCGCGCAAATCGTTCCATACACAATGTTCGATCTCGCTGCTTGCGTTCTCTAATACTATAGTCGCAAAAATATTTACAAAATAACAAAACCTTATTCTAAAATAACAATCTTATCATAACTTAATCTACTGTATCAAATTTACTTATCAAATAAGGCGGCAAAATCAGGAATGTGGCGTGTACCCACATCTGTTTTTGTCGCCCCAAAAAAGGAAAGGTCGAGCGGCCACACATGTGTGTCCGAGGTTTTAGAAAAGGACTCAATTCCTAGGAAAACGTGAAGTCGGACCGTCACCAGTAAACACGATTATGTCAACTTATTTATTACCTAATTAGATTTTTTATTCTAAGAAAGATCAAAAAAATTCCCGTTTTAAATCCAAATACCATATTGAAATCCGTGTATGAATGTGTCCAAAATATATACACTAACTTACGTCTATTCTAAAAATATCATTCCCTTTAATAAAAGTCAAATGTAATAATAAAAATATTGCTTTTTTTTTTAATTTCTAAGAGGTTTTTATAATTTTATTTGACTTGTATTAAAACAAATGTATTTTTCATATTCGATATAAGTTACGCAAAAAATAAGTCAAAAATATTGAAAAACTTTGATGCACATCTCCATAAATATTAATACTAGGACAATATGGTTGTTCGACTCATAATCAAGGCTAGAATCCACGTAATAAGTATTGTGGACTAGCTCTGTTGCAATTTGTATAACAAAAATAGTGAGAAGTGTTATTAAATAAATTGATTATATTTATTATCATTCAATTTCATCATATTATAAATAATCTAAATCCAAACTAAAACTTAATTTGCTGTAGATCCAAGTACGATTAAAACACTTTCACTTTAAAGTCAACAGCCTTAAAACGTCTTAGCATCTCTCAAACGTCAGAAAACTAACCTGTCAAACTCAATGTTGTTTGTTGTTGGTTTGACAAAGTTTTATAGTTTTGAAAGAAAAAAGAAGGCAACAGAAAGGTCTTTCTCGGAATTTTAGGGAAATAATTTTCCGATTTCGAGTAATCTGGGACCAACGACTCTTTGAAAAGTTTTAAATCGGTCGTCGACTGCGAGGCGATAATGAAGAGAAGAAAGATGAAATCGTCCGAGGCTCTCGACCCGAAGGTGTGCAGATGCTGTCTGTCGTCAGAGAGCGACTCCTTGATCTCTGGAACTGGCCACGAACGCATCATGGAGCAGCTTACAGGAAATAAGGTTGATTCTTTTGATTGTTGTTTGCGAGACTTCATTTTTGGTATTTATACGGTGCGTTGTAGTCGGATGTTCCAATGGTTTATGTGTTAGTGCAGAATATCATCGCAATATGCATCTTTCCAAACCGTCTCGATTATTGAATGGATCTTCGAACACTGGATTGCGAAAACCAGTTTGTTTAATTCAACCCACCATCCTAATCGCAAGTGTCTTCGGCCTGCTCTTGCAACACGCATATCTATATTTAGCAGGCGCGTGCAGTAAGAATATTGAAGCATGTTTATTAGTGATGCAACAAATACTACTTTCACGAATATGAATATCAAACCTAGTATTTGGCGAATACGAATATGAATAATTTAACAAGGTAATAAATAATACACCACTGTTCTTTTTTTACTAAGAGATTTAATAATTAAAATTTAGCACCGGCAAATTTTTGTTCAAAAAGCACAACATTTCTTTTATCCGTTTGTACCTTCCCAGCGGTCAAAAATAAATATCACTTTTTAACGATTACGAGAGCTTGTGTTATTATATTTAATTTGAAATTATTTTAAAAGACTTAACACTTTTCACACAACGGAAATAAAATGGAACGAATAATACGTATTACAAAATAAAAAACTATGTGAAATGAGCACCTAACCTTTTTAATAACCCAACGAAACTAGATAAAAGAACTCATGTTATGCTATGAAACATGTAACAATTGACAATTTGAGAACTCAACAAATTCATTCATTCAATGCTAGAGGAATCTCCGACAATATAGTGCGTAGGTGTGTTCGGATACACGGTGCACAGCCAAACCATAATTTACGTTGCGTTCAGTTATACATAGTTTGTTTTTAATATTCGTGATGATATTCGGCAAATACGAATATTCGTACTTATATTCGTTGCATCACTAATGCAGCCATATATTTTGGAAAAAAAAACATTGAAATAAAATATTTATGTAACAGGATATTGGGATGCATCGATACGCACTTTTGCCTATACTACACCGATATTTATAAAAAAGTATTGACAATACCGATACCGATGCGGACAGCGAAGATTTCAAAAGGTGTAAAAAGTTGTGGGTTTAGATCAGAAACATATGAAATTACTTTTACAATATTTATTTTATAACAAAGTCTTAAAAATTGTTATTTGACAGAACATTAAGTACATTCAGATTATTATATGGATAGCTTGCTGGTGTAGTGGTCATGACGCTCACCTTGTGATCTGGTGGTCGATTGTTTGAGCCCCATTCCAGGATACCAGCAATTTAGTCCTACTTTCATGGCACAGGCTTTTGGCTTAGTTTGAGAATAGTAGGAATATTGATGCGACACATATTCCGCGTTCAGAACGAAATTATGAAAAGCGAGGATTCCCCGAGCGTAGATAAATTGTGCTGCATTTAAACATCAACAAATTAAGCGCGAAGATGGCGCATTTACACATGGATTATCTACAGCGTGGAATTTAAAATGTATCGGTGTATTGGAAAATTAATATCGCCGATTCCCCCACAATATCGTCGATATACCGGTATCGGATGCATCCCTAATTATAATATATTTAAGGAAAAAACTTTTCCTTAAATATAAAATTTGTCAACCGAGTTTTGCTCTTGTTGAACGACTATTTTCATTTGGTGGAATGAATGTATTTTGCATTTAAATACATAGTTCTCTTTAAAACTATTTTGTATTTGCATTTAAAATAGAAAAACAGCAATGCGTTTGCATTTTGAATTTAAATACTTTTAATAAACTATTTCGCACATCTCTGTTGATGTCTGATAAAGAAAGAGAATCAATATCTTCACTGAGAATCTTGTGTTACACAACAAGATGGGATAGTTTCCATTTCGACTCTAGTTTGTGCATTTTAAATAAGGCAACCTCTCCTCCTAATCCTCTTAGCTGTGAAGATTACTGCAAGTTGACTAGCAAAATGTACGATAAAATGTGCATTTGACTTGTGTCAATCAAAATATATTCCACAGAAGTTACCGTAGTGACATTCCAACATTCTACCGGAAATAATTAAAAAATATTGAAAAAAAAAAAATATTATAATTGTGTTCTATAACGCCACTCTGGGACAGGCCTAGCCTAGTAGAGTGGCATAATCCACAAATTTAACAACAACAAAAAATGTGTAATTTATCTTATATTGTTATTATTAAATTAGTATTAAGTACCTTTATTTGTAAACAAGGATTTTTTGAAATAAATAATATAAAAAAAATAAAAAAACGTGAATTTTGATGTTGCTTATCCCCGTAACTGTCGACATTTCACCCGAAGGGTAAAGAATATTTTCTATTCAAAATCGCATGAGGAAGGCTCCCCAAAGTTTTTGCTACTAGCTTTGAGACACCCTATACAGAGCTTGCCCAACGTAAATTGGTGTGCGGCGACTGGAACTAAAACCCGCCCCGCCCGCACCCGGCGGAAACCCCTCGCCCTGTCATTCAGTTCAACCTCGTATTTGCGTGTGAGCTGTGACATCTTGATTTCCAATGTACACTGAATTATGTCCAAAATAGTCTTGCAACACCTTGCAGGAGGTGCAACATCAATTGCCAATGTAGCTTTAAAGTTCTGCGAAGCTGAAAAGCAAATAATTGACCAATATTACCGTTTGACAGGACTCCAGATAGAGAGGCCGCCATTACTGGTTTGTTTCTTTAGTTCTTGCCTGACCAAATTTCTATTAAAGGCTCTGACACCGGTCACCGGACACTGTATATTATGTATTGTGTAATAAATTTACACCCTGGCAAGTTCTATTTCGCAACAGAGTCGCCCTCCCTCACACACCAATTTATACTGGTGGCACTCTAGTATCAAACCTGTTCATAAAATTGTGAAACCTTTTGCTATTCTCAATATAAATCTGAGGACTTTCTTTTCCTTATAGCATACATTATTGATATTTGATACAAACGAAAAGTTGGTATCAAAGAGTACATCCAGTTTATTAATTTGCAAAACTTCAGTTTCATAGTTTGTACTCATCGTCTCATGTGTGCTGTTCCAGTTCGAGGCGGCGGCGACGTGGCTGTGCTACCGCTGCCACCACACGCTGAGGAAGGTGACGGCTTTTCGCGACATGTGTCTGCGAGCGGAGACCGTGCTGAAGGAGTACTACACCAAGCGCGCCGGGAAGCGGAAGGTATTTGTTATTGTCAGGATTCTCAGGATTATAAATATCACTAGAAAAAATTGATGGAACATACTCATTCATGTACAAGTAATGTTTCTGTTGGAAATTTCAATATTTCATTTTTATTTATTTTATTTATTTATTTTATAACAAATAGACCGGTAATATGTCATCATTAACCCTAATGGACCTACCACACGCTCAAGTATCACCACACTTTTGCGTGTGCATGTAAATGGGTTGTAAAAGGGGCACCGTGTACAAAACACCAACTACACGCACATTTGTATACGGAACACCATGCGTGTAGTTGGAGTTTTGTACACGGTGCAACCGGAATGCGCATGCAAAAGCGTGGTGATACTTGTGCGTATGGTAGGCCCATTAAAGATGGTCTCAGAGTGACATTAGAGTACAAAGTAAAAATATTTTATGAACATTTTGAATATGATATAATTACGCAATACACTTTTTATGATAAATTAATAATCAATAATGATAAAATAAATGGTAAATAATATTCATAACAAGGTAAAGACTATCACAAATCAATATACACAATTTAGGAATGAGTTCCGGATTTTAACAAGTTTTTACACAATACACTCTTTATGATAAATTCATAATATTAGTTACTGCGGTGATAGTCCAACGTTTTACTGAAAATAAGTAAAAAAATATTGGAAATAATGTAAACTTTGATCTCGCTCTTCTCCGTAACTGTCAACATTTCACCCAAAGGATAAATAATATTTTGTATTCAAAATTGCATTAAGGAGACTACCCCGAAGTCGCTACTAGATCTTGCCCAACGTAAATTGGCGTGCGGCGACTTTGGAACTAAAACCCGCCCCGCCCGCATCCGGCGGTAACCCCTCGTCCTGTCATTCAATCATTCAGTTCAATCCTTGCAGATGGTGCAAGGTCAATTGCCAATGTAGTTTTAAAGTTTTGCGAAGCTAAAAAGCGAATAATCGACCAATATTTCCATTTGACAGTACACCAAATAGAACGGCCGCCATCACTGGTTTGTTTCTTTAGTGTTGCCCGACCAAATTTCTATTAAAAGCTCCGACACCGGTCACCGGACACTGTATATTGTGTATTGTGTAATAAATTTACACCCTGGCAACTTCTGTTTCGCGACCTCGCACGCCAATTTATACTGGTAGCCCTCTAGCTATGAGGCAGCATGGATATAAGAATTTCTCATTTAATATTTAAGAATACAATAGGATCTAGACATTTTGTTTTTTAAATTGAGGGTTAACTGTCCGTATCTTTTCTGTTAATAGATCGATTTGGATTACTTCAACACCGAGAACGTGAAACGTTGCCTCGCAGAGGAACCTTCATTCTCCAACACCCTGTGCATCGCTGTCACCACAACGTCTCCCGAACCCGAAGACACACCCTTCAGTCTCGTAGAAATCGTCTCACACAACCGCGACACCCGCATACCCAGGAATTACGCGGAAGACATGATCGCATCCTGCGAAGACAAGGTCAAGCTGGAGTCGGATGTAGGAGCGGAATCTGTCCACGATGCCGACGACTTTGAATGTGGCGTCGACAGCAACTCCAACAGCGAATTCAACGCGCTAGACGTGCTGGGTGCCATCAAGGAGGAGTTCGATCCTTGCGAAGATGACCTGGGTGACGCGTTGTACAATATTGATGCGAAGATCCGAGGATTGAAGAAGGATCTCAGGAAGAAGAGCAAGAGTAAGAAGAAACAGGCCGCCAAGGAATGCGACAGCAAGAACGGTGTGTAATTTTAATCATAATTTAATAATCCTTAAAGAGTCGATTCAAAATTCTAGCTTCAATTCATAGTTACGACTGGGGTTTTTATTTTCAAATGTTTTTTTTAATACAACTTCATACCAATGCTTCTCCTATTTTATTGCTTGCCCAACATAACTTGGCGTGCGGTGAATTTGTAAGTAAAACCCGCCCCGCCCGCACCCGGCTCTTGCCCTGTCATTTAGTTCAATTTTGTATTTGGTCGGGAGCTGTGACATCTTCATTACCAATATACACTGAATTATTATGTCCAAAACATCCTAAACAGTCCGGGATGGTGCAAGAACAATTGCCAATGAAGTATTAAAGTTTTGCGAAGCTGAATAAGCGAATAATGGACCGATATTACCGTCTGACAGTTTGACAGATAGAACAGCTGCCATTACTGCATGGTTTCTTTAGTGCTGCCTGACCAAATTTCTGTATTTAATACGACACCGGTCACCGGACATTCTGTACATTGTGTATTGTGTAATAAATTTACACCCTGACAACTTCTGTTACGCGACAGGGACGCCCTACCTCGCACGCCAAGTTGTAGTGGTACGTCTACACTTGTTCACGTCCATCAATTTTGTTTCATGAATCTGGAAGACAGTCTTACTGAGCTGAATATTTTCCTACTGAAACCGTTATAAATTCTCTGTATCTTTACGTTTGCGAATTTTATGTAGTTATGAAGTAAATTTTTTTGACTACGGTGTGTTTCTTCGAAAGCTCTAATTTTTGGTGAGAATGGAGATGAGCGACTTCAAAGTTTGTATTTATTTTTTAGTATTTCTCACTTACCTTCTGTCACACATTGGACTATCTATCTATCACTTTTACTATAAATTTTGGCTGGTTAATGCTGTGGGAATAGTGCTATCTAGAGTAGGGAAATGCGTTGATATTGTTAGTGATGGACAATATTAAATAGAGAATCATGCTGGTTTGCTTCTTAGACCTCATTATTATTTAAGTCATCTGGTAGCGTTAGTGACGGGCATTGTTACATAAACAATTAGATATTTGCGATTAGTAATGGATGTTTCAGGAAAAGGAGGTTTAATAATTTTCATTAAACGGAAATTCTTAAAAAAATCTAATTATTTTTAAAAATAATCCAATGCAGATCAGTAAAAAAGCATAAAGTCAATGTTTTCATTTGATTTTATAACAATTTTGAAATCATACTAATTTTGAAAAAGGAATTTAATTGCTATAAATTATTTTCTGTATATAGTTTTCTGGGATATTCTGCCGTGTGTATGTGACATCTCTGGCCGACGTTCCGGATCCTATTGCAGGGTCCATAATCGGGGCTGATGTGACATCGACCAGAGAGGTCACATATACACGGCAGAATATCCCAGAAAATTAAACACAGAAGATTCTGAACGGCCGTGAAAACCTGAGAACAATGTTATAAATTATGTTTTTTATAAATTGCCGAGTCATTTTGAAATGTGCATATTTTAACCGTGATTGATATTTTAATTGCTTTCTTGTGTACTTTTCGTAATAATATTTAAGCTGTATGGCTTTTTGTTTGTTTTTACATGCTTTTATTTAACTTTCTTTGTTTGTTATTTGTGGCGGAATCTTATAATTGATTTTTCTCCAACTTCTTGACTAGCAAGAGCTCTGAAACTTTCAACATTTACGTAAAGTGGATGACTATACATTATTAAGTCATCTTTGACATGACATGGGTCATCATTTTGATTAAACTGAATAATCACATCATTCACAAGCAAGGGCCACAGAAACAGCTGAAGAAAAGGCTATTGGAAAATTTGTTTTTAAGCTTTAAAACAAGGTGTTTGATTTATTAACTACTTTTTTCAATGGTGCTATATAGGTTTATCTTATCAACTTTTTCATTTTTATCTTACTTATCACGTTGAACCCTCTGTAGAATCGTCCGCGGATCGGCTGATGAAGAAGAGGAAGCACGAGCGGATCGTAATCGAGGGCTTCAAGGCCAGCGAGGTGCTGCTCTCGTCCGAGGAGCAGCTGCGCGAGCGGGAGGAGCGCGCGCGCGAGCCCGGCTACGTCGGCTCGCTGTACCGCTGCGACATGTGCGTGCTGGCCTTCAAGCACCAGCACACGCTGGACAGTCACATGAAGAAGCACTGCAAGGTGACTATTGCTCCAACTCGCAGGTGGATAATGATGGTCGAACCTCTGTTTAACCGTTTACACATGTTATACTTATTTGAGATTGTATCTGATTGTGTCGGTGATTGATAACTGGGATCTAACTACTGTCTAGTACCGATGGTTGCCTGTCAAATTTTTATATTATTTTTGTGATGTCCTTCTTTTTCGCTAGGAAGGATCTATTAGAAATCTGGGATCCACAGTAAAATTTCAGACTGTTCTTCTTGGTTTATTTGTTGCGTACAAATGACAACAGTATACCGCGACAAGGTATACTCACGCTTAACGCTATTCTTTGAATTACACTATTTCGTAATATATTACTCGTATTTGAACACTTTATTATTGCTGGGAACAATTTATTTATCGCTCGTAAAACATTTGACTTTGCGCATGTAGTATTTATCGCACTTATTAACTCACATTAGTAAGTATTTGCCCGATTACTTCGCTGGGGTATATCACTCCGAAATTCACGACTGGGCACATTTGGTCGTCGACTCGCGACTTATTTTGCATCAAACAAACTGTCCCATGCGGCCTAGACCAGCGCTATTTATACGTGATCACATTAGTTTTGAAACTCTTGATTATTCTATTAGTTTCCCGAATATGATAGATAACCCTAGATTGCTGTAGGCCGTTCTCGAACCTTTGCTAGTATTGTGACATATTTTAAGGGATTCGGACAGCGTGCTATTCCTTCCGCTTTCCACGTTACTAATGAATTTACTTTAGGACAATTGCGAAAAATCGGTTACCAGTAATTGTTACAGTCAGATACAAATTTCAAATAACGGTCAGTGTCACCGGTTAAAATATATCGATTTCTGACTTTGCATTCCTTAGACGGCATCCATAAATGAAGTCACACGTTTAGGGGGGGAGGGTCAGTAGAATTGTGACGTCTGTGATGGGTCTTTTAAAGAATGTGACATCAAAAATTTGAATTTGTTCACAAGGAAGCTTAATGTATTCTTCTTAATTAAAATTTTTAATAAAATACTGTTTTCCTGTAGCTAAAAGGGTGTTCCTCGTTTTTTGGATTTGCAGGACTGCGAAATAGGGTCATAATTTGCATAATAGGCAACAACAATAATAGGCGTCTTAGGTTGCACAATAGGCATTATAGGTTGCATAATAGGTATCTTAGGTTGCACAATAGGCATTATAGGTTGCATAATAGGTATCTTAGGTTGCATAGTAGACAACATAGGTTGCGTAATATGCCCCTGTTATTGCTTTTCTTTAAATAATAGTTATTTTAAAAATTGTTTCTCCTGTTACATCGCACGTCATGCCAGTTTGGTGTCTGTCTTGTGTTGCAGTCCCGGGGCGATCACGTGTGCCCGCTGTGCTCGCAGCGCTTCCCCTCGGAGCGGCCGATGCGCGCGCACCGCCACCTGCACGCGCTGCGCCTCGTGTGCCACGCATGCGGCGCGCGCCTAAGGGACCGCGCGCGTCTGCGTGATCACCTGGAGTGGCACGCGGGTGCCACGCACCCCTGCCCCGTGTGCGGCGGCCTTTTCAGGTCAGTCAAATCATTTCATCCAAGCAAGGGGACGGTGCGCGAATATGTGCAAATACTCTCATTGTACAGAATGTATTCCCCTCGCGTATATTTAAGACACATAAATACACTTAAAGTATATATTCTTGCATAATTAAGTCCCCTACTAAACAAAACATGAACATGTTTTTTTTTTAATTTCAAAAAGTCTCTTCAATTAAAAACGCGATTTATTTACCAAGACATTTTATTTTAATTTTGTATTTAGTTTGGCCTTTTCATAAATGTTTAAAAATTTACAAGTTCGTTGTAATTTTTTTAAATAGTCAAACGTAGCGGAACTAGCAATAAAAACCACAGCGTGGACCAAGAAATTTCTGTTAGTTCATATCTATGTATTTTGATGGTCTGTCACAAATACTAGACCAACCAATTTAAATCCTGACTCGAAATTGAGTTTACACAGTTGAATATGCAGTGTTGGATACACTGTTTAAATCAAGTTTATTTATTTATCAAGTTGGGTGTATTGTTTAAATCAAGTTTGTATATTGCTTGTTAAGTTGGGTTCGTCGTTGAAATTAAGTTTATTTATCACATTGAGTGCACTTTTTAAATCAAAAACGTTCTTTGTCGTGTTGATTGCATTGTTTAAATTAACCCTAGAAGCCTAATCTACGCCTGCGAGGCGTACACGAAATCGAAAATTCTCTATTTCTTTCTAACGGGTAAAGTTAGCGCCTCATGCTGTTTAACCAACTCAGTAGCCTACGGGAGCTTGCCGGTGGTGCCTGTGTCGGTAAGGTAAGTGCCGCCATTTTTGACTTATTGACATACAACACGCCTGCGAGACGTATGTTTAGGCTTTGTGTAACTTTGGACTGAGATTGTGTGATTTTATTTTCGTTAGTTTTTTGTACATTTTATGATAATCTCGGCATTGTTTAAGATAGATTACACAGTGATGATATTTCGGCAATCTTAAACGAAGAAGACAATCTTTCTTTAGGAGAATCAGCTTCTGAAGACAAGGACAGCCAGATTGTGGACGACGTTGAAAGCGAAGATGAAAGTAATTATGTTACTGAAGAGGTTTTCACTTTACAAGAATGCTGCACGTGTAATGAACTTCAGGCAGGAGAACCCGAGTCCAAAAAACGTAAATAGTGCGCTTTTTGCTCTTACAAAAAAAAGAGAATGTCAAAATTAGTGTGCTTTAAGTGCAAAAAGTCATTATGCTGCGAACACAAAGTTTATGTCTGTTTAGATTGCGCTTAATTTATAGCTAGTCATTAAAAATATGATTACTTTTAATGTATGTCCTAAGAATAAGTAATTAATGCTAAAATTTTTTTAATTGTTTTAAAAAAATATATGTTTCAGTTGATTTCTGAGAAGTTGACGTTTTTAGTTTGAATATAAGCGTATTTTTTTTATTTTGTCGTAATAATAACTGTGATTATAGTTTTCATTGATAAAAACTGTGTTTAATTATTAGTTAATATCCCAACCTTCAACTTCCTTCGAAAAATATGACATAAATAGATATAATTTCAAATATGTTTTATTATACTTTGTAATACACACACAATGATATTAAATAGATATATTTTAGCCTACAGGTTGTCATTTATATATGTACGCCTCTGAGACGTATGTTAAGGCTTTATGTACCTCCAAGATAGATTAGGCTTCTAGGGTTAAGTTTGTGAAGTTGGGTGCGCTATTTAAATATAGTTTGCGTGCTCTTTGTTGTGTTGACTGCACTGTTAAAATCATGTTTATAGACGGACCAGTATAAATTGGCGTGCGAGGGAGGGCGTCCCTGTAACGTAACAGAAGTTTCCAGGGTGTAAATTTATTACACAATACATAATGTACAGAATGTTCGGTGACCGGTATCGGAGCCTTTTATAGAAATTTGGTCGGGCAACACTAAAGAAACGAACCAGTATTTATCGGTCCGTTATTTGCTTTTTCAGTTTCGCAAAACTTTAATACTTCATTGGCAATTGTTCTTGCACCATCCCGGACTGTTTCGGACATAATAATTCAGCGTGTATTGGAAATCAAGATGTCACAGCTCCCGAGAAAATACAAATTTGAACTGAATAACAGGGCGAGGGGTTACCGCCGGGTGTGGGCGGGGGGGGTTTTAGTTCCAAAGTCGCCGCACGCCAATTTACGCTGGGCAGGCAATATTATTATTATTATTATTGATAATGGGCAGGCAGCTTAAGCTGATAGGCCCATATCACTGTCTCTCATTTGAAGATCCAGCCTATTATTAAACTGACTGACACTGGCTGCAGACACAACGCCTTCAGGCAAACTGTTCCACATATTGACCTATTGACCTATTGACTCTATTGCTTAATGCACGCTTTCTTGGGTTACACGAGAACCGAGACTTGTTCAACCTCAGGTGATGTCCTCGAAGGCCCACATTAGTGTTAAATGCAAACATACCTGTCATATTGGGAATATTGTAGTAGCCTGATAGAATCTTGAATGTCTCGATGAGGTCACCTCTTACTCGTCGCTCCTGAAGAGTGGGCAGTTTCAATACTCTCAGCCTTCTGTCCATATTTATTTGATACATTAGTGGCTTTAGTTGGAATCAATTTAGAATACAATTTGAATAACTCTTGTCGATGTTCAGTGTTTATAAAGGAATTGTGATGTTCCCCTATAGCCGCCGCAGCACGCTGAAGAACCACATGCGCCTGAAGCACAGCCACGGCAGGTTCGAGTGCGACTCCTGCCACAAGGTGTTTGAGGCCAAGGAGCGCCTCAAGGAACACCAGCTGTGAGTATCTTCATATTTCTCTCAACTGCAACAGGATCATGATCCTTTACTGTTTACGTTTGTGTGTTATGGATTATTCTATGCCACCGGCACTTACTACAGACCAGACAGACAGACAGAGATGGGGGTGATGGCATGGATCTCTTTAAATAAGACATTAGTAATAGGTGTATCCGTAAGTAATCAATCATTTTTGGTGTGGAAAAAAAATTTCAAAAAAAAAATTTTTACTATACAGTGTTATTTGGAAAACATTAATAACCTCGCAGGACTATACTCTGCCTTGATTGTGAGTCGAAAATGTTCAAGCTATCATGACCTAATATCAATAGTTAAGGAGATATGTGACATCAAAGTTTGCATTTTTTTTTCAATATTTCTGACTTATTTTTTGTAAAACGTTGGACTTTCATCACAGTAACTTATATCGATTACGAAAAATTCATTTGTTTTAATACAAGTTAAATAAAATGATAAAAACCCTGAAATTTTCCAATTGGAATGTTTTCCAATTGGAATTCGAAGGTTTTTATTTTTTTATTTGACTTGTATTAAAGGGAATGAATTTTACATATTGGATATAAATTACTATAATGATCGTCCAACGTTTTACAAAAAATAAGTCAGAAATATTGAAAAAATGCAAACTTTGATGTCGCATATCTCCATAACTATTGATATATGGTCATAATAGCTTGAACGTTTTCGACTCACAATCAAGGCAGGAATATAGTCCTGCAAGGTTATTAATGTTTTCCAAATAACCCTGTATAATAACTGTCAAGATACTGAAATAACAATAGTGCTTATTTTATATTACGTCCCATTAACATATTATTCAGATTTTATCAGATCATACAACCTTGTATTCTGTAGTCTGTCTAAATATGTGTCTGTGTAGTCAGTCACTCTGCTCTGTACATAACGGTCAGTAAAGCATTTGATCCGGCAGGCGGCACGCGGCCGTGCGGCCCCACGCGTGCGACCTGTGCCCCAAGAGCTTCTACACGGTGGCCAACCTGTCGGTGCACCGCGCCACGCACCGGCCCTCGCTGGAGCACTACTGCGTGGAGTGCGACCGCCACTACAAGTCGGCCGCCATCCTGCGCAACCACCTCGACAAGTCCTCTCGCCACCGCGACACCTCGACCTTCAAGTGAGCCGCTCGTTCTCTATTCTTTTACTAATCATGTAAGGTGTAAGTGCAAGCATGGGATAAGTGCAGCATGGAAAATGAACAGATAAAATTCAAAGCGATCGTACAGTTCACCAGATTATCACTTTTGTTTCAAATGTTTATGAGTAATGTATTTACCAGTGGCGAGCAGTGGGCATAAACTTAGGTTATGCTGTGACCGACTATATACCTATATTAGAAATATATATATACGCATATACCTATAAGGGTATATACATTTTTAATTTTTTTTTAGCTATATATAATGAACTATTTTGAGTAGCTTCAATCCACAAAAATAACTGCACTATAAAAGAGGTATTGTAAACAATATTTCCCAAATAAATAAATATTTTATATAAGTATAGCTGATACGGCGAAAAATTCCAATATATTTCGAAGACGATTTAAATATAATTAAATCGGGAACAATACCAATTTCAGATATACATTTCTTTTCACAAAAATAAATCAAACATTTTATGATATGACAGATGATATTTGTCGTATTCGTATTTACATTTAATGTAAATACGAGACATAAAATTGACACCGAAAGTTTTGGGTGGAATTTGTAAAAATTAACATTTGTGCATGACGTGCGCCTGGCATAGGACCTTTCAAAGAAGGACGCTATTGCACAAAACTCGCAGCATTAAAAATACACGTTTTTTTTCTCGACTTCACTATATCTGTGGAACAAATTGGTTGGCGAAATAAATGAAGAATTGACATGAAGTTAAGCACAGAAAAGTCGGAAATAAAACTTCTAGCCGATCGGAAAAGTCGGAAATAAAACTTCGAGGCTTACGGCTAGAATTTTAAGTCGAAAAAAAACAGATACGTCACGTTAAATGGAAACGTCAGAAATAAAACTTCTAGCCGTAGGATGAATTACGGCTAGAATTTTAAATCAACTTTTTCTTAAGATAAGGATTATTTCATTAATATTTGTTTCTCAGAATCTTTACTAATGCACAGCTTTTTTGCTTGTATGCGCCGCACGCCCTGGTATTTACTATACTAAAACAGAATATATATTTAAAAAAAAACATGTAATATCAAATAAAATAGTGCCGGATAGGGTAGAAGCATTAAGTAATTGCTAGCGATGGAACAAAAAAACAATTTATTGTTAAATTTAAAAAAATAGTTTAATACATTTAGAACTTAAAGTAGCTACAGTTGCCGGCAAACTTCTTGAAAATTTTTGGCGCAGCGGGGAATGCGCAGAAGACAAATTTTGGGTCTCGTTGGTGGAATGCAAACATCCCCCCCACTATGCCGAAAATTGTCAAGATGTTTGCTGGCTACTGTACTACTAGTTACAATTCTGTCCATACAACAATATCTATGCCAAGTGTAACAACATTGTGGATGCCCTTCCTCCAGTATGACAGAATCATGGGGAAGTGTATCTACTCTTATAAATCAAAATTCCTTAACATTCATTAATTAAACCAATACACACAAAACAGAATATAACTCAACTAACGAGTATTCACCAAGTTGTGTGTCCGTAACACCAGTTTTTGTGAAGTTTTAGATAATTTACGAACACGCTCTCAAGTCGCACATCGAGATAAACCAGTTCTCAAAATTTGACAACGTAGACCATGTTGCAGCTCCATCTATCATCCGTATTCTGAAAATAACAATGTCTGGATCTTTAAAGTCTTTATCCCAATACTTAATAGACGATAATAAAAATTTAAAATATCCAGAGCGGATTTTGTAATTCTACGGCTCAAATACACTGTATTAAAAGATGATATAAGAAAGATTGTTTCTTGCAAACGTATTAATTTCTTCATCCACAGCGTCCTGTAGCGCCTTAAGCCATCCTGTTGCGGTAGTGACGGACATTGTTTCATTTAATTTTTTATTAAGCTCAGCTTGCAATTGAGTTAGTGTACCCACACTAACTCAAATGCAAGCCTATATGAAAAGACCTATACACGGTGTGGTGATCTGTTGCAGGTTTGCATGTGAGCAGTGCCCGCGGCGTTACGAGTCGCCCGAGCTGCTGGCGCGCCACGTGCGCTCGCTGCACGAGCGTGTGCCGCTGCTGGCTTGCGAGGTGTGCGGCGCGCGCTACGCCACGCGCCAGGGGCTCAACTTCCACCGGCGGTGCGTGCACCAGGGCTACACGCTGCCCAGGAAGTACGCATGCCGCACCTGCGACAAGGCCTTCTCGGTACGGCGGACGCGTTTGTTGATTCGCGGCGGTGTTGGGTTATTAATTACTGCAGTCCAGTGAAAGGAGGTCTGGGCGATGGAGTGGATCTCTTTCAATAAGACGTTTGCACCGACGGTTCTGTTTAATTACACTAGAAATTTTACATCGTGAGCATCATCTTCATCCCATTTTTGATAGGGTCAGGGGCCTAAAGACTCGACAAGGTGCTTCCATATTCCCCTGTCTTGCGCTGCTTCCGCATGAGTCAACCAGTCCAGACCCATTCTGTTTTCATACACAGTTTTTGTTGCCTCTCCCAGCTTAATCTGGGGCGACCCACCAGCCGTCTTCCTTCCGGGGTTGCCAGGAGGATTCTTCTTGGTATTCGTTCCTGTGGCATTCTGAGCACATGTCCAAGTCACTTCATTCGTTATTTTCTATATGAAGGAGTAGGGGCTCCACACCGAGTGTGTCTTATGTCGGCGCTTCTCACTCTGTCCGCCAGTGTGACTCCCGCTGCCCGCCTTAAAGAATAATCTCAGGCAGCCTGGATCCTTGCTCTCACTCTCTCCGTTAGGATACATATTTGCTGTCCATATATTAGGGTGGGCCAGTACACAGACATTGAGATTACATTTCATATATTTCATTTCATTCGTTCATTCATTCATTTAATATATTCTAACAGTTGAGAATTGCAAAACATTTACATTTTACAAAATTACAAATTACAAGTTAACTATGCAGAGAGAATAGATACGTAGCGAGTGCTTCATTGCAGCAAGGAGCCCGAATTGACTTCGAGCGATATCCATAGATTTTTGCCGTGGATAGCCGTTTGTAGTTATCGGGGCCAGTATAAATCTATAAACTTTTATCTATGCACAAAATCTCTGGACACGCATGCATTAGTAATTTTTATTTATTTATTTTGTGTAGATTTATACATATAAATGAAGGCAGTTGCTTCACTAGACAAGGTCTGTTATGCAGCAACTCCCTGTACAGTTTTATCTTTTAACATTAGAAAGACTACATATCGTCATGATCGTAGAACAATGACAGATGTGTGAAAAATTCCATATTGACTTTTTTGGATCAATAAAAAGTGAAAAAAAGAAGCCATCTAATGGTATATAAAAAGTGTATTTTTTCTCATTAATTTAACGGTTATTTTAATTTTATTTTATTTGGGAAACATACAGTACAATTTTAATTTTTTTTTTATATAATATCAAAAAAATATTCGTGAGTATGACCAGTAAAGTTTCCTCGAAGCTGGTATAAAGAAAACTAAATAAAAAACAATGATAAAGAATATGTGATAAATAATAAATATTTCAAAGATTTAAATTATGATAATGCATAAAATGGGAGGGGTGGGGAGAGGGAGGGAATGGGATTCAATTAAAGAAGTATCAGAAATCAATAGTCATAAATGAGATTACGGAGTTTCATTTTGTCAGTAAAAATGTCTAGATTATTTGTAGAATTTAACATATTATATTTTGAGGTGCAACGAGTTACAAAGCAGTTTTTTAAGTAGTTAGTCCTACCAAAGTTTGCGTAAAATAAATTATTTGAATGCGTTGAGTATGTAGGACAACTTAAACCTATTTGCTCTAATAAATAGGGTGAGTCAACCAAGTTATTCAAGATTTTATAAAGATAACACAGATCTTGTATGCATCTTCGATATGATAGAGGAGGGATTTTATGGTAACACTCGCTTTCTGTGTATGAGTTGAATTCTAAACGGGAATATTGAAAAATTTGTGTTGGATATTTTCAAGTCGCTCACTGTATGTAGAATAATGAGTGTTCCAGACTACTGATCCAAACTCCAGTTGACTGCGTACAAATGAAAAATATAAAGTGATTAATGTATATGTTGATTGAAATGGGTTTGGTGTTCTGGCAATGAAACCAAGGATTCGATATGCTTTAGCAATATATATAGTTATACCGACTTCGTATAATGACGGTTCTTATTTGTGATCATAGAACAATGCAGCATGTGTAAAAACATCATTGTACTGCGCTGACTATATTTGAGGTTTGAAAGGTATCAGCTTTAAATAACTAACCCAAGTTTCAAAGGAAAATCTTTTGTAGTTGTCGAGCTATGACATAAAGTGTCTTTATGTAAATAAAACTTCAAACTGCTCTCCTGCAAACTTCAGAAAAATCGCATGTGTCGTTGATCTACGATTATTTATTCAAATACAATTTTAATATTGCACATAAGAAATACAACACAAACACAAGAAAGACTACACATTAGAAATATACTTTTAAACATTATATATAAGGAATAAAAGGTTCCGCACATCAAATGTTTAAGCTCCAAAGTTAGAAAACCGATACATACATTCGAAACTCCACACAGCTTCATGAATCTCAGTCTTCCAAAAATGATATACTACGCAATCATTGTATTCATTTTAGATATTTAATTTGTAAATAAGTACATGACCATCTTTTCCATATCAAACAAACACATTTTGCTTTTTGTTTTCAAGAAATATGTTTTTTTCAAAAATGTATCACATTCTTGTTAAAATAACCTAATTTCCAACCCTTTAAACACATCGACATGATCGCTCAGTTAATTTAAAAGTTGCACACTAAAATTAACAGTGTGCCTGTTCATTACATCCCTTCTGCACTTGCATTACATTTTTTCTTTGTTACAGTCCAAAGCGCTTCTGACCAACCACATGCGGACCCATACGGGCGAGAGGCCCTTCGAATGCTCCGCTTGCCACAGAAAATTCACGCAGAAATCCGCCATGCGGACGCACGTCAAGCTGGTCCACCTCAAGATGAAGCGCAGCGTCAAATCCAGCAAGAAGACCACGGCGGAGAGTGAGAAGGGCAGTGCAGACACCAAGGCGGACATTCCGCTATCTTCGGAGGCTTCGAAGGCAACTCCTCAGTACAAGATGGAACCCGTTCTAAATGCGGTCCAGGCCGTGGGGGCCGGCTGGGTGGGCGAGGGGGCAACTGTCGATGTGAAGCAAAACGAACTGGAAGGTATCGGTTTGAAGAAGAGTGAAGTGCATCACGTTTTTTATATGGAATAAACGATAGAAACTATGTTTCGAATGAAATTATTTTGATATTAATATTTAAATACAAGTGTGATTAAAGCGAATTAAATATAAGTAAAGATCCCGGCTTTGTGACCTCACACTGATTCAACTTCCTTTCCTCTTTCCACAATATAATATTTATTATTGTTAATTGTGTACCCAATCCCCACCCGACCCAATCCCGTGTTGTAAATAATGTCCAGGTGACAAAACAATTGTGCCATGTATTCAAGGATGTGTGTTCACCTGCCATAAATGTTACCTCAATACCAGAGAGAAATTACTAGACCTAGACGACAATTGTTTGACCATCTAGAAAAAGATTTCCGAGCATACAAACATACGAAATTAAAAATTAAATAGGATATCACCAATGGACTACTAGCAAAGGGAAGGAAAGAATCAGAAAATGTTTTCGTGATTGATACATAAATATCCTGAAATAAATATTAGGTCCTTACATATGAAATTGGCGTTTTGCCGTACTGGCAAATTTGATCTCAAATATCTTCTCTTTGGTTAGGAATTCCAAATCCAAATTTATACAGCTATTTACTCATGTATTTGTGTTTTGAAAATTATAATTCATTTGTTTTTTCCTCAATTGTTTTTTTCTTTGCGTCACTCAGTTTACAAAATGAAAAACTTGAAATATCGCGTTATTTACGAGTACGAGTTCCAACGTGGCACCAGTGCTGCAGAAACGGCTCGAAGGATTAATGATGTGTATGGCGACGGTGCCGCAAAAGAAAACACATTGCGTTTTTGGTTCCAACGTTTTCGTTCTGGAAATTTCGACCTGCAGAACAAGCCCCGTGGACGGCCGGAGACCAAAGTTGATAATGAAGAATTGAAGGCTATTGTGGAAGCGGATCCATCGCAAACAACATCCGAGTTAGCTGCAGGCTGCGGTGTTAGTGATAAAACTGTTTTAATCCACTTGAAGCAAATTGGTAAGGTGAAAAAGCTTGAAAGGTGAGTACCTCACGAATTGAGTGAATCAAATCAACAAACGCGCGTTGACTGCTGCGTTGCATTACTCAACCGGCACAATAATGAAGGGATTTTAAATCGAATCATTACCTGTGATGAAAAGTGGATCCTGTACGATAATCGGAAGCGCTCATCGCAATGGCTGAACCCTGCCGAACCAGCCAAACCATGCCCCAAGCGAAAATTGACTCCAAAAAAGTTACTTGTGAGCGTTTGGTGGACTAGTGCTGGTGTCGTTCACTACAGCTTTCTTAAATCTGGCCAGACGATTACGGCAGATGTCTATTGTCAGTAACTGCAAACCATAATGGAAAAGCTAGCTGCTAAACAACCGAGGCTGGTTAATCGCTCTAGGCCACTGCTGCTTTATGATAACGCTAGACCACACACTGCACAACAGACGGCTACCAAATTAGAGGAGCTTCAATTGGAATGTCTAAGACATCCACAGTACTCTCCGGACCTTGCCCCAACAGATTACCATTTTTTTCGAAATTTGGATAACTTCTTACAAAGGAAAAAATTCAACTCCGATGGGGCAGTCCAAACCGCCTTCAAAGATTTTATTGATTCCCGTCCGAATGGTTTTTTTAGTAAAGGGATCGATGAACTACCTATGAGATGGCAAAAGTGCATAGATAGCAATGGTACATACTTTGATTAAATAAATATATTATAATAAAAAAAAATCGGCTTAATGTTCCTCCCATACTAAACGCCAACTTCATATGTAAGGACCTAATATAATATATTTTAATAAAAAAAATTCAAAGTCTGCCTTCTTTTACCAGTATGCAAATACAAAACTAACCTATAAAATTTATAATTAGCACTTTAACATTTCCAATGTCAAGCTGATCTTAGCATAATCAATAGAATTAAAAAAGGGTCGCTCAGATGGTTTGGGCATGGTAAGAAAGATATATAATGCAAGTGTTGATGGCGCCAGAAAAAGAGGGCGACCGCAGAAGACGTGGCATGACCAGAAAAACAAGCTACTGGAAGATGGTCCCGTTAGAAGCCTCCACAACCGGCGAGCTTGCGTGCGAAGATGTATGAATGTGAATGAGGCGAGAGATGTAAGTATGTCAGGACAGAAGAGTGTGGCGATCTATCCTCTCTGCCTACCCCCACGGGGAAACGGCGTGATGGTAAGTAAGTAATATTACTACGCTGTCTTACAATCAACCTAGCAAAATACGCAATCACTATATTCAAACACGTATATTACCTAAAAATGTCCTTAGGTTTTCACGGCCGTTCAGAATCTTCTGTGTATAGTTTTCTGGGATATTCTACCGTGTATATGTGACGTCTCTGGCCTACGTTTCGGATCCCATTGCAGGGTCCATCATCACACATCAGCCCTGATTGACCCCTGTGATTCACAGGCTTTTTGTATTTATCTCAGAAACAAATCAGTGGGATATTGCTGCCTTTGCTTTTATATCCCTTACATGTAATTGACGCGAATCAATCTGACGTGATTCCGCGCGACGCTAAGCGTCCTCGTCTATCAAATTAAAATGCGCTGTCAAGGAAGGGAGCGGGAAATTTAAAACACCACCACGAATCATTTAAATATTTACGCAATTTATTTAATTAAAAACACAAAATTCTTAATGCTTATCAACTAGAAAATTATCACTAACTTAAAACTAACCCTAGTCTAAATGCAAGCAGTCCAACGTCTCCAAAGTCTACAGTGTCCTTATCACATATCAGCACGAAAAACCATTGTTCACAAACACACGTGGTATTCACTCCTAGAGGCAGCGGGCGGCTGGCCGCGGTTCTCGTTACAGGCCACGCGCGCTGTCCCGCCGCTGGATCCGCGTCATCGGAAGGGCCCCCCTCTGGAGCTTCTCGCGGAGAACCAGTCACCGCCGAGGCGCGGGACCATCGTTCGTCGCCGCGTCTTCCTCTCTGCCGGTGGCGTCACGACAGACGCGGGAAAAAAAATATCGGCCACCCAAGCAGGTGGCGTCCCGAGGCGAGAGATTCGCCCATAGATAACATAATAATAGATTCGCCCTTGGGGGAAGGATCGACACACACTCGCCAGGAGATCGGAACGGACAGCCCCGGGCGCGGCCTGCACCCGCTGTATATTCTCCCCGGGAGTCTCTCCCGCGCCCCCTCTCTCCCCTGCTCACGCTGGGTCGGGTGCGTCCGCAACTTTGGCGCGGAAATATATTCGACGCGTAAATCATTATACCACCGTGGATAATGTCCGATCTTACTGCTTGCGTTATTATATCTAACACTTTATTTTTTTATTATTTATTTATTAGAGACACTAACAGGATAATAGGTACACGATACTCTGATAACAAACATTATAATGAAGACTATACCCATCATCCCAATTACAAGTGTCTTCGGCACGCTCTAGTAACATGTATTTTTGCAATTAATTATATTTTACATGTACATTTATGTATATTATATATTTTGTGTTTGAGTGTAGTGCGATTAGGATTTAATGAGTGATTGATTTAATGGATCTATAGGTTCATGTCATCGTTTAGAAAATGGATGTTGTGTATGAGTGAGTTTTTGAACGAAGATAAGTGTCTGCAAGAATATCAGCATCAATGTTAGGGTTAGCACAATACAAATTATATGTGCGACACAACCTTGTGATGGGAGAAAAGTAACCGACATTATTAGTGTACTGACTTATTCTGAAGAACTCCGGGTTTCTTATACGGGGTTTAACATGTAAATTTATATCAGAGAGAGAGAATCAATAGCTCCGCTGAGAATCTTGTTGTAGCACAACGAGATTGGATATTTTCCGTCGGGACTCAAGTTTGTGCATCTTGAAAAAGGCAAGTCGATCTTCGTATCTGTGAAGGTTGTTGTGTTGAGCAGCATTGTATGACAAAATACGTAGAAACTTTTTCTGCACTCTCTCGATTCTCGTAATATGTGTTGTGTAATAAGGTGACCAAATAACTGACGAATATTCCAATATACTTCGTACTAATGATCTATAGAGAATTTTTAGACTTTGATGATTTTTAAAGTCTTGAGTAATTCTGGTGATAAATCCCAGCATAGTATATGCCTTGTTTGTGATATTTTCAAAGTGGTTTCTAAAAGTGAGTTTAGAATTGTTAATATTCTTAGGTCGATGGAATGAAAGAGCGATATGCAGTTACTGTTTATTTCTTCCCGGAGATAGGCCCCGGAAGCAAGTTAAAGTGTACAAGTAATATTTTATGTAATGACGAACAAAGAAATAGATGACGCGCGGAGATCTGCCTGGTGTTACGGCAGTGGCCCGACTGGTGTGGTGTCGCCAAGTCCCTAGCTCGACCCTTTTTGTTTATGTCGCGGAGATTTTTATTATGTTAATATAAACAAAACTCTGGGTCGGGTGATAGGTACATGGCACAGGGTTGAACAGGTACCGCTACAGAATCTAGCATGTCGCCCAGATCCCTTATTGAATCGACTTTAGCGAGTAGAACTTCATCCAGTTTATAAACAAATTCTATTTTTTAAATATTTTTAGTGAAACTAATACATGAACATTTCTTAGCATTAAGTGACATATTATTTGCTTTACACCAATTTGATAGTTCGTCCAGATCTCTTTGTAGGAGATGACTATCTTCCAGGCTACGAATGGTGGAATACAATTTTAAATCATCGGCATATAATAGACACTTATTTCTTAATATATTTGGCAAGTCATTTATGAAGATAAGAAAGAACAAGGGACCAAGATGAGAACCTTGAGGAACTCCTGAGGTGATAGAAACCGGAGATGAATCATATCCATTTACAGTCACCACTTGAGTTCGATGAGAAATGTAAGATTCTATCCATCTCAATAAGTTTCCGTGGATTCCTATAGCATGAAGTTTTGTCAAAAGTATATTTAGCTATAACACTACACTGTACACTTAGCTATAAAAGTAATATTTACATACAAAATCTTATTCTAAAATGATAATAGTTATTATAAATTCTACGGCCTACAATGTAATTATCAAATAAGGCGAAACAAGAAATGCAGCGCGTAGCCACATCTATTCTCGCCAGTTCAAAAAAAAGGTCGCACACATGTGTGCCCCCGAGAACTTACGAACGGAATATATTTCGAGAACATACGCGATTTCGGATCGTCACAAATAACCTCGGTTATATCATAATAAAAAAAATGCTGCGTATACACCAGCATTAAGTAAATACTTTTTCACTGCATTTGGATTTAATTTTAAACATATTTTGCACTGGCAATGTCTACATCAACAAGTATTATATATCTATGATCTTCGTTCTTTATCTGTGGCGTACTCGAAATGTCAACGGCATGTTTTCGTTCTTGGTATTTGTTTAAAAAACTGTTGTTTTCGTTTGTTCCACGATGTCTCAGCTTAAAAGGTAAGCCAATCAGGTTCACCGTACACTCGATATGTATTTTTAAAATTATTTCTAGTCAAAATGTTGTTATTTCTTATATAGTTCGAGTGAGTGTCCCAATAAGCGACGCTCCTACAACTTCTCCAGTGAAGAAGTGCGCCGACTCAAGGAGCTGATCAGCAAGCACCGAGTCTTAGTGAACAGGAAGACGGACCACGTCTGCGTCTCCCTGAAGAAGGAGGCATGGAGAAGCATCTATCGAGAGTTCAACCAGTTCAACTCACGAATGGGCATGGCCCTTCGTTCGCAGCAGCAACTAAAAAATAAATTTGATAACATGAAAAAGAAAATTCAAAAGGTTTGTGCATTCTTTTAATGTGTCAAGATTAATAATATATGTCGGGGCTAGTTGTTTGATCAGTGGTAATTTATTTATTTCTTTGCAATACTTACATTAAAATGATCTTCACAACAAAACAGAGTGGAATAAGAAGAAAATACTTCATCTTTCTTCTCGTCTCGTTTCATCGCACTCCTAGGCACAGTTATGAATAGTTTACCGGGAGTTTTAAGGGAAGAATTTCTACATTTTTAGGTACCATAAAATATTTACATTACTTTTTCCCAGACATTATGGATGAAATACAAAAAAGCCGATATGTTTTGTAAGAAAACGAATGAATGTCTAAATACGCGAATGTGCTGTCACGTGGTAAAAGTCAGATTGACATGAAAACTGCCAAATCACGACACTTGCGAAAATAAGCGTTTTGGCGGGAGTTTATAATCGTGATTTTGAAAATCGTTTTTTTTAATGTTAATATACATATTTAAAAAAATCTTTTTCATAAACGTATTTTCTAAATCAAGGTTAAGCTTTTTCTATTTAAAAAAAAGTGAAATGATGCGGTTACCTGCTGCTATTCTGCTTGCAAAGCTTCTGTCAGTTGGATGCTTGTGAGTTATTAGACGTCGAAATATCACGGTTTCTTATAAACTGGCATTGATCGCATTGTATAAGAAATGTACATAATTAAAAATATTATAGAACATTTTCAACCCGTTAAAACGCAAATTTGACCGGGGTTCCGTTTGTAACCCTATTCTATTTTCGATCTTCTGGTAACTGAAGGTTAATGCATGCTCCATAAATAAATTACCTACTATTAAAAGTCTAAAAAGTGAATAGTATTTGTGAATGAAACAAGGTTTGTGAACGGGTTTGTCTAGACGGAACATGGAATGAAAAAAGTACGAATCACACTATGCTACCGAGGATACGAGGGGGAGTGGCTAAATAGCTTTATTTAAAATACAAAGATCTATTTAGTCGCATGTTTTCTTTTGATATATTATAATAATGATGCAAGTACTCAATTATGAAAAAAAATATGTACCTAAAGGATGATTTTTAAGAAATATGATAAAACGTTTTTGAATTTCATTAGTTGTATTATTGTATTAATACACATTTTAAACTAGGGATGCATCGATACGTACTTTTGCCGATATGATACCGATATTTATAAAAAAGTTCTAAGATACCGATACGGACAGTGAATATTTCAAAAGATGTAAAAAGTTGTCGATTTAGATTAGAAACAGATGAAATTACTTGTATAATATTTAATGAGAATCTTTACTTTATAACGAAATTTTAAAAATTGTAATTTAACAGGACATCACTTTCAGAATATTATGAATAGCTTGTTGGTGTAGTGGTCATAACGCTCGCCTAGTGATCTGGTGGTCGATGGCTCGAGCCCCATTCCAGGATACCAGCAATTTAGTCCTATTTTCATAGCACAGGCTTAGTTTGAGAGTAGTAAGTATATTGATGCGACACGTATTCCATGCTCGCATCTCTATTAAAAAAAAAAGAAAAACAAAGTTTGGAAATTAACAATTAAAATTCACATTTATGAGATTTTTATTCAGGAAATACAACACTCTTAAATTATTCGGCGAAAGCGGAATTCGTACGTCGATTTGGATGAGACCTGTCGTTGAGAATAGCCTTTCAGATGCGACAGAACTCATACTGAAATACTTTTGTACCATTTTTTCGAATTTGGATGTAGAACATCACAGAAAGCAAGAGGTTCTGCTTCTCTCGGTGTACGGGGTGATCTCAGATGTCTGTCTAGTTCTTCTTTGAGAGAATCAGCGCTCAGAAGAGAGAGAGGCTCATCGCCTTCAGTCCCCTTAAGTATCGGCGTATCGGTAAATTAATATCGATTCCGATGTATCAGATAACCCACGATATCGCCGATATATCGGTATCGCATGCATCCCTATTCTGAACCAGTATGTAAATATCAATTATTATCATAATCACGCCAAAGAAGTATAACTTCTACCGCGCGTACGTGAATACACGCTTCTCTAACTAACTAACTAACTTACCGTCGCCGTGGGGGCAGGCAGAGAGGATAGGGCGCCATAATCTGCTGTCCTGACGTACAACTCTCGCCTCATCCATACTCATGCATCTTCGCATGCAAGCTCGCCGGTTGTTGGGGCTTCTAACGGGACCGTCTTCCAGTTTCCGTTTAATCTGGTCACGCCACGTCTTCCGCGGTCGCGCTCTCTTTCTGGCACCGTCAACACTTGCATTATATATCTTTCTTACCATTCTTTCCTAATTCACTTGCTCAACATGCCCAAATCACCTGAGCGACCCTGTTTTAATTCTATGAATTATGCTACGATCAGCTTTACATTCATTCCTAACACCTTCGTTCTTTACTCTATCATACATGGATGGCATTCAATCTACTTTCGTTCCTCTTCTGCCAGCTCCAGGCTTCACTTAAATACATCAGTGACAGTACCAGGGCTCCATTATGTAACGCTAGTTTCACACGCTTCTCAATTTTTTTTATATACAATTCTTTAAAAAGAAAGAAAAATCGAGTACTCTTACTTTCTGGACATGTCTACATCTGCACTAATCTCTTAAAGGGTGGACGCCTTTCTGTGCTCGCTATCGCGTATACAAAAATCCAGAAAGATTATTTAAATTTAAGTGTGGAATGGAATTGAAGTGTGTGGAATTGAAGTGTGTGGAATTGAAGTGTGTGGAATTGAAGTGTGTCCTTGTATCTAATAGTTTGGAATTACACCAAATGATCCCGCTTCTGTTCCAGGAGATTACAGAATGGAAGGAGTCCGGCCAGGACCCTGGGCAGCCTCAGAGATTCTCGTCCACGGCGATCTGGCTCCGCAATCTGATGAGGGACGAGGAGTTAGACAGAGAGAAGAACGAAGATGGTAGCTTACAGAAACCCGACGGTAGGTGAATCCATATTCTTACCCGTTTGTGTTCAAATGTATAGTACGACCACTGCAAGAATTAGCCGTTTCTCGGACCGGCGCCACGATCCTCCGCGCACTGTGTTTGATAAGCGCATATTGTACGTGTTCGTTCCAGCCCCGAGAAAAAGACTTATCTATGTCCACGCGACTTTCAAATCTCTTCCCGGATCCTGGAACCGCCGACCGATTGAAAAAAAAACACAACGATTTTAACTTCACCATTGCCGACAAATTGAAATAGACTGACTCGTTTACCGTTCGAAATAAGGTTCACTAAAACACGAAACGGAATTTTAAATGTGCACGGTAAAAAGGAAAATTCATCGAAATAGTGAACAAAGGGAATGAAAATCTACTACTATCTACTACTGGATAACTTGATCTAAAAATGCTCTCTGATTAACCGATTCTAAAAAATGCTTTCGCTTTTCCGAAAATCTTCTCCTTTATACTTTTTGCACATTTATTTTTTCGAAATAAAACATAAAATTACAAATATCAAGTGTGTTCCAAACATTTCTTCATTCAAAATTTTCAATAATTAAGATATATATTGGCGAGTTCTTACTCACATAAAATAATAAAGAAAAACACAATTTATTAAATAAATAAACAAGTAGATAATATAAAACAGTATCAATTTAGAAGACATTTTCATTATTATTTGTAAAATATTGAAGTTTTATAAATCCGCTTAAAAATGAAATATTTTGGAGGAAGCAGTATGGAAAGAAATGTAATGAATGAACTTATGAAAAAACTGATAAGGAGTGTTTTTTTACAGGTAACGTAATCATGTGTAATCAGTCAAAAATCATGGCATGTATTGGCTTTATTGAACAGATCATTTTCTTGCCATTAGTGTTTAAATATAGTTTTTCCTTCCGATTGGCAACACTATTTCCAGGGATAGACAATTAGCTGACGACTGATTTGAGTTTAGTTTGGTTTGCCATTTCACAATGAATAAAAATTCAATTCAATTCAATAAATAAAATAAATTAAAAAATAGTGAAGCCTAATACGCCTGCTAGTCCCACCAAAGCAGTGAAAGTTGTAAAAAGAATAACTACTGAATTCCAAGTTGCTGTATCTAACAAAAATGACTCCGCTAAAGTAATGCCTCAGAAACTGAGGAACGAAGTCAACAGATTTGCGATTTCTATAATAGGGATGATGTTAGCAGGTAAACGCCCGAGATGAAAGATAGAAGTTAGAGTATAATTTCTGAAGACAATTGATGGTAAACGCTTCCTTGAAATCGTGAATAATATAGCAGACGTTCAATTCGAAGACATTGTTGCAATATTGGAAGCGCCAGAGATTTCAAATACGTCAATATTCGCCGAAAATTTTCGGCGAATATTGACGTATTTGAAAATAAGTAATTAACTTAAGTAACAAAAAAGTGTACTAATTAGTAATATACATTATTTTGATCTCTTATTTAATTCATTTTTGTGCTTATTATGACGTTTATACTCACTGAAGTTAGACGCGTTGCACCCGCGATAATTTGGCGTTGCACCCGCGATTGCTTTAAAAGTGAATAATTTTTTATTTTATTAGTAAGAAGCTTTAAATGCGTCTAAATGTTGCACCTGCGATAATGGAATCGCCCAATTGTGGTAATTGTTTCAGAGGACACACATTTGTCCGACCACGTGATGTACATTGACGTGCTGGCCGAAGATAACGAAGAAGCCGGCGGTGTCCAAGGGCCTGCCTCACCAGCCGCGGTGGGCCATGACGCCCAGCCCAGCACCGAGCTGATGAAGTCGTCCCCTCAATCACTGCGTGAGCATTATTACTTAAATCTCAATAAAGTGGTAGGGATTTGGCGAATCTGCAACTCGATGCCTTCACTAAGGGCCGGTTGTTTATATTTGACCAAGAGTGAGAGTAATAGTTAACTATTTGTTCCCAACGCGAATCGCCGGGAAACAGAAACGAGATAGGGAGGAATGGCAGTATGCGAATGAGAAGGGGGTGGTACGATGCGAATGGATTGTAATTTATGATAGGGTAAGAAACACGGTTGAAATGCCGAAACTCACCACCATGAGAGTATTCCTTCTCCTTGCGATTTCACTGCTCGATATTGATTGAATGTTCGATATATTGGCGATTCACTTTATAGATTTTTGACAATGTCAACGACACTGCGCTCGACGATAGATTTTGACACTCGCTCGACAGCAGGTAGATCACGACTCTTAAGTGTTGGCGGGGGAAGGAGGGGAGGGGAAGAGGGGTCGACGTCAAATGCCAGATTCTTTGTGGATGGTGCCTTGAAATAGGCAAATACCGAACACTTTGCTCTAAATACTGATCAAACAACTGGCCCTTATGCGAAGTCCTATTGGTTGAATGTAGTGAGTGCGAAAAACCGTTGTCATAGTTTTTGAATGCTGAGTCGTGACTTAATGGTATGAAAATATTCCGCGACACGATGCGCGCGCATTTCGTTGCATAGCTAAAATTTCATAAACATCTCGACCAGTGAAGTATAACTTTTTACCTTTTTTTAGCAGTCGAGGGTGACTGGTAGGTAGTTCACCATTACCACTGTATGCAGATTCGTGTTAGAGAGACGTATCAAATGTGGGAAAGTAATAAGGTCATTCGTACTTACTGGTATTAAAATTATTGTGCTTTACTACATTTTTGGGCTGCAATACTGAAAACACTTGAGAGACCAACAAAAGCATAATTTACTAAATTGGGGTCGTGCTCCCGCTCCGGTGTTGCCAGGTCGCGACTCAACTTCAAAAATAATATATTTAAAAAAAATCAAGGTGATGTAACCCCTTAAGAAAAGTCCATTTACTGTACATTTGCGGTGATAGTTTCAGAAGACGAGGATTCTTCCGACCACCCGAGGATAGAGTATATAGACATGCTGGCCGAGGACGCGGCGGACGTCGCCAGCAGTCTCCGCGAACTCGCCTCGCCAGTCGTGATGAGCCGCGCTGTTGAGGAGGCCTTCCCGAGTATACCGCGCCGCCTGAGCGCCAAGCGCCGTATGAGCACAAACTCGCCGTTCCACCAAGGAAGTCGACCGCTGAAGTCGCCTCCTCAACCACTGCGTAAGCATTACTGCATATTTAGCGGATTTGCTTGTGAGTTGAATGTGTTCTCAATATATGTGTATACATACATGTATGTATGTATGTATACACACATACATACATATATATATATATATATATTATAATATAATATATATATAGTATATGTATGTATGTATGTATGTATGTATGTTAGTATTAATTTCTTTGGGGATAACCCGCATCAAAATCTGGTCCTCAGAAGGACCATTCGTTAACCGTTTCGCCTGAATCGCAACAGGCATCTTCAGGATGTCTTGTTAATAGGCAAGTCAAAATCTAAATTTGGGTACTTTGGTCATTATTGGCCTTAATGGTTTTTGGGAATTTCGTATTAAATATTGGGTGTTCCCGGCCGTTGTTGGCCTTAATGGCGTTTGTCTGGCTCCTTGTGATGCGCTTTGTACTCGATGTTGCTTCTATTGTGTTTGGTGGTTGTATTAATTGATTTTTGCGCGTTAATATATTATTTTTATTTTTACTATGAAATCTACTGTTGAATAAAATGTTTTTCCATGCCGTTGGATAATAAAGAGACGTATACCATCATCTTTATTGTTGATAATATTTATTCTTTTATATATATCTCGGTTGACGAATGGTCCTTCTGAGGAATATAAATATATATATATATATATATATGATACCTTTATGACAGTTAACTAATATGTAAAGTGTAGAAATGAACTTAGAGAATGTATTGTCACGGGACGTAACTTTGGGAGACCAATGAAAACACTTGAAATTAATTGAGTTTAATTTATTATCAAGGAAAGTCCTGTACATAATTTAAATTTTAGTACTTAGTTCTTAATTTTGTAGTCGTTAAATATCTTCCGTATACTTCACACATTTATTATTAAACTGTTCTTAATTCGCACTAATTAACGCTATTTCTATTCCTTTGATCACTTCTGATAAATTCTGTTTAATGTTCGCTAATAGAGACAATTCGCCCTGGTTTCCCGCTTTCTCTATTCACTTGCGTTGGGATCACTTACTAATATTGCGTCTTGTAGCTTTACGAATCACTAATAGCTCTGGTTGGCTTTGTAGTAGCACGGAGATGTCGCCTTTTTAACTTCACAAACTGAATTGCTCGAGCCCGCGTCGCGTGACTCCTTTTATAGCAAAATTCCCCAGAACGAATTCATTCTAGAGGTATCGAGAAAAATGTGGAATGTTGTAGTCTCTTCGTTCCTACGAATTACGATCGAAGGTATGTGAGATGTGTTTCAAATCAATAGACCCCACCCCGTCTCCCTCTTTCCTCTACTCAAATTCTTAATCCTTTTTTTATAAGACACTTAGTTCGTGCTAGCATTATGTTAGAGTAACACGCATGTGAAGAGTATTTTGCGAGGATATTGGTGTGTAAATAATACTATGGTTGTGGTGTGCAATAATATTTACATTCCAGTGTAGTGGTTGTCCTGACGAAGAGACGGGTTACTTCTCGAAACCGGTAGACAAAAAAGTAATTTTTACTGCTTATATACTGACATGGATAACATTTTATAGGGCTTTTACAACAGATAGGTGTACATTGACAGAATATATAGTTTAAAGAAAAAAAAACATGTAAACATAATAATGACATTAAGAGGGAAGAAAATACTTAAAATACAGATACAAATATATAAAGTACAATTATAAAGTAAGAAGCAAGTATACTAAAAGCAGAAGCATAAGAAAAACATAATATAATAGATATTTAAAAACAAAAAAAAATGTAGAGTGAAAAGATATACAAGCTTTGAAAGTCATATTACAATTAAAAATGTACATACCAATACAAATCAATTATTTAAGTCCAATTCGACAAATACTAGTAATCTTCCAACACACCTTTTAATATATGTTTGAATAATATGCGGTTATTGGCAAAGACGTCCAGTTGCTCGTGTCTGTTTGCTAGTCTAGGAAGCCTCTGCAATGGGGAATTAAAGATATATTTTGAAGTGATTACCATTTATCCGGCAGCTGAGCAGCCGGCGAGCGTGCCACTCGCGTCCGCGGAAGCGTACGCCGCTGAGGAGCACCGCGTGCGCATGCGCCTGGCCGAGGAGCGGCACGAGCTGCAGCAGCGGCACGCGCGCGAGCTGCACGCCGCGGCCCTGGAGCGCGCCGGGCTGGAGCTGCAGCTGCAGGGGGTGCGCCTGGCCAGCGCGCGCCTCGAGCAGGAGCTGCTGCAGATCAAGCTCGCCAGGGCGAGGGGGCCGTCCTAACCCTAACAAACACGGTATTACGGTTTGAAAATGTTCTATAATGGTTTTATTGCATTTTTTATCATTTTACAAGGAGTATTTTGACGTCTCATCGCTCACTCATAGAATGATAACTGTTACTCTAGAATATTTTAAGTTTGTCCAAATCTTATGCCCAGGACATATTATAGGGCTTACGTTATATTGTCACCTTGTTAACTGAATTGCTCGAGCCCGCGTCGCGTGACTCCTTTTATAGCAAAATTCCTCAGAACGAATTCATTCTAGAGGTAACGAGAAAAATGTGGAATGTTGTAGGCTCTTCGTTCCTATGAATTATTACGGCGATCGAAGGTAGTAGAAGGCTCTCAAATCAATAGACCCCACCCCGTCTCCCTCTTTCCTCTCTCAAACTATTGAACATTATACTACTGGAAGAGCACTGTCTACTATAATACAGTAAATTACTAGTGTAGCAGGCAGGGCGTCAAATCAGTTTAGTGTTTACTTGCTGCCAAGACACTCAGCAACAATGAAAAAAAAAGGAAAAAAAAATAATTCTTAATCCTTTTTTTATAAGACACCTAGTTCATGTTAGCGTCTGGCTTATGTGATCACTTTACACATCGTTCACAATTTCCACCCATGACAGACTACCACATCTATCGAAATTTAGGGAGAATCTCATTACACATATAAAGGATACAGCTTTAAAAACTCCAATCAAAATATACAAACCTCACTATCAATAGTGACATCTGTATTGGATTATGGGAATGAAAAAATACAACTCACATACGAAAAAAGTTGTGTAAGTTACACATAATATGTACAACTTCTAAAAATTTGATAGACGCGGTATTCTATTATGGGTGGAAATGGTGAACGTTATGCTATGTAAAGTGATCACTTAAACCAGCAGTGCGATAGGTCGCTAGCCCTTTGAACACCCAAAAAGGCTTCCATACCTACTTTCCCATATAATAAAGTAGCTTCGTCTCCATGAGTCATCTATAATATATCTTGATAAGCGTTACCTCATAGAACAAAGTTCTCAGGTTTTCACGGCCGAATCACATAATCTTGTGTTTAGTGTTCTGGGATATTCTGCCGTGTGTATATGACCTCTCTGGCCGAAGTTTCGAATACAATTGCAGGGTCTATCATCAGGGTTGATGCAGCGTTGCCAACCCGGTCGGACAGTAAAACTGTATATGACCGCAAGAAAAACTGTAAACGTAAAAAATTCCAAATCTACAGTTTTTAAATGATTCAGTATTTTTGGTATTTTATCTACTTCAACTTCTGTAAGCGGACTGTTCACTTGCCGACCAGAGTTCTTTTTAAATGCATAGGGGGAAGGTGTTGTTTTCATTTCCAGAGATTTCATCATTTGGTCTATTAAAATTTTCAAATCCGTGGCGGGGGCGGGGCTATCAGCTTCTACCGAAATCTCATTTTACCTACATCGACTTCCCAAAAAAAAAATCTGAAAATTTCATCAACCATCCGCCGCAAAATTCTCTAAGGAAAAAACTGTAGATTTGGGAGATGAAACTGATATGACTTGTAAAAACTGTAGATCTAACTTTGGGGTTGGTTGCAGTGGGCTGATGTAATGAGTAAGTGTTGATATCAAGGCAAAGTACTAGGTTGCAATACCGCACCGAAAGCAGGCTTTCGGTACGGTATAGCCATGATGATGAATTCTGCAATGGGATCCGTTTTAGAGTCCCTTAGGGCCGGTTGTTTCAAGTTGGATTAAAGTAAGCGTTCTTTTAAAGCATAGATTTTTACGTTCTCCACCAATCAGACGATCCGTTTTCGTAAAAATCTATGCTTTAATCGACCGCTTACTTTGATCGAACTTGAAACAACCGGGCCTTAGAGTCTTACTTGCGGTCTAATCCGCCTAATCTACTTATACAATTGCGTCAGCGCTATAGCTATAACTCTTTCGCAAGCTACTTATTATAGTAAACATCGTAAGTGTTACTTCATTACATAAATTTGGAAGGGTAAAAATTTTCAATTAAAAAACCTCTTACGATGGGATCCGAAACATCGGCCAGAGAATTACAGAATAATCCCGATTTTTTCCGAAGAATATTTTTTTCTACTTTTGACTATCTTGCAACACATTATCGTTTTATTTTCTTTGGGTGTTGTATTCTTTTGGATATTTGTGAGGATTACAAAGAATTCAATGTCATTAATATTGATTAAATGGTTTTAAAAATAAGTTTTTTAGGGTTATGTAGTGCCCCGCACCGCAACGAGAGTGTTAAAAAAATTATTTTCAAGAAGGCAGCACTTTGTCTTTGTCCCTTTCCATTTTAGGTGGGATCTGCTCTCCTAATCATTCTGCGCCAAGACAGCCAATTCGGATCGGGTATTTTGACTTTTTATGTCAGTTTTGCCGTACCGGTCCACCACGTCAACGGGGGACGTCCTCTTTCTCTTTTTATTTCCAGCTAGAGATGGGGTTTGCTCATGAACGAATCGTTCTTTTAGAACAGTTGGAAATATTTTTTTTAACGACGAGTATTTGTGGAAATTTAAAACCTAAATACCAAATGTCAATAGCGATGGAATCTTTGCAAACTGATAACACCTCCCCCCTGAACAGTTCACTTATTACGTACGATGGAGTTGATGCGGATAAAATACCATTATTCATTTATTGAATTGGCCTTAACTTTGTGGAATGACATTATAATTATATATCACTTGTCTAAGAGTTTAGGAGTACACGACTAGTTTCAACGGGTGATTGTATAAACGCCAATCGAACTATAAGTTTATATAATCAGCCGTTGATGACAACATCTGCAGTTGTCAAAACTAGTCGTGTATTCCTAAACTCATTGGTGGTCTTAGACAAGTGATATATTGATAAATAATGGATAAAATACCGTTTCAAATCACACCCTCTCGTCGGAAATAATTTTCGGCGGATTCGGAAACGCCCTTCGCTAATCAATAATCAGTTGTAAGATTCAACAACTCGCTTGATTGACCAACTCACTGAACGATAGTTTAGGCAACTGAACTAACTTTCCCATCTCTATTTCCGGGAGAGGCAGCGGTTTACGGACCACGTGTCCATACCACCCCAGGCGACTTTCTGTTAGCTTTTCAGGAAGGGGGACTACTCTAAGACTGCCTGGTATGTTCGTCATGAATCCTGTCTAGTCTCGTAACTCATATAAATAAATACCTATTCTTTAGTAACCGAAATGTAAAAGTACCGTCATTATTACTCCCTTTCTTTTAACTCGTAGCGTCTGCTTGCTTGTCTGTCGAAAAAACTTTGGATCGATTTTTAACCCTTTTCTCGTGATCCAATCGAGCTGAAACTTTGCAGACAGACTCGTGGCGACGATAAAAATGATCTAACAAATTTTCGTTTAAAAAAAAAATCATAATTATAGTATAATTTTGGATTTTTCGAAATTTTTTATTACTCGCTTTCGTAGCCTCGCCCGACTCGAGCCCAATGTGTAGGTTAAGCGCCAAACCTGTTTCCACTAGTAAATGAGAAAGGGAGTTTTTTGGGTTTTAGTGGGTTAGTTTTTTGACAGGTTAAGGCTAGTCACATAGTGTTCAAATTCCTGCATTTTATCCCTAGAGCGAACGTTATCATCATCATCATCGTCTTCATCCCCTTGTCCTAGCAGGGTCGGGGGTTCAAAGGCTCGACAAGGTGCTTCCATATTCCCCTGTCTTGCGCTGCTCCGCACGAGTCAATCATGTCCTGACCCATTCTGTTTTTAAACACATTTTTTTGTTTTTGTTTTTCCCAGCTTAATCTGGGGCGACCCACCGGTCGTCTTCCTTCCGGAGTTGCCGAGAGGATTCTCCTTGATATCCGTTCCTCTGGCATTCTTAGCACGTGTCCAAGCCACCTCATTTGTGTGTCTTATGTCGGCACTTTTCACTCTGTCCGCCGGTGTGACTCCCGCTACCCCCCTTAGAGAACCATCTCGGCGGACTGGACCCTTGCTCTCACTCTCTCTATCAGGGTACAAATTTGATGGCCGTATATAAGGGTGGGCCTGCATTATTAATTAAGATGAATTGTAGACGTCCCACAGAGGCGAAGCCATTTATGTGGGAAATTATGTAAACAAGTATTTTTTGGGCATTTACAGGATTTACAGCGTGTCATTGGCTGGCTTGAGTGATCACTTTACACAATGTAGCGTTCACGATTCCACCCAGGGTCGATCACACGCCTGTCAGTCAAATAAAATGACAAACACGTCGTAAAAAAATAAGCTGAGACTTCTGCAAGGTTTAAATCATTTTAGATGTTTGAATTTTTAATAATCAGAAATAAGAAAAAAGAAATGGAGTATTATCTTTATAACTATTGATATTCGAAGATTTTCGATTGTAATTTAGGCACTGTAAAGAATTGTGGACATACCCTGTATAATTGTTGAGTTTAAAGTGTATATACGTACTTTTTTTATTATTTGAGAGACACTAACATAATACCGGGTATAAAATGCATAAAAAACAATACATTTTCATTTTCAACTCAACACACTATCTCAACTATAAGTGCATATATTTAACGCATCAATGCAACGCGATCATATGCGAATTGGCATGTGTCCTGCAGAGCGATTAGGCGTATACGTGCGATTGGCGAACAAGCGAACAAAATAAAATTGGTAACAAAAACACAACACGAGCATCGCAAATTTATGGAAGAGTGTTGCGATTGTTACGCTTAGAGTATTGTGCAATCTACACCCTGTGACCAAGATAACCAATTTTTGCATAGTTACTTTTTAGGATCCTGAAACAAATTCACACATTTTCGCATTACAGTGAGAGACCAAGATTTCATCGTATAGATAGCGATCAATTTCGCACAATCCCGTAGCCCAGTGGGCATGACACTGGCTTCTCACGCCGAGGGTTCCGGGTTCGATTCTCGGCGAGGTCACAATAAATCTATGTGATTTACTCAAACCTGGGTGTTTTGTGATGTGTTTCGCTTGTACCGGTATTTTTTGCAGTTTAATATTGAAATATTTTGAATATGAAGCTGCAAGTAGGTCATTTTACGTGGTGTCCGTTTGACGGAGATCCACCTCGTTTTCCTAGTAATCACTCACAAAGCTTTGCTCAGTTGCACTTTAGGACTCTCACCAATAACTCAAAGTCCCCCCGCCTGGATCAAATGTTTCGGTTATCGTCATTCTTTAGCGTCTGGGTAAATCAAATGCAACGGTATTTAAATTAAATACAATAGTACAAAAGAAAGTACAAGTAAATAAAATGTATATCTTTTTATTTCATTACAAAATTGAACATATTCTGTGCAAATGTGTTATCATCAGTGCTGCGGAGTCGTTAGAAATAGGCCTACTATTTAAAAAAAACTTTTATTTCAAATAATGCATGCCGTGGTCATTTTGTAAATTAGTACACAATCGTTACTTCAAATTCGATAAAGTATGCTTCAGAAGTCTGGGGCGAGAGCGAATCATCAACACAGTTCACAGATACAGCTGCGCGCGCAGCTGTATCTGTGAACTGTGTACGAAATATCATTAGCTGTTGGAGTCGCACTGCAAGATAGAATTCATGGTCGACTTTGAACTATCTTACAGTTCAAAGTCGACCATGAGCTATCTTACAGTTAATAGTCGACCATGAACCATGTCCCTTACCCTAGATACGTAATTGTACCGAAACGTGTATTCGGTTTTTACTTATGTATTGTGTTTCCACTCAATTATTGGGTTGATATTTTTATATCAGAATTGTCTTAGTAATAAAATTTGTAATAAATGTTATAAATCTGTTTGTTTGTGTGTTTAATCTACTCCCAAACCTTTTGAATGATTTTATATTAAGTATCAGTGTTTACAAAAAGAAATCGAGTTCTAGAATGTAGCCAACGATAAATGCTTCGACTTGTTAAAAGTATCATAAAAGCACTAAAAATCACCCGACCCAGGGATATCTGTACTAATATATAAAGAAGTAAAGTTTGTAAGATTGTATGTAGGAGGTTATCTCCGAAACCACTCATCCAATTTCAATAATTCTTTCACCAATATTTAGAATGGATTTTCAGGGTGGACATAGGCTATGTATTATCACGTTACAATAAAAAGGCTTTTCGTGGTGACGTATTTTACAACTAAAGTCGACGAAAAAATCGTCGAGCGATGCGCTTTTTACGAACGCTGCCTTAACGGTAAGAGAAATTTAAAAACTTTCTATACAGAAGTTGTAGAACTCAAAAAGTTCTATAAAAAAGTCCCCGACGACATATATCTATATGTTAAGGTTAATACACAAATCGATTAAATGTGACTAAAAGTTACTAAAAATCTACGCGTGCGAAGCCGCGCGGGCATAGCTAGTTTCATATAAAATAAAATATTTTTCGTACGTAAAATTCGTAAGGAGAAAAATCTATTTAAATATAATAATTTCGTTGTGTCTGTCGGTCCGTGAATTCGTAATTTTCCGGAATTAAAACTTAAGATAATTTGAGTGTGGTACGCAATCAGCGGTTCGAGCAACATGCAAAGGTCGAAATTACACGATTGACATTTTTATATTATTTTATATTTAGCTTTAGGTTTAAGCGAATAGTCAATTAAAAAATGGTTTTCTATTCATGAATTTTCTGTTTCAAAGTCTTGAAATTATTATGTCGCGTTATTTTTAACGGGTTTACGGCTAGTACATAATTTCTGTAATAAAATAATTATAAATTACTATTGAGAATTAAAATAACGCTCACGACATTTTCAATACAATTGGTAAAAGATTTCTAGTTTACAACTTCCTCCAATCAAATCTATAGCATCCCTAACCTACAGTCTAAGTTTTACATTGAGATTCCTTCGGTTGCAAACTTGACTCATTATTTTTATTTCACTTTGCTAATACTGTAACCGCAGTCATCACAACGAACGGTTTTATGGTGAGCCGGACATCGGGCGACATCTATACAATTCAAAGCATGTACCTGTATCCAAAGCGTAAGTATTTGCTTTTCTAATTTAATTTAATTTTTTAACAAACATCGTCATTCAGTCATTATTGACCCCGATAGATGGTCCTAGAGTGACATTAGAATACAAAGTATAAATATTTTATGAACGTTTTGTATATCGTCTCTGTATATATAATAAAGCTAATGTGCCGTTTAATACATTCTGAGATGAACGAATCAATTTGTCAATTTTTCATTTAAATAATAGAGATATACTAAAAAAACATTGCCGTTCATCTGGAAAGTCTGCCTAGTAATTATTTAAAATATTTTTAATAAATCTAGTCTGCGTAATTATTTTTTAAAACAGTTTCATTCGTTTATCTCAGAATGCACTAAAACGGTACATAGGATTAATTATACATACAGCGACATATATGACGTGATAACATAATACACTTTTTATGATAAAGTAATAAATAAATAATGTCTTTATAAAAATAAATATAATATTGTTTATGTACATGAATTACACTCAAGCGACAGTCAACCAAGTTTATCAATATTTCACTTTAGAACTGAGCCTGTGTCATAGACAACACATCAACTTTACCGTTTCTGGGTAATATCTCAATAAAATGATTGATCATTCTAGGTAGTGGAGAGAAATAGCCTATATTGGTGTTATAAAACTAGGTAAAATAGGCTTGGAGATCTCGGTGATCGGACAGCGATGTTCATGTATATTTGTATATATAACAGTACAAAGAGGGTGTTTAGTTGGTAGAGCGTCATTAGATCTGTCTTTTTTCTAAAGAGATAGGTGATACATTTCGAGGCTCTTGTCCTATGTATCAAGATATTCATCTATTGACACATGACATAGGAAGTGGACCCGCTCATCTCACTAGGATGAACCTGTGCCGAGATGAGCACAAAATAATAAAGATGTAAAACAAAATATTCATAACTATAAGATAAATCAATTAATTGAGGATATAAATATAAAATGTGGATAATAAAAACAGTACATATTATATAATATAAAAGCAATAGTGAAAGTAAAATAATATATGTAAAGAATCATTTCTATCACTAAGACCTTGTCGATATGTAAATTCTGTAATTTTTTGCTGTTCTACTCTTTGAATTTTTTTGTATATATTATTAAGTAAAAGGTACTTCAGTGCCGTATATTGAAATAAATATTATATTCTTTTTCCAATAATAATAGCATTTATTTATAAATTCATCCAGTTAATTTACATTTTTCATATTTTTTGTGGCCCAAATATCATTTGCACAGTAAGGTTTACATTACAACATATGCACTGGTTTAAAATATGTATATTTAAAATTATGTCTAATCCAACCGAAATGCCAATTTCATGATAAGTTCACGTATACTTACTCTTGTTTTCAATTTTTATATTATTCGTGTGTTTTATTGTATTATATTTTAACTCTTTTATGTTTTCAAATCTTTCCATAATTTACGTGTTTTATTAAATTATATCTCTACTCTTCTATACCTTATGTTTTCAAATGCTTCTATTATTCACACGTTTTATTGTATTACATCTCTACTCTATGTTCTACTTTTCAAATTTTTCTATTATTAATGTGTTGATGTACTGATGTATAATTATATTTCTATAATTTACACACGTATGTTGTTGTGTTAATATTATATATAAATGCATTGTAGGTAAAAGGCCATGTATATTAAATAAATCATCATCATCATCATTCTTGGCACTACAACCCTTGGTGGGTGTTGGCCTCCTCAATAATCTTCCTCCACTCATCTCGGTCTAGTGCCAGCTCTCTCCAGTTTCGAAGCTCTATGGCAGAGATATCTTTGAGGACGTTATCTTAGCTTCGGCCTTCCTAAGCTCCTTCGCCCTATCGGCCTTGAGTTCAGCAGGGACTTTGGTGCTTGATGCTCGGACATTCTCTCCACATGACCCAGCCACCGAAGTCTTCCCAGTTTTATAAATTTTGTGACGTTTGGCTCCTTAAATAGAGTATAGAGCTCATTGTTGTAACGTCTGCGCCAAAGTCCATTTTCTAGAACCGGTCCGAAGATACGCCTCAAAATTTTCCTTTCAAAAACGTCCAGTGCTCGCTTATTCCTATTAGTTAGTACCCACGTCTCAGCTATTAAATAAATAAATAGATATATGTTAGGGATTGAAGAAAATTTCTTTGAATTTTTTCTTCTCCGCTATTGCGCACCAGATTGTTAGTGAAAATTGTAATAAGCTTCTGATTAGGGATTTCTACCTAGTCTGATCCCATTCCTCGATGTGAAGCCAATCTGGAATACTTTTAAACACAATGAAATTACAGGTTCGATTCTTGTATTGGACCGTAAATTTTATTCAAACCTTTCGAAGACAACTAGAACACACTTGACATCAGCATACAGCGACAAAATGTGTCTCTTAAAATGAATGGGGGTATCGTCTGTCCTCTGTTCATTTTCATAACTTTGTCTTGTCTGCGCTAATCTCAACTCCCAGTTCTCTACTGTGAGGGGTTATGATCCGCAAATATTTCGGCAGTCACTGACTTGACTAACATAACGTGTATCACCCGCATATGCCATGAAATATCATTAATCACTACTTGCTGTTCTTCATTGCATGCTTCAAAATGAGATTAAAGACAGTTACAAATCATATTCAATTAATGAACTGCAATCTTTACGTTACAACATTTTGATGTGTAACATCTTTCCTCTCGCTTTCCTGTAATCTGTGGCAGTGATATCGTGAAAAAGGACGGAAATGCGTAACAGGAAATAAGACGCCGCGGAAGCGCGCGCAATTTCATTTGACCAATGAGCGCACGCGATGGAAAAAAAATCGTTTATAAACAAATCAATGTCCAGCAAGTGCCATCACAGCGAAGACGCACACTTCCAAAATTTAACGCTTCTGATTTTGTACATATGTTGCGCGTCTGGTGTCAAGCGTGTGGATGTTGTAACTTTGATATATTTTGACTTACATCTTCGAAACTATCCAATTAATGCTCTTACATTAACGTAAACAATAACTACCTTTAATGATTTACATTCTCAAATTTAATTTAATTTATGTGATTATTTTTAGTTTTCATACAATATGTATAGCGGCACACTACCGCCATCTATGAAAATAAATAAAAACATTTAATTGACTAAACACATTTCTAAATAAAAATGCGTATACATAGATATACGGTACCTACCTAGTCCGGCAAAATTCAATAATAAATAAATTCGCATACATTTTCTTTTCTTGTATTTACTAATTAATAAATACATAGATATTAGCTTTTTCAAATTTTGATTGCAATTTCTGTTGCAGCTCAATTTATATGTTTAATATTAGTAAGGCTTGCTCGTTTTTTTTTTGTAATATGTGTCTGCATGTGTTTTTGTAAATTAAAATTCAACGAACAAATATAGCTGCACTCTTCGCAAGCGAAAGGTTTCTCCCCAGTGTGAATGAGCTTATGCTTTTGTAGATTAGAATTAAATGAACATTTAAAATCGCATTCATCACAGTGGAACGGCTTTCTTTCAGTATGCGTTAGCTTATGCAATCGTAGCCGATGTTCTTTTGTCCCCGTGTAGTTGCACTCATCGCACGAGAAAGGTCTCCCTCTAGTGTGGGTAAGCATGTGCTTCATCAACGTGTATTTGTGCGAACATCTGTATTCGCATTCCTCGCACGATATTGGTTTGACTTTTAACGTTTTATGCGTGAGCTTGTGCATTTGCAAGTCGTGTTTTCGCAAGCATTTGTAGTGGCATTGTTCGCAAGAAAACGGTTTAACATTACTGTGAGTGAGCGAATGCCGGCGCAACGTTGATTTTTGGGCGAACACTTGGCCGCACTCTTCACACGAAAAGGGCTTCTCTATAGTGTGCGTAAGTTTGTGTTTTTGCAAGTCGCGCTTTCGTGAACATTTATAATCGCACTCGCTACAGAAAAGTTTGTCTTTCATCTGCGGGAGCGGATGAATTTTTGATTTGTTTTTTTCTGTGGTGGTTGAGGTTGTGTTCATCGAATTGGTGTTCACCTCTGATCGGTGGAGGGAGACTTCTTCGGTTTTATTGGTCAAGTCAGTGCGGCAAGGTGAGCAGGCTTCTATTGGCAAGTCTAATTCTGTAACTGAAAGTGAATTGTTTGTCATTATTTGAAAAATATAAGAAATTTACTAGGACTAGGATAAAAATATAAAAATATAGTTATTTCCTTCGTCTATTGCTTAGCAGGTTTGTCATTTTTTTTAAAAATCTGTTGATATTTAATTGTGTCGTTTGCTGTGTAGTACGAGAATTCAGCAAATAGCTGCACTCATCACAAACGAAAGGTTTTTCTCTAGTATAGAGAAGCGTATGCTTTTTTAAATTAGAATTAATCGAACACTTATTATCGCATTCTTCACAATGAAACGGCTTTTCTCCAGTGCGTTAGCCTTTGCAATAGAAGACGATGTTCCCTTGTCTCATGGTAGCTGCATTCGCTGCACGAGAATAGCTTACTGAACACATACTTCATCAACGTGTCATTGTAAGATTTCTTGCGAAGAGGGTTATGTAAGCGTCATGAATTGGCGTGCTCAGTCAACTCTGAGAAGCCGTGGGTTGTGAACCACAAGTCAACAAGTGTTACCCTATTATTAAGAGCTACTAAGGGCCGGTTGTTTCAAGTTGGATTAAAGTAAGCGTTCTTTTAAAGCATAGATTTTTACGTTCTCCACCAATAGACGATCCGTTTTCGTAAAAAGATATGCTTTAATCGACCGCTTACTTTGATCGAACTTGAAACAACCGGCCCTAAGTGACCCCGGTCAAATTTGCGTTTTAAAACGTTGTAAAATGTATTATTATATTTTAATTACATTTCGTATACAATGCTAACAAGATTCTAGTAAATTTGTCGTCATTTTATGAGAAACCGTAGTATTTTGACGTCTCAATCACTCACAAGTATCCCGCCGACGGAAACTGTGCAAACAGAATGACGTAACTGAATCGTTTAGAAGATTGCTGATTGTCTATGGATTTTTTTTCTACTTACGGTCCGCTGCTGTCCAGCAATTCTCGACGGTAGACCCCGGTTCAAATTCAACTGCTAGAACTTCTGGATCAGCGAAATTCATGGTTGTATTTTTGAGCTTTACATAAGCGACAATTGGGTCTTCTTTTACTTTGAAAAGCCAGCTGAAAAATCGAATAAAATATAATTTTTTCTTCATATTTTATTAATTTATTCACTTTTTGTATTCCAACATATTATTACAAAATATTATAAATATTCTACTTCTTTTTATTCGGTACCCTCCGCTATGAAGATGTCGTCTGCCATTTTTATCGATTGTGTTCGAGCGTGGCTGAAGAGCCCTATTCTTGAACGCTTTTTCAAAAGTTGGCATCCGGTGGGCGAAGGGTTGTATCTTCTTTCCTTTGTTTCCCTTTTTTCTTATCCGTACGTAATATCATAAGGCGTGATTTTCCACGATATATGTCACATCTGCTCAGATTCGCTTTCGGGGTGTCTTGGAATCTATTTTCGGACCACTCTGTTTTCGTTTACCATGTTATAGCAGCGCGAAAATTTGGGAAGTCGCGTAAATGCCATGCGCGATGACCTGTCAATTGGTGCTTCAGTGTAGTGGTATCAACGCTATGCATGTTTGCCTCTTCCAGGACATACAAGTGTGTGCTGCGCGTATTTCGTTTTATATCTAAAATCTTATTTTATTTATTTAAGCACAACAACAGGCACAAAGTGCCCACATGTTTTATGTCTGATTATGTTATTTCATTTATATTTCAACGTACAGTTTGTACACAACTCGTTTGCACGCGCAACATTAATACCTTGTCAGACGAAGCCGTTGATAACTACACTGCAACACAATTTGGCAAACACACATATATATAATATTTTTGTAAAAACTATGTAATGGTCTATAAAAGGAATCAAAAAATTGAAAAATATTTATTTTCTGGCGCATTCTAGTGTACCTATATATCTACACTAATATGATAAAGAGGATGTGGTGTTTTTGTGTGCTCGCCACCCGAGGCGCGAAGATGGTGGGGGACGCGAGCGCATAAAAACGGGAACACGCGGGCACACTGGGCTCTTTTACTTCCCGGTTCCCGCATACTCTAGTCAGAATCATAGCTACGCTCGGTCGGCAAATCTGTTGAAATAAACCCAGAGTAAAACACCTATCCGCGTTTTACTCTGCCTGTATTTCATCGCTGCATTCCCAGGTGGGAATAGTGGGACATGCCTGGCGGGCATGCCCGTCAAGGGCAAGTCTGGGCAGGCAAGGCTGATCGTGAATTACAATTGACGCGCGTCCGTGCGATCGCGTTTTGTCATGTTTGAACGTGTATGCTCGCAACGGGCTGCCCTTGGAGAGCGGGTAGAGTGGACGTGCGTAAAATAAATAAATAAATAAAGTAAAAATTAGGAAACATGAACGACAAAGCTTTTTGGGAGTCATTCATTGCTGTGTAGGTACAGATCTCATCCTTATCTGTGGAAGGTTAAGAGCAAAGAGTACACGAATAACGACCAGCGCAATGCCGCCTACAGCGAGTTAACAGAAAAATGCAAGGAAGAACTGAATCCTGATAGTTAGTGCATCCAATGATATAATAAACTGTAGATAGGTAAGTTACAAGCGTGAAATCTTGCCAACTCAAAAGTAATGTAATTGCCTTACTTGCATACGTTATCGAACGGACCCTCTTTGTGATCGGGCGCGAAGCTACGCCGAAAAAAAAAAGGAAAAAGAAACAGAGTATCGTACACTATCGTAAGAATGTGTATGTTATTTTAGTCACCGTGACTTCAAGTTACCTGATTTTTACGTGATTACCTGATTATGTGATTTGTTGTCTCTTTCAATGCAACTTTTGCTACATGCGAAAGTCGGCTAGTATGGGAAAAACGTGTCTATATTATAATACGTCAATGGCTGTATCAAGTGATTCTGCCTTATGATTGAGACGCATTTCGAATTGGAAGAAATGTACGGAAGGATTAGAAACCAAAGAGTGAACCTTTATCTCTTCCGGTACAGTTGAACGCCTTGGACATGGTCGCGACTTCTATCCTCGAGAAGGAGACTGTCACAATTATGCAGATGCGGGAATCGCGCACTTCTTTGCGGCTTCTGGAACGGCTTCGACAACGACGTGCGTAGAGAAGCTACGTGGGCACCGACGGCGATCTGAACGCTACAACTAGACCGCATTCAAAAGAATGTGCGCAAAAAATATGTGTGCTGTTACGATGAAAAAAATGAACGCAAAATAAGTTTTCCTAGTAAGTAAGTAACCTTTTTTAAACCAAAAATATACATTTATTTGGAATATCGTATTGAGGATTGTAATACGGTCTTGCCAGGCAACTTTCCCTCGCGTTCTTCTTACCGGATAAAGCTAGGGAATAGTCTTTTGATTGTGGTCGACCTATAACACAATTATCTAGTGACTGAATCGCACCGGGCTCGGTAGGCCCGAGGGGGACGGAGCGATGGGAAAAGGAGCGGACAGGAGAGATGGGATGGACATGTAGGCGTAGGAAGGCATGCGTCCGAATTTGTTTTTCGTAAAAAAGAAAATAGAGCAAAATTGCGTCTCTGTGCCATAGCACACGACCACGCTACAGTTGTTTGCGAGTGATTTGCCCATTCCGGTGCAGGCAGACGACAGATCCAAGCCTGGCCGAATTCCACGCTTTAGCCACATAAAATGCTTTATACATAAAATATAGAGCTGTTTTTGGCTTCATACTTTAATTATAAAGCAAGTTCCCGTTGCCGGATGAACACTGGGAAATGAATACGACGTCGACGCGAAACGCCAATTGGCGAGTGCAAAGTTCCTCGCAACCAGAGCACACCGCCAATCGGCGGAGTCGGCAGTGAACCTGTTAAGAAATAATCTTACCTATACCGACGACAACGTGGGTATTGCGCACTCTTTTAACGCAGTTTCGTGACAAATCTAGCACGGTAAGCCTCAGATATTCTGTATAAACATCGACTTCTGCCAGCTAACCTACACTAGCTTTCGACGTTGTTCGAGTTACATTACTTATACTAGCAGAGCGATTATTCTGGAATACGATAGAGTAGAAATAAATCTATCTCGATATAATTTTACATTAGATAGATTCCATGTCGCGAATAACGTTGACACGGGTGAAACGTCAAAGATCAGTATTCCATAGATGATGATCCTGTACCTACTTTTTTGACGATTTCTTATTTATCAACGGTTTCACATCTGTAGGCCAGCCACACTGTGCGGATTTTCCGCGGCGGAATTCCGCTACATTTCTTTCCATATAATGTAGGTACGCTTATCAAACACAAAGAAAACCGCCACTACGCCAGCCACTATGTGGAAATATAGGGTGATGTGCATTGACGTATTATAATATAGACACGTTATTCCCATACTAGCCGGCTTTCATATGTAGCAAATTTAGCTTAGAAAGAAACAACAAATCACGGCACACAAACGCTCTGCGTATAGACAGAAAAATCAGGTAATTTGAAGTCACGGTGACTAAAATGACATGTCCATTCTTACAATAGTGTACGATATTCTGTTCCTTTTTCCGCGTAGTGTCGCGCCTGATTTGAGTTGCCAAGATTTAACGCTTGTAACGTATCTGCAGTTTATTATATCATTGGTGATGTGCCTGAAAATGATTACCGGTAGTTCTATTGTAGTTTCACTCTGAATTCATCAGTGTAACGAACGCCACGCTCTTCTTTCCCAGCGTGACCACTCTTAGGCCCGGTTGTTTTAAGTTGGATTAAAGTAAGCGTTCTTTTAAAGCATAGATTTTTACGTTCTCCACCAATCAGATGATCCGTTTTCGTAAAAATCTATGCTTTAATCGACCGCTTACTTTGATCGAACTTGAAACAACCGGCCTTTAGTAAACTATAGATGGTATACACAGATAGGTCGGCTGTGTGATATTTATAGCTAAGCCGCCCGTCTGCACGGCGGTATAACAGGCGATTTCTACGTCCTTCCAAATTATTTGAAAATCGTTATAAAAAAAACGAAGTTCAGGTCAATGATATAATAAACTGTAGACACGTTACAAGCGTGAAATCTTGGCAACTCAAAAGAACTTGCATTCGTTATCGAACGGACCTTCGTTGTGATCAGGCGCGACGCCACGCGGAAAAAGGAACAGAGTATCGTACACTATTGTAAGAATGGGCATGTTATTTTAGTCACCGTGACTTCAAATTACCTGATTTTTCTGTCTACACGCAGAGTGTTTGTGTGCCGTGTTTGTTGTCCCTTTCAATGCAAAATTTGCTACATATGAAAGCCGACTGTATGGGAATGACGTGTCTATATTATAATACGTCAATGGTTCTGGTGACGTAATTATTTATTGCGCCACTGTTTATAGATTTTTAATGAAACGCATTTTATTGTGCGAATTGCAATTTTAGAATATTCTACGCCATCTAACACCCTTGGAATATTATTCAATGTGTCAAAATGAATGAAAGCCCGGAAAGGGAAACTTCTCTGACATTTTCTGATCTTTTATATATAATATGCGGCTTCAGTAGGAAAATATTCAGTTCGGTATGACATTCTTACAGATATAAGAAACAAATTTGATCCGCGTAGACAAGTAAAATAGGAGCAGTGTAGATACGAAGTTGAATAGGCACAGAAACCTAAGCCTAGAATTTTTAATCGTATTTTTCATAAGAATTATTACAGAATCTTTAGTAGTGCAAAGCTTTTTTGCTTCTATTCACTGCCTTCCACTGCATGCAAGATAACAGCAAATATATTTCAGGTGCATTTAAAAAACATGAAAAAATGTTTTTTATATTTGATTACTGGACAACTTAATTATACAGTAATTAAAATATAAATGAGTGTTGTATTCACGACTGAAGATACGCTGCATACTCCGATACGTCTTTGAAATCGGTTCGAGGTATGGGACGCATTTTGTAGGCGCTGTAGTACTGGAGGAGCGTTTTGCCTCGGCCGTGCGCTCTTTAATCCTTTGTAGGTCCTGGCCCGTTCGCCTCACTTATTGGCCAAATTTCAACATGATGCATTTTGTGTCATGTTTATAGAACACCTTTTCACATTTCGTATGTTTTAAAAACTTGTTTTGTTCGACCGGATTTATGATTCACTAGCCACGTTGTCCCGAAGTCGACTGAGGGTGCTTGTTAGGATCTGAAGAGAAGCGTTTTACCTTGTGCCACACTTTCACACAAAATGAATTCACAGTTCAATCCTTCAATGGATATGAATGGGATATTTCCCTTTGTTACAAATGAGTCACAAAAAAGTTCAGAAAATGTGAACGACATGTTTCTCTTTCCAGGCCTTTATTCATTTACAATAAAAGGGGTTACTGAGGGTGCCTGCTGTAACGTAACCCTCTATATATTTAAATAAACAGCATTAATTTCTAACTCTATCGCATAAATTGAGATAGTGGCAAGCATTCTTTTTTGTTAAGCTACAACAGACCGTGGGGCTGAATAACTGTAGCGAAACATGTCACAGAAACACTCCAGGCTTGAGTTAATCACGCACATGTATTGTGACCTCATGAACCCGGAACCCTCAGTGTGGGAAGCCAGCGTCGTGCCCACTGGACTACGAGGGCCACCATTATAGGCTGGATATTAGCCTTTAAAGTGTGACGGTCATTATAATTTCATTTAATATCCTGGAATTACAACTCTTGGCTGTTTCGTTACTAAGAATGAGTAAGCATATGTTTTCTCATGTTTCCTTTTTCATTACACGAATAAGTGCAGCGCGAACATGAAAGTAGTTTCTCTCCAGTATGAGTGAGCGTATGTCTTTTTAAGTCTCTGCTACGATATGTTAAATACGTGCAGATGTAACACGAGTACAGTTGCTTCTCCGTATGCGTTCGCATGTGATTCCTCAACGTTCCTTTATGGCTGCAAGTGTACTTGCATTGTGGACAAGAGAACTGTTTCTCTTGAGCATGAGTCTGCATATGTCTTCTTAAATTTTGTTTTCTAGCACACACATACGAGCAGTGCAGACATGAAAAGAGTTTTTCTTTAGTGTGGGTTACCATGTGCATTCTGAGGTGACCCTTTTGTGTACATGTGTAAGTGCACTGCGAACACGAAATTAGTTTCTCTTTGGTATGAGTGAGAATATGGACTCGCATGTGACCTTTCTGTGCGCATGTGTAAGCGCAGAGCGAGCAGGAGTACGGTTTTTCGCCCGTGTGAGAGAGAAGATGAACTTTCAAGTTGGTTTTAAAATTGCAGGAATATGCGCATTGTGAACAAGAAAATGGTTTCTGTCCGGCGTGATTTAGTAGATGCGCTCTTAATGATCCTTTGAGATTGCACTTGTAAGCGCAGTGCGGACATGAAAACAGTTTTTCTCCAGTGTGGGTCAGCATGTGCAGCTTCAGGAGGCTTTTCCGGTTGCATTTGTAAGTGCAGTGCGAACAGGAGAAGCGTTTGATTTCTGTGTGAGAATATAAATGTATGTTTAACTCTCCTTTCCGTGTGTATGTACAAGGGCATTGTGGACAAGAAAAGCGTTTCTCTCCTGCGTTAGTGAGGCCTTTTGAGTTCTTTTTGACGACAAACTCAAGTTGTCTTCTAGGAACGGTCGAGTACACTGTTGAGTTTTTGGAAGCAGATTCTTCAGTCGAGAAACCTGCAAAAAGGGTTATTTATTTATTTATTAAATAACTTTTTGTAAACATATTAATAGAATGATGGATTTATTGCCTGTTGGCAATTTCTTCCGACCAAACACACAATTTAGTATTAAAATTGAAACAATTTTCCTGTATGTAAATCAAATAAAATAATAAAAACTTCTTTAAAAAATTCTATTTTCATTTTTTGTAAGGTTTTTATCATTTAATTTCACATGCGAATGAATTTTTCATAATCGAGATAAATTACTATAATTATAATTAAACGTTTTGCAAAAAAAAAGTCATAAATCGTTGTAATAACGTGTTTATATTATAATACGTCATGGTATCTACAGTTTATTATATCATTGGTTACAATAATTATTCTAATGAAAGCGATGAGGGCGTTGTTCGCGTAACGGGCGCGGACGGCGGAGTGACGCGGCTACCAAAGTCTCGGTCTGATCTCTGTCTGGTGTCTCTAGGGGTACGCGCGCACTAGCGTTTTTTCGCCGCGCGGCGAAAAAACCTGCGACATTTCGACGCGCGGCGAAAACAGCAGGCGCGTGCACTACGGCGTAATGCCGCTGATCATTTGAACAACGGGCAGTTCTTTAAAATATTTGGTGAACTTAACGGTTACCCCTAAAAACTCTTCCGATATTGTCGAATGAATAAAGAATGTTTTTATGAACTTTTAAAACTAGTTGGACCTTCTATCACGTATAAAAATACTCCATTCAGAAATGTTTAATGTTTCTATCACTATATTCTTTTGAAGTAATATCATACAATGGTGGTCTTCTCTCAACTTTCGTAATTAGCATTCCAATATTAAAATCCTCATCCAGATGGGCAGAGTTATTGCTTGTAGCCATTGTTCTTTCACATAAAATATTATGTGGTAAAGCGAAACAGCGCGTAGTGCGCGCCGAAAAAGATGGGTTTTTTTGCCGCTGACCGCAGCACCAAAAAGAAACGTTTTTTTGCCGCTGACCGCCGCGCCGCAAGAGAGTTATAACATTTCACAGATTTTTCGCCGCTGCGTTTTTTTGCCGCTAAGTGCGCGCAATTCGATTCAAAATCCTTTGTTACAACGTTGCGGTGCGACATTATGCCGCTGCGTTTTTTCGCCGCGCGTACCTTAGGACGTGGCGTCCGGCGCGAGCATGTTTACAGAGATATTCACACAGAGGCCATGCCAACTCAGTCCACAGGAAACATCAAAGTAAATAGGACGTTTCATTGAGCGCTCTTACCGCCGCGCTGGCCGCTACCAGCGGAGCACTCCGAATGCTCTTGCTCGACAGCTGGGAGCGACATCTTCGCACCGGGAGCCGAAGTACAGCTTTCGTTTTCGTCGCTGTCCGGAGGAGATACCGCTTCAGAGTTAACTGCAGGGACGCCCGGTTCGACATCATCCATGGTTACTAAAATACAAACAATACGTACAGTTGCCGGCAAACTTCTTGAAATTTTTTGGCGTAGTGGGGGAACGCGCAGAAGACAAAATTTGGGTCTCGTTGGTGGAATGGTACATGCGCAAACTTCCCCCACTACGCCGAAAAATTTCAAGATGTTTGCCGGCTACTGTACCCTACCTGTAAATTATTCGTTTATATATTAATACTAGAAAATCAGATAGATTTTTGGGTTTTCTATCAATCAATCAACCCGCGTTGGCGTCACGCACTTCTGTGTGCGTTAGATTTAACATCTTATTCATCAAATTACGGGGTGTTTTTTGAAGTTATCTTCTTTTTTCTGTGTATAGTTTTCTGGGATATTCCTCCGTGTATGTGTGACCTCTCTGGCCAGAGAGGTCAGGCTAGAGAGGTCACATTTACACTGCAGAATATCCCAGCCGTGAAAACCTAAGAACATTTTTATCTCCTTTTGGCGAATTAAGGGTAAAATGTTTATTGTGACGGAAGTTGCGCACGCGCAACGTGGGCGTGTAGCGGGGAATGTAGCAAAATCGTGTAGCGAAAATGCGAGACCACGAAATGCGTTTGATAATTCAGTAATATCTAAATACAATAATTTCGTTCAAAGCTAATAAAATGAAATTAAACACACAAATTGGAGTAGGGATCGAACCCCGATTGCGCAGTATAGGTAGCAACACAGTGATTAACTGACTTAGCTACTTTCGGTTCTCCTTAGACAGTCAAAAATATGCTATTTATATATCAAACATATAAATGTCGTTTTCTGTCTGACTGTCCGTAATTTTATTCGAATTCACGGCTAAAAAACGAAATTACACGGCTGGAAGTAGGGCGCGAATGCCAGCTCGCAACGCTATCGATGTTGCCACCACCACATATCCACGACCCGTCAAAAATATACCATATAATAATTACTAGGGCTTAGTAAAGACGCGAACCGTGTTCCGTGATTTTTCACTGATAAACGTACCTACAAAAATATACCATATAATACTTACTAGGGCTTAGTAAAGACGTGAACCGTGTTCCATGATTTTTCACTGATAAACGTATATTACATACTAGCCGTACACTCGTTAAAAATCACAAAAATAATTTAAATAGCATTTATTTATATTTATATATAACAATAAGTGTTGGACTTTGGGGTGTAAATTAATGGTTCACGTCTTAGGTAAGCCGCAAAATTATAAATTTATTCAGTTTAATCTAACTACCAGTAAAAACCTAGCTTTGGTTTTTATGTTTATCTCGACAAAATAATCGTGAATGCTCAGTGTAGATTTTTTTTAACTCAATAAACTTGGAGTCTACTTGGATTCAAGCTTGTCTCTTAGTAAACAAATTAATAGCACAACCAGCTCTGCCTTCTATCATTTACGCCGTATTAAATCTATTCGCAAAAGCATCCCAACAGAAGCAACAAAATCACTAATAAATGCATACGTTTTCTCTCGTTTAGACTACTGTAATGGTATCTACGCTCATTTCCCGAAACAGGAAATAAACAAATTACAATCTGTATTTAATGCTGCCGCAAGACTCATTACCGGCGTTTCAAAGTTTGCGCACATCTCAAATCATCTTCAAAACCTTCACTGGCTTAAATGCCAAGAGAGGATTGAATATAAGCTTTGCCTTACAATATTTAAGGCTATTCACAAGATGGCCCCTCAATACATAACCGACTTCTGCATTCCATTCTCCGCAAATAATAATAGATAACTAACACTTCGCTCAGCATCAACATCTAATACAAATAGGTTAGCTGAAGTAAATCGCGTCCACAAAACTAATTTCGGTGATCGTACTTTCGCGGTGGCTGGACCTAAGTTATGGAACAAATTACCTAATAAACTTAGACAAACAGACAGCTTACCACAGTTCAAAAAACAACTTAAGCCGCATTTATTTAGACAATACTATAAAAACCTATAGAATCTGACCACAACAACGCTAGCTAATGTTTTCCACTCCTATTGTGTACTCCGCGAAAACATCTAATTCTTTCAGGCACTCCCAACTATTATAGTACTCAATTTTAATTCCATTTCTTGTATGCCACCTAGTGAATAAGTAATAGTAAATAAGTTTTTTCTTTTCTAGCAGTAAGTTGTTTTGTAAGATAATATTTTTTCTGTGTAAAGCGCCCTTGAGGTGAGTATTCGCGAAAACGCCGCTATATAAGTTATCCAATTATTATTATTATTATTCAATACTTTGAGCGTTATTAATATATAATTTTGTATTTATTTTAGTTTTTAAGAATTCTTCTTTTTAAGTTTTTAGAGAACTTCTACCGCGCGTAGATGAGTAGGTAGACGACGATTTTGATGTGTAACATTTTTTCTCTCGCTTTCCTGCAATCTGTGGCAGTAATTTCGTGGAAATGCGTAACAGGAAATAAGACGCGCGCAATTTAATTTAACCAATGAGCGCGCGCGATGAAAAAATCAATGTCCAGCAAGTGCCATCACAGTGAGACGCACACTTCCAACAGCCAAAGCTTCTGATTTTGTATATATGCTACACGACTGGTATCAAGCGTGTGGATGTTGTAACTTTGATATATTTTGGCTTATATTTTCTTATTATTTTTTTTACAATAATGTAAACAATAACTACCCTTAATGATTTACATTCTCAAATTTTATGGAAGTTATGTGATTATTTTTAAATATTTATGTGTGCCGCCATACAATATGTATGGCGGCACACTAACGCCATCTATGAAAATAAATAAAAACTTATAATTGACCAAACATATTTCCTAAACAAAATGCGTTTGTAAATATACTGTACCTACCTGGTGCGGCAAAATTCAATAATAAATAAATGAACATACATTTTCTTTACTTGTATTTACTGATTAATAAATGTATAGGTATAAATTTTTTTAAATTTTGATGTTAATTTCTGTTGCTGCTCAATTGATATGTTTAATTGTGAGATGTCGAAGGGGCATAGAACTTTAAAATGAAGTAAAACACATAAAATGGTATTGGCTTTATTGGAAAGATATTTACTTTGGATAGATAGATAGAAATATGCCATTATTGTTTAACGGCATTTACGATACCACGATTTAAGAAACGAAATTGTTTTATTATTTTTGTTTACATTTTAGAATGATTTCACAATATTGTTTTGTCGTTGTGACTAATTAATGAAAAGCTGAAATTCAAACACAAGGAGTCCGTCATTTTTAACGGCTTAAAGCTAGTTCTCCTTAATTGGCAATTCATAACATAACTTTTGTATGCATCAACCATAAAAAGTGTATTTTTATCATATCATTCTTCTTATTTTCAAAAAATGTTTTTGAATTGAACCTTATCGTCACGCTAGAATTATCCGCGAGGATCATTATCTTATCGTATATGTTACCTTAAAACAGTTTCAACAAACGCTTCAAGGCGGTGACCGCCATAGACGAGTGCAAGCCACGGGACACTTTTATGTCAATTGGTGGATAATCATAGATGAAAGCGGTCCATAGACAAATCAATAACATATTTTATATTGACCGGTACTTACTTTAGGCGATCGCTCGGAAATGCGAGTATAATGTTTTTTAAATACACTTATTTTTCTTTTAATAGATCCTTGATCTGTATTGACATTGACTGTATTGATATCCATTCTTTTAATTTATTTTATTTTATTTTATTTTCATTTATTGGTTTTCTTACAGCCATATAATTAATCAATCTTGAAAAAAACAATAATTGATGTACAGAGTTTTGGGCCAATTACAAGAAAACACATATATACAATCGATAAAAAAATAAGAAAAAACATGTCCAATAATGAGTTTGTGTGAGTGTGTGTATTTGTGTGTTTATTTATTTATTTTTTTAGGGAAAAATTAATAGCAAAACAATCTTAAAAATTTTCCACTGAATTTAAAAATTTACTTTAACATACATTAATAGCGAGTGGAGAGGGTGGAGGGGAATGTGGGACGGGAGTAGAAGGGAAGATATAATGTACAAATTAGTTTGGGTGCGGTAGTGTAGATATTGTTTGTTTTATGTTTCTTATTGTTGCGTTGAAAATGTCAATGTGGTGATAGTTTGTGTTAAATGAATTTGTGGATCTGTACATAAAGGAGTTTTGTTTTGAGTTGGTCTTACAAAAGGGGAGATGAAAAGTAGGTGAATGTCTGTTATTGCGAGTTGGGATGTGGTAAGATATTCGTTGAAGAAGTTCCGGACTATCAACTAGATTGTGTGTTATTTTGAATAGCATCACCGCGTCAGCTATGTTTCTTCGACGAGTTAGGGTCTGCATGTTAAAAAACTTCGCAGAGTCTTCATTGCTTATATGAGATCTAAATGAACGGAGGTCTAGGTATCTTAGGAATCTGTTTTGGACGCTTTCAATTCTATTTTCGTGTACTGCATAACCTGGATTCCACACCTGAGATGCATATTCTAAAATACTACGAACGTATGAGAAATAAAGTGTCTTGAGGGTACTGATATTTTTGAAATGTTTACATGTGCGTATGACAAAACCAAGCATAGATGATGCGTTGGTGACTATATAATCGATATGTTTGTTGAAATTTAATTTACTGTCAAGTATCACCCCAAGGTCTTTGCTTTCGGATTTGGTAGATAATGTTATATAATAATATATTAATAAATTAATAATATTAATAAATTGAATATTCATTAGAGAATACCTTTTTATTTCTAGTAAAGCGTACAACGAAGCATTTAGAAACATTTATTTCCAGGCTGTGGGCATTGCAATACGTGTTCAGACGATGTAGGTCATCTTGCAGCCTTCGACAATCTTCTAGTGAGTTTATGGGAGAAAAATTTTTCATATCATCTGCATATAGGATAGTTTTTGAGTTTAGAAAGCAGTCACCTATATCATTGATATAAATGTTAAATAGCAATGGTCCCAGCAGACTGCCTTGAGGTACTCCAGATGTTACAACAACAGTGTTAGATTTAAACCCTGCAACCACTACAATTTGACTACGGTTGGAGATATAAGAAGTAAGCCAACGATAAAGATTGCCGTGAATACCTATCTTTAAAAGCTTGTTTGACAGTGTTGAGTGATCAACCCTATCGAACGCTTTACTGTAGTCGGTATAGATAGTGTCCACTTGTATTCTGTTATCTAAGTTATCTTGGAGGTATTCTACGAAAGTCAAAAGATTTGTGGTTGTAGATTTACCACTAATGAAACCGTGTTGATTAATATTCAAGGTAGGCTTAAGAGCTGGATACAGTTGGTCATAGATTATTTTTTCAAAAATTTTGTTAAATATACAAAGTTTGGAGATAGGCCTATAGTTTTTTACATCATTTTTTTTATCATTCTTGAAGATAGGAGATACATATGCAGATTTCCAAATAAGAGGGACAGTGCATTCTGTTAGAGAACGATTGTAAATTAAAGAGAGGAATTATTTCTATAGGAGAATTTATTTCTATAGGAGAATTTATTTATTAGAAAGAATTATTTATTTAATGTTAAGAAGTCAACTATGTAAAAAGGGTTGAAAAGGATATGCAAAAGATTTTTTAAATATATTAATCGTTAGAAAACTTTTTACTTTTTCCTCTTTGAACTGCAAGGTCGGCGCAACACTGCGCGGATCTTCCGCGGCGAAACACCGCTTCATTTCTTTCCATAAAATATGCCCTTATCAAACACACATCGCGGACTATCGGGAGATCCACTCGCTTTGTCAATTTGACGCGACTGTGGCGCCGGCCTAAACTATATTGACATTTCTTCTAATTGCGTAAAATTTCTCTCTAAACTTACTAAATACAGAGTTCATAAATAACATCAGAATAAAATGTTTTCAAGATAAAACTGACGTGAGGTTGCCAATACGTGTATGTATCGTAGGGAGCAGAGCGGGAGCGAGCAGGGCTTCTGGTTCGGGGCTTGCCGATCTTTGCTCTTTAGTAGCGGCCACGCAGTCACGTATCTTACGCCACTTTATGCTATCGCTCGTAATGACCAATACGCTATTATCTTAATCAACTCTGGCATAGGCAAGACATATCCAAGCCACCTAAACTGATACCTTCCTGTATGTAGTATTACGTTGTGGAGAATGTATGTAGTATTACGTTGTGGTGAAAGGGTATTAAAAAAACTACTTTTCAATTATCGCATAGATTTTCCAAATATATATTTACGTATTTAATAACATTACCCAAGGATTACATAAACAAGTATGTACAATATTAATATTCCAAAACCACATTTATAGACGAAAAATACAACTTTGACCAAATACTAGTAATAAACTTTAACAATTCTTTGTGCACACAAAACATTTGTTTTTAAATATTTATTTTTATATTTAATGTTGCTATCTCGTATATATAAAATTTGGAATCTTGTCTGGTACATTCTTTCAACATGGTCCCTCCAGATACGCCTTCTCTGCCTGCTCCATGGTACAATGTCTCGTATGTCGCAGGTTCTTGAAAGGAAAATTTTGAGGTGTATCTTCGGACCGGTTCTAGAAAATGGACTTTGGCGCAGACGTTATAACAATGAGCTCTATACTCTATTTAAGGAGCCAAACGTCACAAAATTTATTAAACTGGGAAGACTTCGGTGGCTGGGTCATGTGGAGAGAATGTCCGAGCATCAAGCACCAAAGTCCCTTCTGTACTCAAGGCCAATAGGGCGAAGGAGCTTAGGAAGGCCAAAATTAAGATGGAGTGACAACGTCCTCAAAGATATCTCTGCCTTAGAGTTTCGAAACTGGAGAGAGCTGGCACTAGACCGAGATGAGTGGAGGAAAATTATTGAGGAGGTCAAAACCCACCAAGGATTGTAATGCCAAGAATGATGATGATGATGATATATAAAATTTAGTTCCAAAATGACCTGAACCAGTTTCGATATCAATGTATATTTGCCAAGATAGACGCGCAATAACCATTCCATATATTTAAATACGTAAAGGAATCATTGTCGGGCGGAGGCATAATTACTTAGAATGGATTTCCGTAAAGTGAACATCTCCACATTCAATTATTTGACAACTTTCTTAATCATCACGTTTGAAAATGGGTTGAGAAAAACACTAAAATAATATCTACAAGGCATGACTTGCCAAATGCTTTTTCAACGCTTCTTTATAGCTGCATTTAAAACTGCACTCGGAACAAGAGAACGGCTTCTCCCCAGTGTGGACACGCATGTGCACCTTCAGGGAGCTCGGCTGGTTGCACACAAAGCTGCACTCGCCGCACGAGAAGGGTTTCTCTCCCGTGTGCACGCGGATGTGCGACACCAGCGAACTCTTCTGGCTGCACTTGAAACTGCACTCGTGACACAAAAAGGGCTTTTCACCGGAATGCTTCCGCTTGTGGAGTTCCAGATTCGCCTTCACCGCGCATCTGTAACTGCACTGTGGACAGGCGAACGGTTTTTCTCCCGAGTGCGTGCGCATGTGTAGCTTCAAATTGTATTTTAACGTACATCGATAGCTGCACAGTGTACACGAGAATGGCCTTTCTCCTGTGTGGAACATCATGTGAGTTTTGACGGCGCTCTTTTGCTTACTCGAGTAGCTGCACTCAGAACATGAAAACGGTTTCACTCCAGCGTGGTTCAATAAATGCGCCTTCAATAAATTTGGTTTCTGACATACAAAACTACACTCAGAACATGAAAGTTGTTTGCCGTTGTGAATTACCATGTGGAGTTTTAACCGCTCTTTACTAGCGCACGTGTAGTCGCACATAATGCACGCTACTGATTTATCTGTAGAGTGAGTGAACATATGTCTTCTCAAAGTTTCTTTGCGTTTGCTCGAGTAGCTGCACTGGGTGCACAGGAATGACCTAGATTCTGTATGACTCAACATGTGATCTTTTAAATAATGCTTAAGCGAGCATTTGTAATCACAGTATGTACACGATAACGGTTTTTCTTTAGTGTGTATAAACATGTGCGATTTAAGCGATTCTTTTCTATTGGTAGCATAATTGCATTCAGAACAAGAAAAAGGTTTGACATTCGTGTGTGTTAGCATGTGTATTTTCACCGATTCTTTTCTGTTAGTTCTATAACTGCATTCAGAACATTTAAAGGGTTTATCTTTTGTGTGTGTAAGCATGTGTACTTTTATCATGTACGGTAGTTTACAAGAATAACTGCATAGCGTACAAGAATATGGCTTGATGTCGGTGTGAGTCAGCATGTGACTTCTTAGATAATGCTTCAAAGAGCATTTGTAGTCGCATAGCGAACAAGAAAGCGGTTTCTCCCCACTGTGAATAAACACGTGTGATTTCAAAGATTCTTTTCTATTGGTGGTGTAGCTACATTCTTTACAAGAATAAGGACGGTCTGTTTTGTGTTTGATCATGTGTGATTTTAGTAGATTTTCGCGTCTGCAAGTATATTCGCATTGTAAGCAAGAAAGCAGTTGCTCTGCACGCATGTTTGGTGACTCCTCAGGAATGGGGTGCATCGGATCTTCGAGGATGAAAACTCTCTGGATTTGGCGATCTGCAAAACATAGAATGAACAATGTATTGTGAGTCGTCTTGACCGTGGCGGGACCCATCACGAGATGGTGATGCGCTTCGTTCCGCTCGGTAAAGCCATGTATTCACTAGGGGACAAATCGCGAAACATTCCGCGCGGCATGTCGCATCAACATCTACGCTCATGTTTCGGGGACAATGACGCGGTCATTTGACGTGTACACACCGGGACTCGCATATCTTGTCGCGGAAATGTCACCCGTTGAGGTTATGATGACAGCTGCGGTATCTTATTTGGCGAAAACGGGGTTCCGCGCAATTTGAAATGTTTTTTTGGGTCGCAATTTCAAATTAACGAGATTTTACTGTAGTAAATTGAATATTATTAAAAACAAGATCCTTTTTGCAAATAATTATTGTTTTCCACGCGTCACGGAAATGTCGCCCTATGAGGTTATGATGACAGCTGCGTATCTGTTTATGTTAACGAGTTTATCGAAACGTAAGAGGAGAAAAAAAGAGGAGAATGCGAAATTATTTACTGCAAAGAGAAAGAAGGACGGACATTCTATGCGATGTTCGATCGATACAGCTCGAATGAGTTCAAGAACAATTTCGTTTCCCCACATTGTCATCTTGACAGATACAGCGCATGCGTATTCACCATGTATTCACTTGTAAACATTCCACGTGGTACTAACGCTCCGCGTAATGTTGCAGTGAGCTCGCTCGGGTACCGTGTGCATGTCAACGTTGCCACGGCACGTAGAAATGCCGCGCTATGTTGTGCGCGATGTCGCGGAACAGTGCACGACGTTGCAACGTCACGTAGACTCTGCCGCGCGTGCTGTTGAGGGACAATTTGTCCCCTAGTGAATACATGGCTTAAGCCACTCCTCTTGTCGCATTCTAGGTACAACAGTGCTTCGCACAGCTCGGCATAGCTTCGCACGTATATTCATGAAACTTCAGTGAATAAACTTGGGACTAATTTTATGTACTCTTTTAAACATGCAATGCCTTTTGTATTTACTTGATTCAATCAAAGGAAAGTATTTATAGGTTCACAAGAGCAAGGACAGTAACTTCTTTGCGTAGGTTTCTGGGGTATTCTGCCGTGTATATGTTACCTCTCTGGCCGACGTTTCGGATCCCATTGCAGGGTCCATCATTAGCACACAGAAGATTCTGAACGTGAAAATCTGACAAGATTTTTAAGGACACTTGGCACTGAGGATTCTGAGCTGTTATTTATTTTATTAATATTTTTATATGAAAGTATGAATAAAGTTACTGGATTTGGCCCCCAGAGTGAATTATAAAAGTCCCACAGGGACGAAGCTATTTATATATGAGAAAAGTGGACGGATGTCTCATATACGACGGCCCATAGCTTACAACTTGTATGAGAATAAGAAACTTCCATCCACTTTTCACATATATAAATAGCTTCGTCTCTGCGAGATGTCTATAATTTATCCTTAATGTTATTTATTTATTTACTACTATCAATGCTATTTACAATATTGTATAGGGTGTGTCATAGCTGGTGGCAAAAACTTTACAAGTGGATTCCTGCCTTGAAAATGAGTCGAAAATGTTCAAGCAACCATGAACATGTAAAAAAAAAATTGCAAGGTTTTTATCATTTTATTCGCTTGTATTAGAGCAAATATTTGTTTCATAATCGACAGAAGTTACTGTAATGGTAGTTCAACTTTTTGCAAAAAATTAGTCAGAAATATTGAAAAAAAAATGCAAACATTAAAATCGAATACATCCATAACTATTGATATTAGGTCATGATTGCTTAAACATTTTCGACTCATTATCAGGGCAGGAATCAAGCGAGCAAGTGCAAGAATATACGCACCTAACATTAAAGAGTTTTTAAAAATTACAAGCAAGAAAAAGCAATTAAAATCCATTATTTGCTTTTTCAGTTTCGCAAAACTTTAATACTTCATTGGCAATTGTTCTTGCACCATCCCGGACTGTTTTGGACATTATAATTAAGTGTATATTGGACATCAAGATGTCACAACTCACGCTCAAATACGAGATTGAACTGAATGACAAGGCGAGGGGTTATTGCCGCGTGCGGGCGGGGCGGGTTTCAGTTCCAAAGTCGCCGCACGCCAATTTACGTTGGGCAAGTTGTCTCTTTTGTCCTAACATGTTATACGAGACCATCTGAATAAATTCACAGTACTGCATATACTGTTAATAATTTTAAGTAGAAATACTACGTTGCTGACACCTCTTCTATACACTTATTTCTTCAAATAAATTACATTAATTTGATTGTCACGAGAGTCTAAACCAGTAGCAACTGCGCACTACCAGAGTCTCTAGAACGGTCCAAATGAATCTAGAACTAACCGGACTATTCTCAGCGCAGTACAAACATCGTGAAATAGTGTGAAACAAGAAACAGGTGTGGGATATTCTAGAAACATTTAGTAACTGAAAATTTAAGAACAGTGTTCCGATTAAATTCGTGTCCAGTGACTTTTTAGTAAATAAAGTAACGTCCACGTCCCGTGACAATACTCAAAACAGCCCTCGTAGCCCAGCGGGTACGACACTGGCCTCCCACGCCTTGGGTTCCGAGTTCGACTCCCGGCGAGGTCGCAATTAGTCTACGTGATTTACTTAAGCCTGGGTGCTTTGTGATGTGTTTCGCTTCTGTAATTGGGCCCCTCGGCCTGTTGAAGCGTAAAATGAAATAAAATAAAATAAATAAACATTTTGAACCACGTGTTAGTTTATAGTTTACACCATATCAATGAATAGAGTTTGTTCACTTTAGGAAAGCCACTTGCATTAGTGTGAGTAACAGTCCATTTACAAAATCTCGTAATATTCTTTTTTTGAGTAAATACAGATGCAAAAATAAATATAAATATTATTTTAGTTTCTTAACCTAAAATAAGCATAGGTACAAGTAATATAAAAAAAACTCATTCCGTTTTCAAAATAAATATGTTTTCAAAATTGTTATTAAATAAAACGAAAACATTGAGTATATACTTTTTTTTAAAATAAAATACCTATTCTAAATTGGATTTTTAATTTTTTTTTCACTATATAGAAAATTAAAACTAAGAAGTGAATCCACTATCTGCATAATATTGGTATTAATCATTAATCAAAATATATAATTCTCGGCCAATGGAATAGCTTTAAGGAAGGAATACCACTACACAATTTACGTGTTACAGAGGATATCACTTACACTAATGCAAGTGGCTTTCATAAAGTGAACGGGCTCTACTTCTTACTCTGTTGATCGCTCGCCTCGCAACTTTTCGACCATTCCTCCTTTTTAACAGTGGGATGGAAGGAGTCCGCGGTATCCAGTCCGTGCTCTACGACCTCAATCGGCACGTGGTCGGCCTCCGAGTCTGACAGTGGCTCGCTCTTGATGCTGGTCCCTGGTCCCTCCATGATCTTGTCAAATCTAGAAGAGTTCATCTATTCCAGAAAACTGCAAAATCGGAAAAAACTTCACTGTAACAAAAAGCTGAGAAACCGTCAAAAATTGTAGAAAAAAAAACAATGTCTCGGTATTCGGCCGCACTTCTAAAGAAAAGAAAACGGCATCGAAATTTACAAACAAATAAAAGAGGCCTTAGGCTAGATAAGTTAGAAATAAAAAATCCCGATACAGAATTTAATATAATTAACAAATTAAATTTAAGTAATAATTCGTCATAATAATTCAGTATCTCACTATCAGACTCCACCACCTAAACAAACCTAACGCTTGATTCTTACAAATTTAATTTGTGGAAGTTATTGTGCGTCCGTCCTGACTAAAATACAGTTCAGTATCGAAACCGGTAGACGTTTAAAACAATAAGTATGGTTTGTACAAAATTTGTTGGTTAATAATGTAAGTGGCTTACCAAAAGTGGATGGACTTCTACCAGGCAACACCAGCTCAAATATTAACAACAGCTTATTTCCATATATGAAAATTATTTTCATCTTATCTATATACTCAAAATACAATAATGAAAAAAATAAAACTCAAAACTAACGCTTATCCAAGCGTTTATTTTGTTGAGCGAATTAAAAAAACAATAGATTAATAAACGAAAACCAACACCTTATTACAAACGTAACAAGGGACGAAATTATAAAAGGAAAAAATGTCCAGAGTTGCACAGAACACATTGTGGTGAGAAACCGTAAAGACACGATGAATTAAAAATATTAATAAAAAATAATTCCAGTTTGTACAATATACAGATTTGGACATACTCAAAATATTGTGTGAATTATTTGAATGATAAAAAAAGTAGGAATAACATTTATAGATTTGAAAATAGCATTCGACATACTGGAACACGAGATTTTACTGACAGCAATGGATTCAATTCAATTCAATTTATTTGATAATATGTACATTACAAACAAAATGTTTAAGGCATACATATTAGGAGGTATATATCAAAATAAAAATATTTAAGAATGTTCTTAGGTTTTCACGGCCACTCAGAATCTTCAAGTTTGTGTTTACTGGGGTATTATGCCGTGTTGTTACGACCTTTCGGGCCGACGTTTCGATCCCATTGAGGGTCCATCATCATGTCTGGGCTCACTCAGCCCTGATGATGACCCTGCAATGGGATCCGAACGTCGGCCCACATGGCGTAACAACACGGCATAATACCCCAGTAAACACAAACTTAAAAATATTTAATAAATTAAAAATAACATAAAATCTGGTCAAAGGTGTAGGAGAATCCCGCTTCGGAAAACCCCCTCAGACACATGGAATATATCAATACCCAAAGCGATTTTGTTCAGCATAGCTGTGGCTCTTCCAACAGGCATAACCATCGGCAGGTTGGTCCTGTATATTGGAATGTGAAACAATCTATGCTGACGATGTCTAATGTAATTATCAGGAACATACAAACCAATGCTCTGGATAATTTCAGGATTATCGATCATACCGCGCAACAATCGATAAAAATGTGTAATCAAATACACAATCTTTCTAGTCTCTAGAATCTAGACTATTGTAGCCAAGCATACCCCGGAGAAACTCGGTTGGGTAAAGCTAAGGATAATGCCCGTACTCTCTCATGTAGAGATATCTCAGAAACTTCTTTTGGACTTTCTCCACCGTAAGAGAGTACTTGCCCTCATGTGGCCCCCAGATCATCGAGCCACTCTCGAGTCTACTCCGCACCAAGGAGTTGTAAAGCGTTCTCAGTACGCGGGTATTCTCGAAAACCCTGGCAGTACGCAGAACAAATCCTAACATTCTCAAAGCATTACCACTGATCGCCTCTATCGTGAAATGTTAGGTTGCTTACAAATCTAACACCTAGATCTTTAAACATTTGGTGTTTTTGACAGATTTTGGTCGTTCACTTTGTAGCGAAAAAATAGAGTTTTTTGGGCCCTAGTGAAGGATGTAACCGAACACTCGGAAACATTAAATGGATGAACGTGGAATGTGAGGGCCACTAAAGAAATGGCTAAAAATTTACATGACAAACACAAAACTTACATTGTGTGTTTGAAACTATCTTTAGATGAAATAACAAATTAGTTCTTAAACCGTGGAAATACTTAGCCGGTTTTAAAATGACAGTTTTTTTTGTCTTTTTTTTCACGCGTATTTCAAGGTATATCACGTTCCTGATAATAATTGTGTTTCGGGCCGCATAGAAAATGGACTATACTGTCAGCCGCTCATCTCGGCACAGGTTCTTCCTAGTGAGGTGAGCGGCTCCTTTTCCTACTTGCGTGGATAACTAAAAAAATGCACGCTATCAAAGATTTTACAGAGATACATTTTACAAAGGTATCGAAAAACGCATTGGATTCTGCCACATCGCGACGCGACGATTTTTCAAAAACCAAATTTATTAATCAATTAGAAAAGACATACATAAAAAGGTACAGAAAAATCAAATCAACGAAAACATATGTAGATCCCCTTTTTCTTTCACTTTAATTTTCAATTAATCAATAATAATGAAAATAATAGTGAATTAATTTACTTTCATTTGCATTTTAATTAATGAAAGTAATTAATTAAAAATAAAAGGATAATTTTCACTTCCAGACGGGCGGTGAAGTTAATATAAACGATTAAAGAATATTCATATTTATGCGGCTTAAAAATGGAAAAAATTCTACAAACATGCTGAGCTTACAGGACCACATCGCGCGTTTCTATTTCACTACCGTATGGAAAAGGTGAAAAAACACATGAAAAAGTCAATTTTATGCACTATATTTAAAAAAATATATCAAATAATACCTTCTATTTATTTTAGAGGTCGTTTCTGTTCGTTTTATAGTTCGAAAGTCCTGATATTAAAAAAATGTTCAGTAATGGTCTGGACATTTCCGCCGAAAAGACGAGATGGCCGGAGGAGAACAAAGGTGGCACTAGTGTATTGATAATGAAGGGAAACTTACTATTCCATCCTCCAATAACAACGTGAGGTTGATTTTGTATAATATATAAACTCGAATGACATTAGGCGCGTTGTAAAGTGAAACGTCAGATTATCCAAATCATAGACAATAGTTCTTGCCCTGCCGCCATGACAGTGATCCTGGTTGCTCCGCAGCTCGCCTTGATATTTTAAAATATGTTTATTATAGTACCTAGGTAGGTATTTTGGAATTATGGCGTTTCACTCGATCGATTTTATGAAATATTTTGACATATTAATTTAAAAATTTAATTAATATAAAATAAATGAGCGAGCCTTACAGTGGTCGCATATGATGTGTAACATTTAATAGCTCACAATTAAAAATATCAATTGAGCAGCGACTGAAATTAACCTCAGTATTTAAAAAAGCTAATACCTTTCAATTTATTAATTAGTGAAGTTAAAGTGGGTCATATTGTTATTGTAAGTTGAAAGAGAAAATGTATTATGTGCCCTAAGTCGGCGACTAGGAACATTCAAAGTTATGTTTTCGACACAAAATTCTGAATCAATATTACCATGTATTATATTATATAGGTAGGTATATTAACTCAGTAATTAGTCTTCTAGCTTCCAATTTATTTACATGAAAATATTCTAAGCGCTCTTGATAAGATATTAAAGTGCTGCCCATTACATTTAAACGTAAGCATGCGAAGAAATTTTTGCTGTACTTACAGAATCTATCATATTTTTTAAGTTATATAATGAGGTGACCAAATGACACAACCAAGTTCCAAATTGCTGCGAACCAATGAATTGTATAAACATATTAATGATGATGGTTTTTTGAAAGGTTTTGTGATTCTACGAGTAGGTATATATATGAATATAGTGAATGTGAAGCGTGAATCGGTAGTAATTGCGTATAGTATGAATAGAATTAAGCCCAATACCATTAATATTGTATTCTACATCTATACTAATATTATAAAGAGGAAAGATTTGATTGTGTGTTTGAATTGAATAGGCTCCGAAACTACTGGACCGATTTGAAAAATTCTTCCATATTTAGAATCCTACATTATCCCTGATAAACATAGGCTATAGAATATTTTCAAAAAGTTAGAAGTCCATATGAAAACTTCGATAATGTAACCCAACGTGTGAAAAAAATATTTAAAAAACCTTATATCGCGTACGCTGCGGAAATTATTGACAATAGAACAAAATGGTGTACTTCAGTTTTATAGAGGACATATATATCTACAAAAAAATCTGCGATACCATACGTCTAACTATTACAGTTATGTCACAATAACTACTTTTAATATTAAAATATTTAACGCCGCGCCAGTACAAACTAGGCCACATTATTCGTACCTGGGTATTAATACTTATCCAAATAAATCACTTCATATTCAATGCTAAATCAGTGTATGTAAATTACTTTTTGAATTATACCATTCAAAAGTTATCATGAGTGTAATAATTACCAAAACTACCAATTACGTAAACCATGTAACTTAAGTAACATTTTTCACTTTTTCAATCTTTGTTAATTCAGCAACCGTCCGTCGCGTGTCTCTCTCGAAGTTCGCGCGGCCCTCGCGTGGTCGGCTCCTGTACAGCCGTCGTGTGTCTCTCTCGAAGTTCGCGCGGCCCTCGCGTGGTCGGCTCCCTGTACAGCCGTCGCGTGTCTCTCTCGAAGTTCGCGCGGCCCTCGCGTGGTCGGCTCCCTGTACAGCCGTCGCGTGTCTCTCTCGAAGTTCGCGCGGCCCTCGCGTGGTCGGCTCCTGTACAGCCGTCGTGTGTCTCTCTCGAAGTTCGCGCGGCCCTCGCGTGGTCGGCTCCCTGTACAGCCGTCGTGTGTCTCTCTCGAAGTTCGCGCGGCCCTCGCGTGGTCGGCTCCTGTACAGCCGTCGTGTGTCTCTCTCGAAGTTCGCGCGGCCCTCGCGTGGTCGGCTCCCTGTACAGCCGTCGCGTGTCTCTCTCGAAGTTCGCGCGGCCCTCGCGTGGTCGGCTCCTGTACAGCCGTCGTGTGTCTCTCTCGAAGTTCGCGCGGCCCTCGCGTGGTCGGCTCCCTGTGCAGCCGTCGTGTGCGGAATCCAACAATTTTCGTTTGAAAATATTTTGAATTTGCTTTAAATTCGTTTAGTAGGTATTTAAACCCAACAAAAAAGTTATTTTTAAAACTAAACAAAAGTAATTTTCAGTACTAAACCTATTTTTTTGTTCTTTTCAGTAAATACTAACTGATAATAAGTATATATTGTACATTTAACTATCCAAACAGCTTAGTAACTTAGAAGTTCTTATAATTTTTCAATTATTTCTTTATATAGGTAATTCCTGTTCAACAGTTAAGCAAATAATTTAGTACGAAGGCACTTCAAATTTTTTTATCATTTTAAAATGCCCAAAAGATCAAGATCTCAACTTTCCAGAAATAGTTCTCAGGCAAGGGCATTAAAAATACGTCGTCATGGAGAATCTTCATCAGAAACTGAAAATCGTCTTGCAAGTCAAAGAGAATACGCGAGTATAGAGCGTTCGCAGCGGCTTGATGAAAAAAATTTAAGAACCACTCAAGTACGGAGCGTTTGCAGCGGCTTGAAAAGCTAAATATTAGAAATATACAAGCTCGCGCTAGGGAATCGAGCTCTGAGTATTCCCAAAGCATGCTTGAAATCGTCTCCCCTATGGACTTCGATTGAAAATTTAAAATTACGGACGAATATGAGAGCTCATCTTTATGGAATCACAGATAGTGATTTCCCACAACAAAAGTAGAAATTGTGACATCCTCCTAGATGAGTCTCTAGGCCAAAAAGTCCATAATTTAGAAATTTTAATCAATGCAGTAGACCCTGACACCGAGAAATTACATGAAAAGGACTTTCATTGGTTGTGTTCTAGGGCAATAGTGTCACCTAGGAATAATGCTGTCAACGAAATAAACAATCTGATTATTCAAAAAGTCCCCGGCCAAATAAAAAACTACAAATCGATCGACACCGTGACTAACATCGAAGAAGCAGTCCATTATCCACAGGAATTTTTAAATTCACTAAACCTTTCTGGACTGTCACCACACGAATTGACGTTAAATATCGGTATTCCAATCATGTTTTTCAGAAATTTAAGCCCCCCTAGCGTGTGCAATGGGACGAGGCTGCTTATTAAGGAATTGAGGGACAATTTAATTGTAGCGTTCATTATCACCGGCCCAGCAGCTGGTCAACCAGCTCCAATACCGAGGATACCAACTGATCTGCCAATCCCATTTAAACGGTTTCAATTTCAGGTAAAAACATCTTACGCGTTAACTATTAATAAGTCCCAAGGCCAAACCTTCGAATTAGTAGGGATCGACCTACGAAAATAATGTTTTACTCATGGCCAACTGTATGTTGGCCTGTCGCGGGTCGAAGCTCCTGAAAAACAATTTATTTTGCTGTCACAAAATAAATCACCATCAAATATAGTTTACAAGAAAGCTCTGACCTAATAAATTAATGGCTTTTGTTTTGTATGATCTTTTTACAAACATTAGAAATAAATATAAAGTAATAAGTATTAAAAAATAACAAAAGAAATAAAAAATAATAATGAAAAAATTCATTAAAATAATAATATTCAAACTTTCTTTATAATGTACTCTTTTTTAGTAACCTCCGGCGCAAAAAGAAGGGTGCATGTGTGTATGTGTTAAAATTTATAATTTTTGAAACTTTTGTTCAATACCCGTGCGAAGCCAGGGTGGGCCGCTAGTTATTTATCATTCGGTTTCTCGCAAACAAGATCCTAAAATATTTGTGTATATTTAAGTGCATATTGTTAAAATTACACCAATTGATTACGGTATCAAGATCTTTTTGGAGAAGTTGACGGTCAATGTGTCGTTATGCGTAAACAATACATATAGCATTCAACCGATTATATAGATATCGGTAGATTCTTCGTACCGCCAATTTTCAGGAGCGTCCTCTACGAAGACAACCCTACACCAGTTTATTTAATAATACGTCCTGTATAATATCTACTCGACATAACCATGTGAAAATGTCCGAAAAATTGTGGGGTACCCCTTTTGATATACCTAAACGTTTACGTGGAAATCCATTGATAGAATATATGTATTTCCTGTTATAAACTTCCATTTTGTAACGTTTTATCGTGTGCCTCGCAAATTAAAATTTCCAAATACATATCGTCACTGAGTATGCTAGCCTGATACTAAACTAACTGTTAAAGTGAATATAAGCCTCCTCACTGTGCGATGATCTTCCAAAGTGAAAATTAAAATTACATCACTCAGGTGTATCGGACAGGTAGAATTATGACGACGGGATGATGATGATGATGACCCGTCTGATATGACGACGGGATGATGATGACCCGTCTGAAGTCGTGAATGTTGGCCCTTTCTGGGGCCCAGGTCCGTTGTATGGGCGAATGCCGTACGCGGGGACCCACCTCGCCTCCAAGCGGATAGTCGGCGCGGGCAGCGAGCCGGCGTTGCGATCCTAGCTGAGAGGATACTGCACCGACGCGATGTGTTGACATCTCCGACGGTGGGCGTTGGAAAAAATTCCACGAAGAAATTGCATTTTTTGGTCTTATCTTATAAAGTGTTGAAATATTTGAAATACTTAAGAAAATGAAATATTTAAGTTTGATGAAATATTTAATGAAATATCTTAAGAATGAAATATTTAAGAATTAGATAAGACATTTGTAAATGTAATATTGAATAAAATTGATGTTTCGTGGTCTTGATATACAGGGAAAGCTCGCGCGATGGGGATAAAATCATTTTTAAATCGCGCGGAGCGCCGCGGACCATCATAAAATGGCCGCTATTTTGATGGAATTAATGTAAATGTCCTGCTTCGAAGAGGCGAGGAAGTAAAAATACATAAGTATTTTAAATGTGCCAAATGAGTCCTTTGTGTGGTGTTGTAAAGTAGAAATTAAAATGAAAAATGTTTATAAGAGAGTAAAATATCTTGGGTGGGCCCTGATAAACTCGCCGACCGCGCCGCCTGTACGCAGCCCGCGCGGGTTAATGGAAAAAACCCGGCGCCACGATGGCGCCGTGCGGCTGGAGTAAGGGCCGCCAGCGAATATTTTTGAACTCTGATTACGGACGTTACAGACGTCCTAGCGAGCTGAAACATTTTTTATTGTGTTCCTCATGTGAACATCTATGGGAGTGATATGTTTTTGCGTGTCTGTAAGTGCGCTAGCGCGCTTTATTTGTGGTGACATACTTTGTCTGCCTATTACGCAATTAATATCTATCCGACATACTTGAAAATATCACCAAAGGATGCGCTTGGTTGAGATCTATCTAATGGTATAACTTAGAATCTCAAAAAATCATGTTTACTATTTTTAACCGAATTAAATGTAAATTAATTCTTGAAAATGCCGCGGTAAATCGGCATATTTTGTTGAATAACTAGGTAAATTCACACTTGCGGTTCCAGTAAACGACATCATCCTATGGGCAAGACATAGATTGGTATAGATGATGTGTTAAAATCCCCGGGGGGGTGGCGTTTAATTTGCTATCGATTAAAATATTCAATTTTAATCCGCGAATCGGCACCGGAGGCCGTTGTTTTGCGCTCGAAGCGCCCGGAGAGTCAAGCGCGCTGATTGGTCGGCGGCGCGAGTCAGGGGGAAGCTTTCCGCACTGTATAAATACTGCGCCGGGCGGGCGAGAGCCACATTCTGCTGGGAGCCTCTGCCGAGTACGCCTACTGGAACATTTTATTCTGGCTTTTACCTCTCACCCTGCTTGACCCCTGCTTTTCTTCTTTGGATTTGGACTCTGGATTTTCTACTGACTTCTGCATTTGGACTTGGCTACGATTTTGGATTTATTGGACTCGTTTTACCACCTGAGGCGACGACTTGGCACGGATTCTGGACTTTGAAGAATTTTCTGCGCTCTACACTCCCGGCCTGCGAGTACATCGGCGGCTTCGGAAGCGAACTCAGCGGACCGCACCTGCTATTTATTGTTTCCGTGGGGAACACTCAGGTGTCCAAAATTCCATGATCACCAACCGTTAAAATACATTTTTTTACATCGGATACGGTTTATCCGCTGCGCCCTCATCCTGTCTGTCCACACTTAAAGGTGGTGGAGTCAACTCTACATCTTGGTTCATCAGCATCGTCCTATACCCAGGTTCTGGGCACCCTACATGTGAGTACCTCAAGTGAACTCAAGTTTGTGAATCTACAATGGTTTTCTAAAGAAGTTGGTACCTATTCTCATTATTCTTTCCTGGTAGACTTTCTCCATACTAAGTCGAATTGGCGTCCCAAATAAAAATTTAATCCCGTCGGCTGGATTTATTGTGTCAGTTCTAACAAACATTTTGAATATAGACAATTCTACCCCAAATTTGGCGCCAACGGATAATAAAACTTAGTCAACAAAATTTAAACATAGTGTCCATTGTTATAAACATTCAGAGTATAAATAAGCCAAAGCCAAACAGGTCTTACCAAAAATGTCTGAAGTATTGTCCAGAAATATTTTTTGTGTAATATGTTCATTCCTACAATCTTGTGTCAACAAACTGTATGATAATAATTTTTTTCTCTAAATGCCGCTTATGTAAAAGATAATCAAATTTTAGGTGTACACTTCTCCTACAATTACATTTATAAATTGTATTTTTTTGTGTTACTGGTAATCTCGTTCATGTAAATGAAATTCTAATTTATCTGTTGCCATTTCTAACCTTCCTCTTCTTCATCTAAATATAACTGTCATTTCCATAAGATTCCTTTTTATTACTCCCTTTATATTAATTCATGGCGTCTGCTTGCTTGCTTGTCGGCTTGCCGTCGAAAAAACTTTGGATCGATTTTTAATCCTTTTCCTGTTTTCCAATCGAGCTGAAACTTTGCAAGTAGACTCGTGGCGACGACCAAGAAGATCTATCAAATTTTCGTTAAAAAAATTAATATTTATAGTATAAATTCGGATTTTTAGAAATTTTAATGTTTTTTTCAAATTGGAATAATTACAAGTTTGATTACTAGCAACGGCAAATATTTCCAAATTTGAATTACTCCATCGGTATTCATAATAGGTACTTCACTAGAAAATCTAAATTGACTGACAAATGTTTTTAGAATTTAATCTTCAAAGCATGAAGTGTCTTATCAAAGCTCAAAACATCTGACATTTTATAAATATATTAAATTCCTGTAAGTTTAGTGTTATGTTATATGTTTTAATTCGTCTTTAATTGTTGTTATATTTTACAAAGGAAGGGAGTATAATAAAAACTTGGTTTTTACGGGTTAGTTTTTTTAACCCCTGAGTTGTCAATCGGGTCTGGAGACCCCCTTGTCCCCTATACACCAAAGCATAATAATTGCAATGATTGATATGGACATGTAAGAAAACCTTTTTTATTCATCATGAAAAATTCAAACAGATAAAATTGGAAAGTTAATAATTTTATCTTGTATATTTTATATCTAAAATTAATATTCTTTGCTTTTAAAATAATAATACTTTACCAAATGTTACAAAACTTTTAATATGGTTGAATAATAGATTTCAGACTTTTTTTAGAATAAAATTTTGTGTTTAAAAGATATTCAACAATTATTTCAGCTTGATTATTATTATTAACATATTATTTTTGATAATAATTAAGTAAATTTGTTATTTTTTCAGCTATTCAAAAAATTCTAAATATCTTTAATTTAATTATTATTATTATACTTCTCCAATCAGACTAAGAAAGATGCGTTGCTTGAGTGCAACAGTACAGTTGCCGGCAAACTTCTTGAAATTCTTTGGCGTAGTGGGGGAATGCGCAGAAGGCAAAATTTGGGTCTCATTGGTGGAATGGTACATGCGCAAACTTCCCCCACTACGCCGTAAAATTTCAAGATGTTTGCTGGGAGTGTGGAACCAAGATAGAGAAGATCGTGTTGGATATGTCTCGAAGCAAAGTTTTGCAAACAATGATAATATTATCTACCAATCGTAATATTGCCATCAGGAAAGCAACGGAAAATCACTTTATCGAACCTTTCCAGGACAATCATAATAATGACTATAATTCAAACTTGTAGGAAACATATCAATACAACATGTGATTTTTTCAACAATTTTTCTTTTAGAAAAATGGTCATCTTGCGAATCCGCCTGCAAAACACATTAAAAAAGTAAATTCAGAGTGCAAAACATGTACATCCATACATACCGACCAAATATCAATCAAAAAGAAGAAATGAATAGAATAGAAACTTGGAATGTATGAAGCGACCATTCAGGAAACATTCAGAACACCATAAAAATAAAAGTAAAGGTTAATAGTAGTAAATAAAATATGTATGTAATTATATGGTATAGGAGAGATGAAATGAAGGGATTCAGAAAAATAAAGGAAATATTCTACTAAGGAATAGGCCTACAGGGGAAACCATATTAAAAAATGATGGTTGGTGTGAGAAGAGTTTCATAAAAAATACAAATCTTTTGTTTTATACATATTATTTTATATTCATGTGTTTGAATGTATAAATATATATATTTAAAAAAGAAAAAACTTGGAATAATCCAAGACCATGGTCCCGTTGTTCATACAATGAAAATAAGTATTTCACTATATAATTTAATGTCATGTTAATTTAATCTAACTAAAATAATCGTAATCTAATTTAAACAAACCAAACCTAATAACCTAACCTAACCAAACCTAATAACCTAACCTAACCTCATATATTGCATATGAAATGTCAAAATATGCAGTGTATTTTCGAAACTTTAAAGCGTAATATCTTATTTAATACTTACTTTTTAAACGTAAATTATCTTTCATTTTGTTATTAGCACATTCAATAATATAGTGAAATAATCATTTTCGTTGTATATGCAATGGGACCATCATCTTGGATTTAGCCAAAAACTGTTTATTTTGGGAATTATCAATAATATACATATGAAATTCATTAAATTACTACTAATATTAGTTTAGTACTTACGCTAAACAAGAATTTATAAAAATTAGACTCCATAGTCTCATCGAAAATGAACCAGATATATCTAAATTATCCCCTAATTTCGGGCCTCGGAGAAGAGAAGAGCTGGAAGCCACAAAGCTTACGACCTGTCGTCAGCAGGTTTAAGGATCTTTTACATTTACTTCGTTCAGCATTTCTTCCATCTCATCCCCATTTCCTTAGAATGTTAATATTTACTCAAATTTGGTGAATTGTCTTCGGAATTGTGACTCAGCATAGTTGAAATCTCATCTGCATTCTTAGTACCTGTTGTTTGATTGTTTATAATGATAATAGTTAAGTAAAAAACATAGATTTTGCATTTCACAATTAAACAGGTTGTTTAATTGTGAAATGCAAAAATCTATGCTTTTTCTTAACAATAACTATTGATAAAATAACCGGTCCTTATAGTAGTCACACTATACCATTGAATCATATACTTTTCCGGATGAATTCAAGTTCCATTTCAAAATATGGTTAAAAAATAACAAGCTTTGAAGTTAGATAAAAACAGTTCCAGATAGTGAATTATCATTTGAGTTACAGATTAAAAAAAAAACGATTTTGCCTCCTTTTATTGGTTTTAAAATGTGATATGATATTATTCCTAAATAACACAAGGCTTCCTCTATCGACTACATCGCTGTGTGAGCAAGCTTCACGTCTGACATCAACATCGTGCCGAGTAAGTTTGCGAACTTAAAAACCGCGTACTAAGTTCGTGCGTCTATCACTCACTTAAGAGATCCCCATATTTAGTTTTTTCAATATATTTTTTTACGTCGCAAAAGTCTTGGGATTTTTATAGTCAGTATGGAATTTAAGAAAAACACTTTTACAGAGAAGGTGCAGGTCCTAAATGCGGAAGTACACTCGTCATTTTTTATTAATTTTTGATTCAGTAAGTACCAAAAATGAATAGGTGAACTGTTCAATAATCAAACAACTCACTTGAGTTTCATTGCTGGCTGTGTTGATATTTTTATCAATTTTTCAAATATTGTGAGTTAGTCCTACCCGGGGATATTCCCATTATTTATTTTTATTTTTTCTTCCAACTCGAAAATGTTCTTTAAGTGAATTGTTAGATTGAACTTTTATTTATTTTCAAATTTCATCTATGTAGTCATATGGAGTTCAGATATCCATTTACACAGTTCTTATGATATATTTTTTTAGGGACTGAAAACTCGACAAAACAAATTAACAGTTAATTTTTTTACAATTTACTAGGGATTTTGGTACTTCTAGTGTTTATAGAATACTATTTGGTCATTTACATAGATAATACGCTCGTCTTTTTAACGGAGATTCTTTTATTTTATTGTAGATTTTAATATATAAATATTCAAATAAATCGGTGAATGGTTATCTATTTTATAATTTAGCTGGGATGATTGCAGACTGTACAAAAAACGAATCATCAATAACATTATGACCAATGATATTGTAACGAGCTGTTCGTTGACATTTGACAGTTCCATAGAAAAGTGTCACATGCGCAGAACGGCGGGCCGGTATGCCCAGTGGTTGAAATAAGAACTAACATGATTAAATAAATAGCGAAGAAATGGAAGGGTTCTTACCTGAGTAGAAAAACAAAAGAGAGCTGTTCTTTTGTGTTTGAATAAAAAAACCAGTATTGCGTTGCGAGCGATTGAAAAATGTGAGAGATAATGTACAAGCGATAATAAAAGATTTATTTTACGAGTTGTGCCATTTCATTTTTCGAGCGAGCCACGCCACGTAACAATATAATAAACTGTAGTTACATTACAAGCGTGAAATCTTGGCAACTCAAAAGTAAGGTAATTGCCTTACTTGCATTCGTTATCGAACAGACCGAAACAAAACGCCGACTACGAGAACTACGCCGAAAAAAAGTCCCGGAGAAAAAGGAACAGAGTATCGTACACTTGTAAGAATGAGTATGTTATTTTAGTCACCGTGACTTCAAATTACCTGATTTTTACGTGATTACTTGATTATGTGATTTGTTGTGTCTTTCAATGCAATATTGCTACATATGAAAGTCGGCTGGTATGGGAATAAATATCAGAGGCAAAATAATACTCTATGCAGACGACCTCGGAATATTTTACGAAAACAATAATGACATGACAATGACATAGAAATCACAAAACAAATCAACGAAGACATAGGCACGATGAATGGACGAAAATAAATATTCAAATGAATGGACGAAAATAAATATTCTAACCTTAAATGCTCAAAAATGTAACTACATTAAATTTGAGGCCAAACGGAAAACACATAAAATGGACATAAAAATACTTAACGAAACACTCATTGAACTAGAAAATACTAAATACTTAGGACTCAACCTAGACAGACATCTCAAATGGACCTTTCAAATAGACAAAGTAATTGACTCACTGACTAAATTGACCAGCCTATTCCACAAAATACACGAAATCACACCAAAGATCGTAAAAATTCTGATGTACCAGGCAAACGTCAAGAGTAGAATATTAGTATTAGTAGTAGTAGGACATTTAATACTCCTCTGGAGAACCGGAAACAAAACTAACCTATACAGACTCCAACGACAGCAAAACAAAATATTAAAAATGGTATATGACCTGAAATACCGGACACCAACTGAAACTGTATACCATATAACACAACAATTAAACATCGAAAGCATTACAAAAATCGAAACACTCAAAATCATTCACAGACTAGCAATTGGCGATATACAAGACGACGACATAAAATTACACAAAATACATGAAAAACATCAACACAACACTAGAATGGCTCAAAACTATCAAATAACACACGCCAAAACAAAAACAGTACAATCCCGACTAATTTTCAACGGATTAAAACTATACAATGACCTGCCACAACAGATCAAACAACTGACCACTGACAAATTCAAAACAGATATGACAAAAATGTTAAAACTCGGCCAACTATAGAAAAATGACTGTGTATCTAAATCATATTATTATTATTTCTTATATGGAATCATGTAAAAATGTTATCCATAAACGTTTTGGGTTTCCATTATATTTTAAATAAAAAAAAAACCTGTCCATATTATAAAACGTCAATGATTATGACAGATAAATCATGTATCCATGTTGCCAGTTGCCATTGTGAAGAAATTCACATGGTTATTTTTTTTTAATTTATGGCAACTGAACTACTGAACGGTAGTTCACTAAAATGAACTTTACAATTCAGTCGTTCAGTAAAGTGAACAGTTCAAAAAGAACACTTCGTTCATGAACGACCATCTCTATTTGACAATCGCCATTTGCCAACCGTGTCTCCTGCCAGCTGGTCCTGTCAGAACCATGAACCTTGCTGACCGAGATGTCCCTGCCGTTAAGCCCGAGCCAGGGTCTGCAGCCGGGAGCGGCGACGTGGACATCAAGCGGAGGTACTCCAGGAGGGCCGAGCAGCGCGCCGGTGAGCAGTGGCTTCATTATTGATTAACTCTTGGAGATGTGTGACGCACCGGGTTAGGCCCGGTTGTTTCAAGTTCGATCAAAGTAAGCGGTCGATCAAAGCATAGATTTTTACGAAAACGGATCGTCTGATTGATGGAGAACGTTAAAATCTATGCTTTAAAAGAACGCTGACTTTAATCCAACTTGAAACAACCGGCCCTTAGTGTATAATGTTAACAGCTTTACATTCAAAAACTTTTTTTTCACACGTAAAGTCGAGTGTTCTGATTTCAAAAATGGGCTGACTTTTACAATGAACACACCTCCAATGGGAATTTTTTTGTTTTTTGTCATACGAAAAGTTCTGATTTCAAAAATGATATTTATATGCCACTTAAAAATTTATTAAGAAAGTTATCACAGTTCAAAGTTTCACTAAATCGCCCATACAAATCGATACAAATCTGACACTTGCATGTTTTATCTATGACATGAATGACGCCTTACCGTAGACAGCAGATAAATATTGATTGAATGGATGAATTTATCTAGGATTCACCTTGTGTGAAGTAGGTACTATAAGGCAAGAAAAAATAATGCTGCATTACACACACAGTTTTTCACGAAATATATAGTAAATACTTTATGCACTCAACTACAGAATAAAAAATGTAACGTAACCTAAAAATAAATTTGTATTATAATAAAAACCCAACCTAATCTAACCTAACCTAACCCAACTTTTTTTTTCTTCATTTCTAAAACTTTGTTCGTTTGGTAATTTAGTAATTGATTAAATAATTTAGTGTGTGTCGTTTTATAAACATATACGTATTTAAAGCATATGGAACACAATGAATAAATTATAATTTGATACATTTTCATACAAAAATGTGATATAAGTTGCAAGATAAGCTATGAAAAAAATGCTGAAATCATTCGCATTGCCAGACGATCGCTTTAAGAAACAAAACATTTTATTCATTTAACATTGCAGATCTCCCGAGAACACAAGATTCTTTTTCGGAAAATCCAACTTCGCCTGCCCCTGAAAAGCAGCCAGAATTGAAGACCGATTCCAACGCTCAAAACTCCTCCAGCAGGCGCCCGCTCATCCCCGCTGGTGAGGAGGTGTTTTCTTGCTCTCAGTGCCCGTACAAGTGCAAGCGGAAAGCTTCTTTGAGAAGTCACGACGTCTCGCATACTGGGAAGAAACTTTTTTCATGTTCACAGTGCAATTATTCTTGTAATAGAAAAGGTACCTTAAAAGATCATGTGCTTATTCATACGGGACAAAAACCTTTTTCGTGTTCGCAGTGTAATTATTCATTCAGCACTAAAGCAAACTTAAAAAGACATGTGCCTTTGCACAATGTAGAGAAACTTTTTTCATGTTCTCAGTGCAATTATTCGTGTAATACGAAGTTACAATTAAAATTACATGTGCCTAAGCACACCGGGGAAAAACTTTTTTCATGTTCACAATGCAATTATTCGTGCAGTCACATATCATACTTAAATAGACATGTGCTTAAGCATACCGAAGGAAAACTTTTTTTATGTTCACAGTGCAATTATTCGTGCAATAGGAAATCACAAATAAAATTACATATGCTTATCCACACAGGGGAAAAACTTTTTTCGTGTTCCCAGTGCAATTTTTCTTGTAATAGTAAAAATTACTTAAATGTTCATATGTTTAGGCATACAGGTAAAAAACTTTTTTCGTGTTCCCAATGCAATTATTCTTGTAATAGTAAATGGAGCTTTAAAGTACATGTTCTTAGGCATACAGGGGAAAAACTTTATTCGTGTTCCCAGTGCAATTATTCTTGTAATAACAAATGGAACTTAAAATTTCATGTGCTTAAGCATACAGGTGAAAAACCTTTTTCTTGTTCGCAGTGTAATTGTTCATACAGATCTAAATCACACCTACAAAGACATGAACTTACGCACAATGCACAAAAACTGTTTTCATGTTCTCAGTGCAATTATTCGTGCAATATAAAATCATACTTTAATACGCATGTTCTTGGGCATACAGGGAAAAAACCTTTTTCGTGTTCCCAATGCAATAATTCTTATAATACTAAATATAGCTTAAAATTGCATGTGCTTAAGCATACAGGACAAAAACCTTTTTCACGTTCACAAGGCAATGACAAATCAAACATAAAAAGATACAAACGCTCGCATAATGTAGCAAAACTGTTTTCATGTTCTCAGTGCAATTATTCTTGTAAAAGTAAATCTACCTTACAAGCACATGTGCTTAAGCACATTGGGGAAAAACTTTTTTCGTGTTCACAGTGTAATTATTCGTGCAACACGAAGGCACAATTAAAAGTACATATGCTTAAGCATACAGGACAAAAACCTTTTTCGTGTTCGCAGTGTAATTTTGCATCCAGAAGTAAAGCATACTTAAAAAAACATGAGATTTCGCACAATGTACAAAAACTTTTTTTATGTTCACAGTGCGATTATTCGTGCAATCAGAAGGGGAACTTAAGAGTACACGTGCGGAAACACTTTTAGTACCTTTACGTTGTTGGACTTTTGTAACTGTTAATATTTCAGGGTTTGACGTCCATAGATGAAAGAATACATCAATTAATCAATATGCTGCACTATATCGAAAAAATCCCCTGCTGTCCATTTGACTGTCAATAGTAAATAAAAAAAAACGAATCGTACAAAGGTGTTGCAAGGTAACATTCAAGTTGCCATTGCAAAAATGCCATATATTAGACGTGTATAAACTACTCCTGACCAGCCGGGCTGCCATAACCGCCAAAATGTAGGAACATAGACACTTCAGCCTAGAACACATAGCTGCAGGACAACTTCATGTAAATTAAAAATTGGAATTAAGAATTGGACAATTCAATGCCGATATTGGCTGATACCGGGATCCCGCTATTGGAAATCCTACTAACTATCCGCCAAGATAACAGTATCGATAACGCGATATGGACAAATGTATAATTGTAAGGGTGAAGGACGCTAATTAACATTATTTTAGTTATGACATTTTTTTAAGTAAAATAAAATATAAAAATACTGTTGAATAGAATTATTAGTAGAATTTAAGGTTGTCGTTATTAAAACTGTTAAAAACAAGTAACTCAATTGTACAAAAAATTTATATTTGTGTTTTATAAAATGTGCATAATATGTGCAATGTATAAATAATAATTCTGTAACGTATAAAGACGTTTAGAGGGAGTATTTTGGAAGTACTTGAAAGACAATCAAACTATGCCTTGACACTAGTTTAAGGTTATTTTAGTTTATATATTAGTTTCATTTAAAAAAAAAAATTGGAGAGATTAATATGTAAAATAGATAATTTAATTTAAGGTCGTCGTAAATAAAACTGTTTTAAAGGATCATGTATCTCAATTGTAAAAAACTTATACACTTCTATGTTTGTTAAAATATGTCTACATAATCTAATGTATAAATAATAGTTTTTTGTACTGTATAAAGACGAATAGATAGACTTAACAATGACGGGACTAGAACTTTCCAGGCCGGATGTCTTCCGAACCGAGGATGACATAGTTACTTTTGACTAACTTACTAACTAACTTATCATCACGCCGTTTCCCTGTGGGGGTAGGCAGAGAGGATAGAGCGCCATACTCTTGTGTCCTGACATACAACTTTTGCTTCATCTACATTCATACATCTTCGCATGCAAGCTCGACGGTTGTTGAGGCTTCTAACAGGACCATCTTCCAGTATCTGGTTAATTTGGTCATGCCACGTCTTCCTTGGTCGCTCTCTCTTTCTGGCGCCATCAACACTTGTATTAGTTACTTTTGAGGTGGACTTAATTTAGATGTTAAGATTATATTTTTATAAGACGTATGTTAATGATGCAATTACACGTACATATGTAGAACTAATTTCTTTAATTTTTTCCCATCAACTTCCTAAGTGACCTTTGCACAATAATTATTACATAACACGTCAGAGCAGCCCTCTAGGCTGGAGCTCTGCCCTCTGGAAGGTAGAAAGTCCAACTTCGTTTATTTCAAACATTTGTTTTATTTATTATTATGTTTTATTAGCCTTCGTTCTTCTCTTAAAATCAGCCGTCATATTGAAGATTGCGGTAATTGTAAGTATGCGGTAACTACTGATATTTGTGTCCACAACATTAATTTTATCAAGGTGAATGTCTATATCGATGCCCAGACTCGCCCAGTGATCTACAAAGCATTGTCGTTCTTAATGATGAAAGTTGAAATGAAAGCATGACCCAGCGGAGACTTATGTCGCTGCAATTGATATTTTTAATTGTGAGATGTCAAATTTAACGCACCATATGCGACTACTATAGACGTACCAGTATAAATTGGTGTGCGAGAGAGGGCCATAGATAACGAGAGGGCGTCCCTTTCGCGTAATAGAAGTTGCCAGGGTGTAAATTTAGTACACAATACATAATGTACCGAGTGTCCGGTGACCGTTGTCGGAGCCTTTAATAGAAATTTGGTCAGGCAACACTAAAGAAACAAATCAGTAATGGCAGCCGCTCTATCTGTCAACTTGTCAAACGGTAATATCGGTCCATTATTTGCTTTTTCAGCTTCGCAAAACTTTAATACTTTATTGGCAATTGTTCTTGCACCACCCCGGACTGTTTTGGACATAATAATTCAGTGTATATTGGAAATCAAGATGTCACAGCTCACGCTTAAATACGAGATTGAACTGAATGACATGCCGGGTCGGGTTTTAGTTCCAAAGTCGCCGCACGCCAATTTACGTTGGGCAAGCAATATAAGGCTCGCTCGTTTTCTTTAAATTATTAAAGATTTCCTTATGTGGTTTGGATTAAAAAGAATGGAAATAGTTTAGTAATAAAATAAACATTGACGAAATCGGATTGACAGAACTTTCTTTTGTTCTCCTGCGCAGTTCGAAATAATCACTGCCCTTTTGGCTTTCTACCCTCGATATAATGAATGTGGGTTGTTATTTGCCTAAAAAAGATCAATGTGATATATGCATATATATTGCTAGCAGGGTCTGGAAATAGGCGAAATCACTATAGCGCAGAAATATATGTTTGTCTCATCCATACCGGTGTCACTTCGTGTCTTATGCGCATGTCCGAAAATTAGCGTCAATTTAAATCCAATCAGCGCCGCCACATGGGATAAATGAGAGTCATGACGCTTGCGCACAACAGGGCAAGTGACAGCAATGAGATAGAAGTAGCATCTTCTGCGTCGCTTAGTGAATTAACAATTTGGGATTATTACATATATGGATATATGCCATGAATTTAAAAATGCCAAATTTATTTAAGGGGGAATACCTACCTAGACATTTCGAAAAAATAGGTATTTGAATTGTTGCATTTCTTAAACCTTTAAGGTCTTAAGAATGTCTGAAAATTTAAAGCAAAAATAATAAAAAATAACGAAGTTACAGCTGATAATAGTTGCATCCTTTTGTTGATTGTGCGCCGCGCCACTCGCCGGCAGCTGCCAGTCGGGCTCTTTCATGAAAAAAATGTTAGACCTGTTACTATTATGTTTCTGAAGAGTGCTCGGGAATTCTAAGCAAGTTGACCGTTGAACAGGGCGTCAAATACTTGATAGTTTGTAACTGTCATCTCTATTGAAATTGGGATGTTTGTATATTTCAATGGACTCCCTCACTAATCTGGGTATAAGTTACGGTTCTGTTGATAAGATTTTTGCCTTGTCAAATCTGATGAAGTGACAGAGATTCCCTTTGGATGCATGGTTGCAGATTGCCGATGTATTGGAGTTGTTGTTTTTAATTGCTCCAATGTGTTCCTTCAATCGTGTAGCGATATTGCGTTTGGTTTGTCCTATGTAGAAAGCTTCACAATCGCATGGCACTCTGTATACACCTGGAGACTCGAACGGTGTGTTATCTTTTACACTAACTAACATACGTGAGATCGAACTATGGGGGCTGAAAACTGAAAACTGATTTTGTCAGTAAGACCTCAGATGTAAGGTAAGTATGCTTTATTTCTTGGAACATCACACATGCTAGATCGTTTTCTTGATGTCCGTACGTTCGGGGAGTATCCGTTAGTTATGAGTGCATCCTGCACTGTTTTTCTTTCCGAGGCAATGTTTTCCTTGTCGCAAATTCAAAAACATTTAATACACTCTTAAATTACTGAGAACTTTATTTTACTACCTACTTAAGTACCTGATAATTTCCTTGAACTTCAAAATCAACTTCATCTAAATGCTTTATTTTCAAAAGAACCCTTCGCAAGCAACATTGTCTTGTTGCAAAATGTATTAAAGTCCATTTTAAATGTTGAAATAACTCACGAAATATACAAATTGCATTCTCCTTAGCTATTTGGATGTGTTATTTTTAATTCCTTACTATACGGCTACTTTTTATTTCATCTTATTTACATTTTAAATAAGATGTAAAATAGTTTTCTATTATTTAAAAAAAAAATATTTTATTTGCGTTAAGTAATTTTTGATAACTTACTATTTATGTTTTAAAAATGCTGTTTTTAAAAAACAATTTAATTTTTAAGTGATTTTTCAATCCTTTTTACATTATCATACATATTTAAGATACAATACGCAGTGCCTCGATTAATTTAAATAGCTTATAAGATCAGGAATTGAGAATAAGTTTTAGATTTTATTTTATATTTAATTCAAAATAATATCTATTCTTTATTGAAGTAAATAAGTTATTGACAATGTAAAAGGGTATATGTAAGGCCCACAAAGGAGAGCAATTTTCCTCATTTTTGTAACATCATTCAATTTAAGTTTATCTTTTAATACTTGGTAGTCATGTAGACCTCATCAGTGAAGAGAAGCTCTTTAGTCTGATGAGGGAGCCACAGTTCTTATAGGTACATAGTGTATACAAGTTATTTATTAATACTGTAAAAATGTAAATTGATAATGAAAGTATAGGAGTTCTTTTGAAAAAAGCTATAGGTTTAAATGATTTATGAATTTAAGTTTGATTTTAGGAAAATTTAAATTTGCTCTGAGAGATTACTGATGCATCATATCTCGATAGGTAAGTTATTATAGTAATTAATGGCTTTATAGATATAGTGATGCTGCATTAGTTTTCATTCCTTGTGAATTATTTTAAATCGAATTATTGACATTTGCCGTTTTTTTGCGTTTTTTGACTTTTTTTTCGCACATATTTACCGTTTTCTCCGCGAGTTTACGCGATATTCACAATTTTTTTTAAAAATACAAAGGAAAACTCTTTGACACGTGAGATTTTATAAAAAAAATTCTTCTTCTAATGTCGTTTCTATGCCCGTTAGAGTGAAAAGTCGTTTTTGCATCATATCTTTGCGAGTTTTTCGAAATTTTGGAATTTTAAACTTGATTATGATGGACACGCCGATAACGCGTGGTTTCTTATTCATCATTTTTTCCTTCTTATCCTTATACACTTTTTTATACACTTTTACACATTTTCGGCCTTTTTTGACAAAGCCGTTTTTGGGGTTTTTTCGGCTTTTTTTCGCACGTTTTTACCGTTTTCTCCGCGAGTATACAAGATAATAACAATTTTTAAAAAGAATACAAAGGGCAAATCTTTACTGCGTGTTTTTTTCTAAAAATTTATTTTCTTCTTTTTCTTTTTTAGTTTCTATGCTCGATGGCGTGAAATTTCGTTTTTACTGCACATCTCGGTGTCTTGTGATCGGATTAAAAAAAGAAGTATTACGTTTTGTGCCGAATCCGGTCATCTTTTTTTCATACCTACATCAATTTTGCGTAGCTTTCTTTCTCGCCGAAATACAAAAATAAATCCCCGTTTTTAGTCCGTTTTTGCGAGGGCGCCGTTTCTGCGACTGTAGGCGTAGTTTTAACGAAATTAAAAAGTCGAGTACCAGGTTCAAACAACATTTGGAGGTGCCATCTTTTGCGCATATTTTTAAATTTTTTCACCCCCTCCACTTTTCTCGGTACGCAACCAAAGTCGAAATTTCCGTTTCTTTAATAACTCGGTCAAAGAAAACCGCACAGACACGCAAGTGGCATCACCGCGTGGCGCTCGACAGTGCGCATTTTTTCTATTGAAAATAATTACTTTCAAACGCGTGTCCAAGCAGCTGCAATCTTTTTAGTGCCTTTTTTTGGCGTTTTTTATATTTTTGTATGCTGCTCCGCGACGGGGAGGCCTATATTCACCCCTGATACCTCAATCGATAGAGGGAGAGTGCAGCTAACGAGTCTAGTAAAAAATATCGTCCCAAAATGAAACGTTTTTGCGTGACGAAAGCTTACATCCGGATTTTACCATTTCAGCCGTAGCTTCGCAGCAGTAAGGCCGATTTCAAATCTAAAAAATACGTTTTGTAGGGCCCAGCTTTTCACAGATGACTATGTTTTTAGATTTTTTTATCTTTATTTTTAGAAAAGTTATAAGCTAAATTAGACGATAAATTTGATAAATATATTCTAGCTTTTCTTTTGTTTTCCCGAAACGCATCGTTTCCCACTGGAATGTATTTATTAATACGATTCATTTAATTTTCTTCAGTACCGGGAGATCTCCCGTCATGCGCGCATGCCTCGCTCAATTTTTTAATATTTTTACGTAAATTTAATTGAATTTTTTTCGAATTACATTACAATTGTACATACATTTTTAGTTATTCCCTACGAATAATATTTTTAAAGATTGAAAACTTAACTAATGTTTTTTAATACATCATTTTTAAAAATAATATTTTTCAGTACATAAATAATTTTTGCTAAATTTTTCAATTCTACAAAGCTATAAGAATGCGATTTATGGATTTTTGTTGGAAACATCTTAATTTTCAAAATCTAATCTATTAATTTGTTTGGAGACTTATCCTTTTATGGTTATTTATTAAATAATAACTTGGGTCTTTTTAATTTTGAAATATTGTTAACTTCTTTATAGTATTTAATTTATATTTCTTTTATATTTACTTTTCTTTATATATCGAAATATCTTTTCATTTAAATCATTTTGAAAAGTTTTTTTGTTATTTTTTTAAAGGCCTCAATTGGGTATATTTTATTTTATATTATTTAGAATTTTAACAGCTTATTCGTTAAAATAAATATAACATATGTGCGGTATAAAAGCGAAGGCAGCAATATCGAAAAAAAATTAAATGTAATCATCGAGGATTATTAATTTATAATATACTGAATTCGATATTTTATATGAAATAAATTTACAGAAAACATGATTTTGGAAGGGACAGATACATAAAATCTAAAATATAGTACATTTTAAATGAGTCGATATCGGTGAATGCTTTCAAAACATTTTTTTAAATTTTTTGGACGTTGCTACCTTTGCTTTTATATATGAGACGCCACATATGTGATAAATAAAAATATCAAGGGCCTGTTGTTTGATCAGAAGTAAGAGTAATAGTTAAGAAAAAAGCATAGTTTTTGCATTCTCTTCCAATCAAAATATCCGTTTTCGTAAAAATCTATGCTTTTTTCATAACTATTACTTGTGATCAAACAACAGGCCCTAAGCCAATTAAAATAATTCGCTTGATGAATTTAGAATTCATTGTAATAAAAGATAGAGAAAACATAATATATGTAGCAGGAGTAATGAAAAGATTGAAGAAAGAAATTGTTTGAATAAATGAGATATAGGAGTACATTAATGCATAAGGGAATATGTAAATTTATTTCCAGAGGGAAAGGAAGGTAGGCGGAGATGGATTCCTATGGTTTCTACATGTAGTTTTTTTTTTACAAAGCCCTATTTGGCGTTTTTTTTTTACTTTTTTCGGACATATTTACGGTTTTCTCTGCAAATATGAAAGATAATGACAATTTAAAAAAATACGAAAGATAAGTCGTTGCCGCGTGACATTTTTGTAAAATTTATTTTCTTCTTATTCTTATTTTGTTGCTTGGTTCATTTCGTTTTTACCTCATATTATTTATTGTATTGTGATCGGATTCAAAATTGAAGTATTTATTTATTTATTTATTTATTTATTTATTTATTTATTTATTTATTTATTTATTTATTTATTTATTTATTTATTTAATGTTTATGGAAGACCAACAGCACAAAAAAAAAGCATAGAAAACATTGATACAATATAGATGGCCAGTTACAGGTCTCCACATTAAGAAATATGTCAGTAATGATACATATTTATGATATACTAAGGCATATTAATTATATAGAAAGAAAGAATAAAAAATTTAAACAAACAGAAGTATGTCAGTAATGATTAATATTTATGATATACTAAGGCATATTAATTATATAGAAAGAAAGAATAAAAAGTTTAAACAAACAGGAATATGTCAGTAATGATAAACATTTATGATATACTAAGGCATATTAATTATATAGAAAGAAAGAATAAAAAATTTAAACAAACAGAAATATGTTAGTAATGATAAATATTTATGATATACTAAGGCATATTAATTATATAGAAAGAAAGAATAAAAAGTTTAAGCAAACAGAAATATGTCAGTAATGATAAACATTTATGATATACTAAGGCATACTAATTATATAGAAAGAAAGAAATTTTTTTTTAAATAAACAGAAATATGTCAGTAATGATATTTATCATTACTGCATATGAATTATATAGAATTATATTATTATATATAGAATTATATTATTATATATTAATTATATATGCATATTAATTATATAGAAAGAAAGAATAAAAAATTTAAACAAAAGAAAAATAAACTTAATTATTACGTGGAAAAAAATTCAGCACTCAAAATTTTTCTTAATCTTGTGTGGCTGCACTCGAACAGATCAATATCCAATAATCTTATCAGTTTATTGAATGCGTCGCATACCCTCAAGAAATATGAATTCCGACGATAGTTGGATGAGGTAAAATCAATGTGAAAGACTGGGTTGTGTCTACGAGATCTACAGGGAACATGGAATTTTAGTCTATTTAATAGTTCAGGACAGTCGACGTTGCCTGATACAATTTTTAGTAGGTACATCAAATCACCTATTTCCCGACGTCTGTATAAAGGTAGGATGTGATACTTTTCGTGCAATTGAATTTAAAATTGAGAAAGCGAATAAATTTTTTTGAATTTGTTCCAAGCGATTTACATAGATCATATACTGGGGGTTCCATACTTGCGTTGCATACTCGAGTTTGCTTCTGACAAAAGTGCAGTAAAGTACTTTCAATGTCTTTACACACTTAAAATCTTTAGACATTCTCATGATGAAACCTAAAGCCCTATAAGCCTTACTTATAATATGACGTTTTGTGCCGAGTCTGGCCATCTTTATTTTTTTGTATGCAATGATTGCTATATTTTTAAATTTTTTCTATCTTTATATATAAAAAAATTTGATTATAATTTTTTTATATATAATTATAATCAATTTTTTTTTTCGATACGTGTGTTTGAAAGTTTTTTAATGAGATTTTATTTTTATTTTGACGTAAGCCTTATTTCGACAATTTAAAAATTGCATATTTTTCAGCTATTTTCGTCTCAGGGATCTCTCTTTTATAGTATTAAATTAATTTTTTTCTCTCTTCGTTATTTTCTGACAGATTTGAATTTTGAAAACTGTTTTTTTATTTTGCTTAATGTAGTGTTTTTTTAAATTTATTTCTTACTTTTTTGGATAAGCCATTGTTTAAAAATAAAATAAAATATTTTTTTTATATAAAGTCGAAAAAGATTTTATTGATATGTTAATTTTATATTTAATTTTAAAAAAGCATTTATTTTTAATTCTACTTTGAATGCGTAATCTTTACATATTCATTCATATTTTTCCATTTACGACCTAACCTAACCTGACCTATAATAAATAATTTTCTTTTACGCACACAATGATTTTAAATCTGACAAATCTATGAAAACATTCCAAGCTTCGGAGGCACGTTTTGACCGTATAGCGGTCGTCACGGCCGCGCATCTATCGCCTCGGCAGCGCAGCGGTCGCTACGGCTGCGCAGCGGTCGCATGGCCCGCGCAGCGGTCGTCATGGCCGCGCAGCGGTCGCCACGGCCGCGCAGTGGCACTCACGCAAAAAACCAAAATCAAAAACCGAAATAGAAAAACCTTATTTAAAAAACCAAAATTAAAAAATAAAATAAAATTCAACAAAACAGAAATAAAATCAAAAACATTTTTTTTTCAAGATTTTGTAAGATCGGCCATCCTTATATTATTTTTTTTTTGATAATTCAATTATCATAAAAGTATAATATATAAGAAAATATTTTCTTTCACCCGAGTTTCACGGTTTCGACCGTAGTTTCGCGGCGAGACTTTAATTTTTTTCTGACATTCACGATCTGTAGAATTTAAAATTACCTACCTTTCTACATTTTTAGTTTTTTTCTAACTTTATTTTTAGAAAAGTTAGAAACGATTTCAATTTTTATAGATCAACTTAGACATCTGTTGAGTTTTTTTAAAAGCTCGAGTTTTCGATACATTTTTGATGTTTAGTTTTTTGGCTGTAACTCCGAAACGCCATTTTATTCGGCAATATGGCATGGTATTTTTAACATGGCAGGCTACAAAATTATGTTCCCAGTTTTGCGATTTTAGCCGTGGCTTTGCAATAAGGATGTTACAAAATTTTTTATTAAATAAGTACAAGTTAACGTGATATATATTTCTGCATTTTTAGTTTTTTCTTATCTATTTTTTTTAGAAAAGTTATTAAAGAAATAAATATTTCCATTTTTTCTGGGGCCAGGTAGACATCTATCGAAAAATTTTTGAAGCTCGAGATATCGGTAAATTTTTGATGTTTACTTTATTGGCTGTAACTTCTAGACGCGTCATCCTATTTTAGTCATCGATATCTCGATCGATAGGGAAATAGTGTCTCTATCGATCATATTGAAAATAATTTTGGTACAATTACAATCTTCAGTATTACGTTCGCTTTCATCCGAGTTTTGTGGTTTTAACTGTGGCTTCGCGGGAAAATTTTTAATTCTTATTATTAAAATCACAATCTGTAGAATTTAACGTTATCTATCTTTCGGCATTTTTATTTATTTTTTATCTCTATTTTGAGAAAAGTTATAAAATAAAATATTTTAAAAAATCGCTCACAATTTCGCGGTTTTGGGCGTAGCTTCGCAATGAGGATGTAAAACAAATTATATTTAATAAAATCTTTACAAGTTAACGTGATGTATCTTTCTGCGTTTTTAGTTTTTTTGTATCTATTTTTTTAGAAAAGTTATTAAAGAAAATAATTATTTCCATTTTCCGGGGCCAGGTAGACATCTATTGACAATTTTTTTAACCTCGAGATATCGGTAAATTTTTGATGTTTAGTTTATTGGCTGTAACTTCTAAACGCGTCATCCGATTTTAGTCATCGATATCTCGATCGATAGGGAAATAGTGTCTCTATCGATCATATTGAAAATAATTTTGGTACAATTACAATATTCAGTATTACGTTCGCTTTCATCCGAGTTTTGTGGTTTTAACTGTAGCTTCGCGGGAAAATTTTTAATTCTTATTATTAAAACCACAATCTGTAGAATTTAACGTAATCTATCTTTAGGCATTTTTATTTATTTTTTATCACCATTTTGAGAAAAGTTATAAAATAAAATAAAATAAAATTCCATCTTCATAAGTATTTTAAAACTTTCCTTGAAATAATGATAAAAAATAAATAAAAATGCAGAAATATAGAAAACGTTAAATTATACAGACTGTATTTTTGGAAATGTAATTTAAATATTCTCTGTGAAGCCACAGACAAAACAGCGAAACGCGGATGAAAGCGGACGTAATTCTAAAGTCTGCCATTGTAAAAAAAATATTTTTGGTAAGTGTTCCGCACGGGAACTGATAAATTTTGCGCGGTTCCATCAAGCCTGCTTCCGAAGGCCGAGGTTGTAAGTCACGGCCCGCTTCGGAGACGACACAGTGGTAACACTTCCATGTAGTGCAGAGCCTTTCGCCTTGAATGCGAAATGCCTCATAGAGAATCGTCCGTCGCGGGGGTCCAGAAGCACAGGAGATTGCAGAGGCTGGCCCGTATATTCTCAGCCGCCATCTTAAGCAGGGGTCAAGCAGGGTGTGAAGTAAAACGCAGAATAAAATGTTCCAGTAGGCGTACTCGGCAGAGGCTCCCAGCAGAAGTAGCAGTAGTGAGCACTCGCCCGCCCGGCGCAGTATTTATACAGTGCGGAAAGCTTCCCCCTGACACGCGCCGCTGACCAATCAGCGCGCTCGATTCACCGGGCGCTCGGAGAGCAAAATGACGGCCTCCCGTGCCGATTCGCGGATTAAAATTAAATATTTTAATCGATAGCAAATTAAACGCCACCCCCCCGGGGATTTTAACACATCATCTATACCAATCTATGTCTTGCCCATAGGATGATGTCGTTAACTGGAACCGCAAGAGTGAATTTACCTAGTTATTCAACAAAATATGCCGATTTACCGCGGCATTTTCAAGAATTAATTTACATTTAATTCGGTTAAAAATAGTAAACATGATTTTACGAGATTCTAAGTTATACCATTAGATAGATCTCAACCAAGCGCATCCTTTGGTGATATTTTCAAGTATGTCGGATAGATATTAATTGCGTAATAGGCAGACAAAGTGTGTCACCTCCAAGAAAGCGCACTAGCTAACTTTCCAAACACGCAAAAACATATCACTCCCATAGATGTTCATATGAGGAACACAATAAAAAATGCTTCAGCTCACCAGGACGTCTGTAACGTCCGTAATCAGAGTTCAAAAATATTCGCTGGTGGCCCCACTCAGCCGCATGGCGCCGGGTTTTTTCCATTACTCGCGCGGGCTGCGTACAGGCGGCGCGGTCAGGCCAGTTTATCGGGGCCCATGCGAGATATTTTACTCTCAATCAAACATTTTTTATTTTAATTTCTACTTTACAATACCACACAAAGGACTCATTTGGCACATTTAAATACCTATGTATTTTTACTTCCTCGCCTCTTCGAGGCAGGACATTTACATAAATTCCATCAAAATAGCGGCCATTCTATGATAGTCCGCGGCGCTCCGCGCGATTTAAAAATGATTTTATTCCCATCGCGCGAGCTTTCCCTGTATATCAAGACCACGAAACATCAATTTTATTCAATATTACATTTACAAATGTCTTATCTAATTCTTAAATATTTCATTAAATATTTCATTAAATATTTCATCAAACTTAAATATTTCATTTTCTTAAGTATTTCAAATATTTCAACACTTTACAAGATAAGACCAAAAATGTAATTTCTTCGTGGAATTTTTCCAACGCCCTCCGTCGGAGATGTCACATATCGCCGGCTCAGTGCCCGCGCCGACTATCCGCTTGGAGGCGAGGTGGGCCCATACAACGGACCTGAGCCCTCCGTAAGGGCCAACATTCATGACTTCAGACGGGTCATCATCATCATCATCCCGTCGTCATAATTCCACCTGTCCGATACACTCCCCCCGTATAGCTGGCCTATACCGATGCTAGGAGGACAGGTCCATCCGCGGCCCTTGTGACATGGTGATGATCCGGGTAGCGGGTCTGGTGTAATCTCCTGCTGCCGTTCTCACGCGGACAACACGTACGTGTCCGTCCGCCGCAGCCTTCGCTTCAATCACCCGTCCCCTAGGCCACGTGTACAGTACTTCCAGCTAACTCCACGTTAGCGCCCGGTGCAGGCGTACACTCTCACCTCGAGTACTTTCAGCTAACTCCACGTTAGCGCCCGGTGCAGGCGTACTGTTGTAGAGGTGAACCATAGACCGAGTTCCTTCGGCGCTGTCTCTGCAGGGTGAATGACCGAAACATCCGCGATCATCTCAAGCGGCCAAAATCACAGCATCAGGCGTGCCCATCCGCGATCATCTCAAGCGGTCCAATTGCACATTATGCCCCAGGCGCCAAGTCCTCGCCTGTCCAAGTGATTTGTGTTTCCTCACCCCGCCAGAACAAAAAGAAAAAGAGACAGCATTAGTAATGTGAACATTACATATACATGGATGTGAACATTGGTCTAATCAAATAAATAAATAATATCAAAATATTATCAAAACCAAAACATATCACACCATTTCCCAAAAACAATGCTCCATTTAAAGCGCTGTTATGGTGAACACTCATATTTCTCGAGATTTGGTTCCCGCCAGATTCCAATCGGAATCTCATTAGATTTCATCTGGCCACTTTTACAGGGATCCACAATGCTCTCGAGCTACAATCGGGCTTCACGCGCCGTCTATACCTCGTGCGTATGACGCGGTAGGTATCTCCCAATGGTGACGTCATACACACCGCCGAAAGGAGAGCCAAATTGTTGCTGTCCCTTTCTGTCTTGGCAGATCACGTCAATGTGCTGACCATTTCCATGGTTCCAAATTTGTGTGCTGCGTCTGGTCTCAAGTAGTGAAGATTGCATTCCACAAATTCTGTGCGTCACAATTTAATACGCGCGCTTTTCATACCACATTTGCTTTAGCGCGAGCCATTTATTTCAGCGCGCATTCACATATAGCAATGGACTCCGCTTGCATTTTGTGATTCACTATTCTCACCAGTCGTCTGATACACACACACACATATTTCATTTTGTATGCACTCAATCTGCTGTTCAATGCAATTTTCGGTGCATTTGTCACGTCTCAATTAGACGTTTTCTGAATGCTGACGTCCCATCTGTCGAGCATAGTGCTCTCTCATTCACGCGCGTGACGCGCTCGTCCATCGAGCGTAGTGCTCTCTCTTTCACGCGCGTGACGCGGTCCAACCGTTGAGCGTAATGCTCTCTCTTTCACGCGCGCGACGTGGTCCAACAGGTTCAACCGATTCACGGCCACCTATGTACTGCGTTCGGCCAAGGTGTTCGCCGACGCCTTACGTATCTACCGCGTTCGGCCAATGTGCCCGCCGACATTCCCATATATATACTGCGTTCGGCCAATGTGTTCGCCGACGTCTCATGTATGTATAGCGCAATAATCAACACTCAGAGTCGGCGGCGTCCACTCGATCGGCTGGAATCTGTTCGTCCTTTTCATTGACACAACACACGCGCGCTTTTCTCACTTTAACATATATTTGAAAATAAAATTATTTTACAAAATTTCACTTTTATTTTCATCGCGCGTGCTTTTACTTTTTGTGCTCCGCGGGCGCCGCATTCAATGAAGCACGCCCGCGCTTCCAGTGAGCAGTTCGCTCGGCCCGCCGCGCCGCGGCCGATAGGGGCGGCGAGTAGTTTCGTCGCACATCGACACATTTTCAAACACTTTTGAATCTATACATATTTTCACATATATATCTCACACCTATATATATATTTCATCACATATGTATATCATCACGTCATATTTGACACACGTGTATATCTCTCCATCTATAAATATACACACATTTCACATATACATATCACAAATATTTATTTCGGTGTTTGCTTGGCTGAAAATTAACATTAGAGGCTATGCGGGTTTCCACGCCCTCTATTTCCATTCATTAAGAGAAAGGCCCATAATGGCTAAAAAATTTTAAAAATTTGAAATTTTAAAATGAGTTGAAACTGGCGTGTTTCACCACTTCGCTGAGGCGAAGGTAGCTCTCATTGCCGCCCTCTCCCATCTCAATGAAGTATTCCATTATGCCTTCTCACATCCAATATAACCACCAAAATAAAATAAATATATATGCGCAGTGTCACTTACATCAACTCGTCATGACGTGCTCTGGCGTTCTATCCTCCTTAGACCGCGGCAGGGCACCTCCAGCACAGGTCGCAGCTGGCCAGCTGGCATCGGCGGCCACCGACAGGCACAGCAAGTTGACCACCACAGGCCGGAGCAGCATGCCCGGCGTTGGTCCAGGTCAGCATCGGCCGCTCCAGGCTGACCGGGTGGTCTGCTGGACCGCTGCAGCCACTGCATCGGACCGCATCCCTCACGTCAGGGCGCTGCTGGCTGCATCCACAGTCACTGCGGGGCCACCCGCCCTTGCAGGATCGGTGCAGTCATCAGGTCATCAGGCCACCAGGGTCATCAGGCTGCTGCTGGCTCCACGGGAAGAGGTCCACTGCTGCGCCCCTGGTAACGGTGCTCATCAATGGGCCCGAAAAGAGGGCCAATGGCGTCGCCTCCCCCCGTCCATCAGTCGGGCCTCAGGTCGCCGCTGGCTCTCATGGACGGCGGCTTTCACAGGACCGCTGACTGCTATTGTAGTAGCAGTCGTCGGCGTTGACCCAGGTCAGGCCCGTAGCAGCAGGTTGGCAGGCCTCGACCGCTCCCGGTGGTAATGCTGCTCATCCTTCATGTGCTCCTGGTAGTCCCAAGAAGTCGTCATCTCTCCTGGCTCCGCTGCGGTGAAGCGAGCCACAGTAAACCGGCTCAAATAAACCAGTTGTTCTCCTGTGATGAAGCAAAGCTCAGCTATCCGTCTCGCCAAGGAACATGAAGCAAGGCTCAGCAATCCGTCTATCGAAGGACCATGAAGCAAGGCTCAGCAATCCGGCTTCCGAAGGACCAATTTTTCCCCACGGAAACAATTAAATAACAGGTGCGGTCCGCTGAGTTCGCTTCCGAAGCCCCGATGTACTAGCAGGCCGGGAGTGTAGAGCGCAGAAAATTCTCCAAGTCCAGAATCCGAGCCAAGTCGTCGCCTCAGGTGGTAAAAACAAGTCCAATAAATCCAAAATCGTAGCCAAGTCCAAATGCAGAAGTCAGTAGAAAATCCAGAGTCCAAATCCAAAGAAGAAAAGCAGGGTGTGAAGTGAAACGCAGAATAAAATGTTCCAGTAGGCGTACTCGGCAGAGGCTCCCAGCAGAAGTAGCAGTAGTGAGCACTCGCCCGCCCGGCGCAGTATTTATACAGTGCGGAAAGCTTCCCCCTGACACGCGCCGCTGACCAATCAGCGCGCTCGATTCACCGGGCGCTCGGAGAGCAAAATGACGGCCTCCCGTGCCGATTCGCGGATTAAAATTAAATATTTTAATCGATAGCAAATTAAACGCCACCCCCCCGGGGATTTTAACACATCATCTATACCAATCTATGTCTTGCCCATAGGATGATGTCGTTTACTGGAACCGCAAGAGTGAATTTACCTAGTTATTCAACAAAATATGCCGATTTACCGCGGCATTTTCAAGAATTAATTTACATTTAATTCGGTTAAAAATAGTAAACATGATTTTACGAGATTCTAAGTTATACCATTAGATAGATCTCAACCAAGCGCATCCTTTGGTGATATTTTCAAGTATGTCGGATAGATATTAATTGCGTAATAGGCAGACAAAGTGTGTCACCTCCAAGAAAGCGCACTAGCTAACTTTCCAAACACGCAAAAACATATCACTCCCATAGATGTTCATATGAGGAACACAATAAAAAATGCTTCAGCTCACCAGGACGTCTGTAACGTCCGTAATCAGAGTTCAAAAATATTCGCTGGTGGCCCCACTCAGCCGCATGGCGCCGGGTTTTTTCCATTACTCGCGCGGGCTGCGTACAGGCGGCGCGGTCAGGCCAGTTTATCGGGGCCCATGCGAGATATTTTACTCTCAATCAAACATTTTTTATTTTAATTTCTACTTTACAATACCACACAAAGGACTCATTTGGCACATTTAAATACCTATGTATTTTTACTTCCTCGCCTCTTCGAGGCAGGACATTTACATAAATTCCATCAAAATAGCGGCCATTCTATGATAGTCCGCGGCGCTCCGCGCGATTTAAAAATGATTTTATTCCCCTCGCGCGAGCTTTCCCTGTATATCAAGACCACGAAACATCAATTTTATTCAGTATTACATTTACAAATGTCTTATCTAATTCTTAAATATTTCATTCTTAAGATATTTCATTAAATATTTCATCAAACTTAAATATTTCATTTTCTTAAGTATTTCAAATATTTCAACACTTTACAAGATAAGACCAAAAATGTAATTTCTTCGTGGAATTTTTCCAACGCCCTCCGTCGGAGATGTCACATATCGCCGGCTCAGTGCCCGCGCCGACTATCCGCTTGGAGGCGAGGTGGGCCCATACAACGGACCTGAGCCCTCCGTAAGGGCTAACATTCATGACTTCAGACGGGTCATCATCATCATCACATCGTCATATCAGACGGGTCATCATCATCATCATCATCATCCCGTCGTCATAATTCTACCTGTCCGATACAGTAAGTTCGATAGAAGCACTATTTCCTTATCGATTGAGATATCGACGACTAAAATTGGATTATGCGTTTATAAGTTATGGTTAATAAACATAGGGACAAAAATTTACATAAGACGATAACTTTTAAAAAAAATCAACAGATGTCTAATATAGGCCAGGTTCAAATTGGATAAATATTTCATTCGTTTACAACTTTTCTAAAAATAAAGATACAAATAAAATAAAAATGCAGAAATGTAGATGATGTAAAATTCCATCGATTGTATTTTTTAAAATAAAGGTTATAAAAAAATTTAATAGATGTCTCATTAGTACCGCAAAATTGAAAAAAAATATTTTATTAAGTTAAATTGCTACTACATTCTTAGGTAAGGTTACCTTCTTCTTTGGGTACACAATGATTTAAAAACTGACAAATCAGTGAAAATACTCATCGGCGACACAGTGGACGCTTCGTTTTGACCGCGCGGCGGTCGCATCGGCCGCAAAGAGGTCGCCACGGCCGTGCAGCGGTCGCCACGGCAGCGCAGCGATGGTACTCCGGTTTCGATCGTTTCGACCGCGCAACCATTTGCCCTTTGCGCGGCCATTTCAAACATTTCGGATACATTTTGTTTTTAATTTTTTCGGCCTTTACACCCGAACGCGCAGTCCGATCTTCGCGATCGGGGCGTCACCGGAAACGGGAGCTCAGCGCGCAGTGTTTACCGTCAACCTTCTTCTTCGTTACTCAATGAACAGTGAGTCCGTCTTCTTCTTCTTCGTTACTTAATTATCAATGAGTCTGCCGTCAGGCTAAATTGCACGCGTAGTCGTGCAACGGGCACCTAGTATTTGATTATTTTTATTATTATTTGTATGATTTTGGCCATAACACTGGGGACATATATTTTATTGATTATTAGCAATAACAATAACGCCATTCAAATATTTATTAACTATTAACTTTTTAACTAAGTAATGGAGTAATTTCTTCTTATTAACTTACGTCTCTTCGTCAAAAAATATCTTTGCATAAAAAATAATGTGGATGCCTTAGTTTAGTTACTAGTTAGTAATTTCCTGCTTACCGCGTAAAGTTGGAGACATAACACTGTCTGTCTCCTTTAATGTTTTTTTCTTTTCTAACTTGACCTTTTGTTGGTACATAATGTCTTGCTTCATATTAAAATTTTTAAATGATTGAATTAAAATAACAAACAAAAATCATAGATTAACACTACAAAAATGCTAGTAAACATATTTCACTTCTTTGAAAACATTATCAAGGAAGTATTAAAATCAATCTTCACCCTCTCAAGACCTTAACAATATTTAAAAATCGGTAAAAATATGCTTTTCAATAATACATTTTTTCCATTTCATAACATAAAAGTAATGTTTAGAAACAAAAGCTTAGAAAAACTGCGTTTATCACTAACCACTAATATATTAAACAATATTAAAAATATGGTTAGAACACAAATCATAAAACATACTTCTCTGAAGATGTATGTTTATCAATCATCAATAAAAATAAGTTCAAAAACAACATCTTGTAGAAACTATGTTCATCAATCCATGCTCTCTCATTCTATTAAACACATAAACGCTTTCTAAATCTATTTAACTACGTACAAAATATAATAATAATAAAAAGGTATTTGAGGAACCATGATTATCAATCCTCACTCTCTGATCCTATCAGACAATGTTAAAATGATGGTATGAAACAACATATTTGAAGAACTATGTTCATCAATGATAAACAACATCTTCGCGGAACTGTTTTTATCTCACCATCACATCTCTAAAAGAAGAAATACTTCAAAATAATTATATCACTTTCTAGTGCATGTAGCATGGGTACGTATTTTATCGTTATACTTACAAAAGCTTGCATACTTATTCTTTAGGACCCTGTGGAAAACATAGGTGACATTTCATCCCTCTCCCTCCCCTGATATATTTTCTATACAAATCTATACCGTTTGAAATATCTTACTTAACTTTTGCACACTTATATTTTAGGATCCTGCTTGTTATTATTAGGTTATTATTATTATTATTATTATTATCTATTATTAGGTTACGCTCGGAAAAAAAATAATTGTACATATGAAAAATCATAAAGAACTGAACCAAACAATTCTATTTGCATTTTACAACTTTGATGAAAATATGAGCAATCATTCTCCACCTTGTGCCCGGATTAAATGGAAACATTGCTACCATTAGAGGCTTTGCGAAACATTGCTACCATTAGAGGCTTTGCGAAACATTGCTACCATTAGAGGCTTTTCGAAACATTGCTACCATTAGAGGTTTTGCGAAACATGGCTACCTTCCCGCCAATTTTTTTTTTAACTAAATCTGTTACCCGGGCAACGTCGGATATAGACCGCGACTACATAGGTTTATAATAATCACAATTAATGAAAAACTATTTGTTTTGATTTGAATGCTGTTAAAAAAATTAAAGTTCAAAATCAACTTGCTATTATGACTAACTAACTTTATAGCCCTTTACAACCGAGATGTGTGATCATGAGTTTTGACATTGAAAAATTCTGAGGTAAATTTACTTAAAACACTTTTTCTGAATGCAACCGCAAGCGATTGATCGTGGCACTATCGGAGTACGAAAAAAATACAAATTTTGCCAGTTGCGCACACGTTTAAACTTGTCGGTTGTCCACATACCACAGGAGGGATGGCTGCATTTTTTAGCACCGACGCCCGCTCACATTAGTACTTTCGATTTTGATAATTAAAATGGATTTCAACATAACTTTTTATGCGGATAGTTCAATTAAGCATTGATTAATAATAATTCGTATTATTATTTTTTATGTATGTATGATTACCAAGTTCCTTAGACGATATTTAACACAAAACATGAATTTTAGTGGTTTCGTAAAGAATTCATACTCTCGGTTGCTGGTCTTGTGGTTAGGACTCTCGCCTCGTGATCCAAACGTCACTGGTTCGAACATCACTTCAGATCAGCAAGTTAGTCCTATTTTCATAGCAAAAGCGTTTAGCTTAGTTTGAAAATAGTAAGAATATTCATGTGACACGTATTCCGTGTTCGCATCTCTATTTAAAAAAAAGGGGGAGTACTTACTTCAGAACAGGTATTTTTATGTACCTAGCGAGGTAGGTAACGATAAAGGCCTGCATATTGTATTTGTTGCTTTCTTATTCTTAAACTGTGCAAATATTCTAACCATTAATTATGTTTTGATGCAAGCTGTTATAAAGTTATCTAGCTAATAAACGCAGATATATCTGCACTGAAACTGAATTGTCCACTTTTACATCAGTTTTTTTTCCCTGAAATAAGTAGAAACGTTTTTAAGTGAAAATTTCTTTAGGCACATTTGGCGATTTTTGGATTGGTAAAATCTTACAAGTTCGCGTCACCGTCATGCTCATGATTTGTAATCCAAATTCGAAAATTTGATGATTTGTACAAAAGAAGGTTCTGAAATATTCTAAAAAGTTCGACTCAGGCACAATTAGGGGCGACGCTGCTTCAGCTTCTATTCCTACCGCAGGCCCGACCAGTGATAAAGCCCATCCATCGCAGGTCTGGGATTACCCTTCTGTCTACTGAGCTAGAAGAGGAGCCTCCTGCTGACTTGCAATGTTGTATCTTGTCAGACATGTTTGGGCAATTTGTCTACAAAAATCTAACTGACCTTATACGGTGAGAAAATCCAGAGTACCTATTTTTAATTGTGAATCAATATTCACCCTTGCGTCACTGTATAAAGTATTTCACACAGCGTATAAAGTATTTTTATTTATAATTTCTTCTCTCCAGGTGTGAACAGATACCGAAGCAAAGGTAAGTGGATCAATTTAAAGATTAAGACCCGAACCGTTTGAGATTACGCTCCGCTGACAGCTCGCCCTCCCAGGGCACATTCGTTCATCTTTCTGTAGGAAAAATTAATAAATTCAGTACTATTCTACCGATACTACAAGTAGGTATACTTACTATTTGAAATATTCAACTAATTTAAAAATAATAGTTAAGAATCTCTACTAAGGTAAAAAGTTGAAAATGCAGAACCAAACATGAACTAAGTAACCATCACGCCGTTTCCACAGGGGTAGGCAGAGAGGATAGAATGCCACACTCTTCTGTCCTGGCACACCACTTTTGCATTGTTTACTTACATACATCTTCTCATGCACGCTCTTCAATTGTTGAAGCTTCAAACACGGCCATCCTGCAATATTTATCTGGTCGTGCCAGGTCTTTAGCGGACCAACACATCTCACAAACCAGTTAAATTAAATATTATTAATAAATATCGTTATTAAGTTCTAGAGGTTAAGCATTATTTTAAATGTGACAACTGTTTCGGCTTGTAAGACCATTAGCAGTTACTGAGACAATTTGATAATGGCCTAACAAGCCGAAACAGCTGTCAAATTTAAAATAATGCTTAGCCTGCAGAATTCAATAACAATATTTGATAAAATTTAATTTATTTTAAATTACATTAAAAATAAACATGGAGTTCTTTAAACTGAACACAAAACCTTCAATAATATCTCAGCGATCCTTTCTTTATTCTTCAGCCAGCATTACATTCACTTCTAATTCGTTCATTCTCTACTCTATCGTACAAAGATTTTCCACTCACACGTCTAAGTGACATGAGATACCAACCGTAGGACCTCCAATAAAGGTTCGCTATTTCTCCCTATCGCCAGTAAAACAGCAGTTACTGGAAAGCGAACTCGATGAGATGCTGCGGCTTGGAGTGGTTAGACCTTCTAAATCTCCATGGGCATCACCAGCAATGCTTGTAATGAAGAAAGATGGTAAGCCTCGCTTCTGCCTGGACTCCAGAAAATTGAATGCCGCAACCATAAGGGATGCTTATCCTCTGCCACACATACAAGAGATCTTGCAAAATCTAAATGGAGCGAGGTACATCTCGAGCATTGACCTGAAGAGTGCATTTTGGCAGATTCCCCTGGCCGAATCCTCCTGCGAGAAGACCGCATTCGTGGTTCCAAACCGCGGTTTATTCGAGTTTATTGTCATGCCTTTTGGCATGAAAAATTCCAGCGCCCAGATGCAACGTCTAGCAGATCAGCTCTTTGGCCCAGAGTTTGGCCGGAGCGTGTTTATGTTTATAGACGACATCATTATGCTATCGCCAGATTTTGAATCTCACATAGCACTTCTGAAGCGAGTGTGGAGCAAACTAAAAGAAGCAAACCTAACAATAAACTTGGGGAAATCGGAATTTTGTAAGAAAGAGTTAAAATATCTGGGATATATTGTTGATGGGCAAGGCTTGAGAACTGACCCTGAAAAATTCGGGCCATTAAGAACTTTCCGGTGCCAAAATGTGCGAAGGATGTTCGAAGTTTCATTGGTCTGGCTTCTCACTACAGGAGGTTTATCGATAATTTCTCCACCCTGTCGGCACCCCTCTCCCGGCTAACAGGAACCCGTAAAGGGGTGAGCCAATTTGCCTGGTCTTCATTGGCCCAGGAAGCGTTTGATACATTGAAAGAGAAATTGGTCTCGGCTCCCCTTCTTGCAAATCCTGACTTCCAGGAAATTTTTTATCTGTCGACTGACGCCAGTGCTGTCGGTATAGGAGCGTTACTATCTCAAATGATTGAAGGAAATGAGCGAGTCATCGCATATTATTCCAGGACTCGGCAGAACGAAATTATGGGGTAACGGAAAGGGAACTTTTGGCTGTAGTCTGTGCCATACGACATTTTAGATCATATTTGGAGCTGACCCATTTTACAGTAATTACGGACCATTCGAGCCCGAAGTGGCTATCATCTCTAGAAAATCCCTCGGGAAGATTGGCCCGATGGTCCTGCGAGCTTCTACAATATTCGTTTTCCATTATTCACAAAAGTGGTAAGCTCAATGTAGTCCCAGACGTACTGTCGCGAATTGAGGTAGCTGCATTGACGGTTTTGGAGCAAGTGAAGGACGAATGGTATCTAAAATTATATAACGAATGCGTGGGAGACCCAACTAAGCATAACAATTAGTGGGTCAAAAACAATAAACTATTTCACCGCTGTAAGGTAATGCACAGGTTGGGGGAGAAAGTTAGTTATAGACTCGTCGTACCGGCAGATGACCGAAATCGAATCTCACATGAGAATCATAACAATTTGACCTCCGCTCATGTTGGGATATATAAGACTTATCGCAAACTACGTTCGTTTTACTATTGGCCAGGAATGTTTAAAGCCGTGGTGGATTACGTCGGCAAGTGTGAGACATGTAAAGCATATAAACACTATCAGGGATCACCCCTTGGTCTCATGTCCAATCCGAAATTAGTGGATAGACCTATGCATAGCATCTCTGTCGACCTGGTAGGTCCGCTTCCCAGAAGCAATCACGGTTTCACATACAGCCTATCTGTGGTTGATGTCTTCACCAAATTCTTATGGTTATTCCCACTGAGAAGAGCTACTGCGGATAGCATAATTAAACATTTAGAAATAGATATCATCCTTATGCATGGTACCCCTGCCTCCATCATATTAGACAATGGTGTGCAATTTGTTTCCAAAAATTTCAAAGCATTTGCGAATAAGTACGCAGTGCCACGACTCTTTTTCACCTCTCTGCACACGCCACAGGTCAACCTAGTAGAAAGGTATATTAAGACGTTCGTGACCTCGCTAGCCTCGCTGGTTGAGAACGACCAGCGGCTGTGGGATGTTTACTTACCCCATGTCTGCATGGCGATAAATAATACCGTGAACGTATCCACTGGTTATACTCCATTTTTTTTATTTTTCGGTCGTGAACAGATAGTAGATGGTAGTCTGCACGAGCGATTTGAGAATGTACCTGTAGATCTCATGAGTCTGTAAGCAACCAGCCCCGTTGCTTATTCGGAAAAACTAAAGGATCTTGCTTATATTTACAATTTTGTCCAATCCCACCTATTTGATGCTTTTCAGAAGGCGTCAGTTCGCTATAATGCAAAGAGAAAATCACTTGAATATCAAGTAAATGACGTTGTGTGGAGAAAAAATCTCGGGGATCTGAGTTCTTCTCAAATAAATTGGCCCCTAGATTTGTTAAAAATAAGGAGGTAGCCAAACTCTCGTCAACGGTCTACACGCTTGCAGACCTTGACGGCAAAATCAAGGGGAATTTCCATGTCAAGGACATATTAAAATTATGATTATGACGAAGCATCGTCCCCCCCCTAAAAAGTTGTTTACACTGTATAATCAGTGCCACTTTAGGAACTGGGATCAGGAGTTGGAAGATTCAGCATGTCTTTCTATGTAGGGTCCCGAGATCTATGAAGATTGATGGAGGGTTCCTAGAGCCTTTATATATAGTTACGGTTTGCGTCTCGCAGCATGGTCTGATCTCCCGGGCCCGGGGACCGCCTGCGGGAATCCAACCCTAACTCCAATTGCAGTGACCACGCATTTGCGTGTAAGTCGCCTGTACTCTCCATCAACCTCGTGAATCTCGGTAGACATGTGGGGACATGGGATACAGCTGGTCCATGGGTGATCTACTATTTCATTCATCTGGTCACACGTGACACTTGTAATTTATACTGAAAATTTCCACATCCTGATCTTATCACAGTTATTTTATCTCATACTTACAGTTATATACCTTCCATCCGCAGGCTGTATGAATAGCCATATATAGATTTCAATTTCAATTTTCAATTTCAATTTCAATTTTTATTTATTACATAATATGTACATTACAAACATTCTGTTCAATGCATACATATTATTAACTTACATCTAAAAATATACATATACACATATACATACACATCCATATACACATATACATAAACACATATGTATACATACATACATACATAGATGCGGCCGGGACCAATACTGGTGTATGTGAGATATATAATCGCAAGTTATTTCATGATTTTCTGTAATGAATTCATGTAATGTTTTTTCTTTTTAGTGTGTGCTACCACACTGTTGTAGAATTGCTATCTTTTATGCTGATACATTTCTTTGTTCCGTGGTGAAATCTGATGGAACAGTCAGTTATCTTAGGATAAATCGCTTATGGTTGTGTTATTTCGGCAGATTGGTCGACACACCAGGTGTAATTCTTGCTCTATCGGGTGAATCGCTGTTTAGGGGTATAGGATCTAATTATGTACAGATATTGTGCTCCCACAATATTAGCGTCTCCATCGAGAGGAGAACTTTAAAAAATGTATAATATCATCACAAAAAAGGGCTAAGCTCCAACATTTAATAATGAATATTGCTAAGTTTTTCACGCTGGAATATCAATCTTATTTGTGTATGTTTTAACTGTATATCATTGTATTAGAATCATGTATTTATATTATATATGATTGATTTCGTGATCTAATATTTTGTTTTCTTCAAATCTGTTTCAGGATGGGGAATGGTCAAAATCAGTATTGCGTAACAACTTCGACAGGTGTATGTCATAAATCATGGAATTATGACTTCTTTGAATTATTATTGTAATCAGGAGCATAGTTATTGCGACAACTTTGTATATGTAAACGTACTGGATTGTTAAGTGTGAAAACATGGTTCTTGCAAGCAATAACCATGTTTTATTGGGAGAAGGAGGGTATGTTACGTTGCAAATAATCCCGCCATTAATAACGCGCCGCGGCACAAATTGATTTGTGGGTATCAGTCGATCTAGAACTTAATTCGCCAACAAAACTAAGGTTAACGCACGGGCCCCAGCTAAGTACCGGTCTATCTTGCTGGCCACTTATTCTAAAACTTGTGCGCGCGTTGCAAGTTCCCCCACGCCGGGCGCAGCGAAATGGTGGGAGATACGTACCTACGTGCTTGACCTCTCTTTCATCGGTCCCCACTTTAAAATCTACCAGGGCCCAAGGCGGACGGACCTCGGCAACTGTCGTTCTTCCCGTCTTGGTGAATACGACTCCGATACCCCACTTCACGATCCAGTATGTGTGAGTTATTTATACTGTACTAATTTATATGTCTCTTTTCTTATAGGGCCTTGCCCTGTTAGGCCAATAAATACAATGTTTGCCATGCGATGCCATGTATGGATGGCCCATTATCTAGTATTATCAATATAAAATAACGATCCTGTGCTGCCCAGCGGCCAGCTATACCTCCACTTTACCTGCTAACTTATTGGTACATAGCGGCGTGGTATTGGCTTGATGAGTGGCATTTCTCATATATTCACGCACACAGATGCATCCCACCAGCTAGTTCATCGGTATAACACAAGTCTCAGGTTGAGCTCTTACTTGATAGTATGTGACGCATATCCAGATCTTTAAATTTGTAAACCAATGCATAAGATGAGTACATGGATAGGATTTTACATAAATAAAAGAAGTAATTTTAAAACAGTAATATAATCATGCACTTCGTATAAAAGATTTGCATTCGAAAATAAAATCGAAATATGACAAAATGCGCAGATTTGCGCTAGTATATTAAGCATTAGCTATTTACTTGATATTCAGTCTACTTTCGTTCTTTTTTTGCCAATTCCAGGCTTCACTTCCATACATCATAGTTGGTACCAGAACTCCATTACGTACCGCTGGTCTTGGTTCTTTTGACGAATTATTATTGGCCATAATTGCGTTCAGAGCACCATTCACTTTGTTTCCCGCAGTCACTCTCCCTCCGCTATCATTCTCAGCCTTGCCGCTCTAGTAAACACCTGTTCTCAGCAAGCACTCATTGTTTACCAGTATATCACGCTTGGTCACACTTTCGTCTCTCTGGAACACCGGCACTTTGGATTTGCCTACATTCATCAGAAGTCCCCTCCCCATGCATGCACGGTACACTCTAGCCACCGTGCGCTGCAGATCAGCTTCGTTATTAGCCACAACTAACGCATCTCCTGCGGACAGTAGGCAGGATGCGGCGAGCCCTTCATTCCAGCTATGGCCAATTAGAAGTCAGTGTTCAGAAATTTGAATTGGCCTATTAAAGAAATTTATATATATGGACGATTTATTAGAGCTAGGAAAAAGTTATACCTACTCTAGATATTTTGAATTAAAATTCAGATTCTGAGGATTCTTTAGTGAGGGGTGAAAATCGTCTAAATACACCTGTAGCATACTCACACCATATAAAAATTAATACTTTGCCAAATTTAATAGTTGTTTTACGATAATTTATACTTTCTGCTGGAGGTTAACATATAAAATTGATGAATCTCGGGAAATTATGTTGGACTCTCATTTTCCTAGAGAGTGTGACCAATGGCTTAATGCAATCAACGCTTGAGTCTGTTGCAGTACTTGGTGCGCCCTCAAGTAAAGTAGCGCGGTAGAGCATGACCACAATAACTTGGCGTGCGGCGATTTTGGAACTAAAACACGCCCCGCCCGCACCCCCTCGCCCTGTCATTCAGTTCAATTTCGGGAGCTATGACATCTTGATTACCAATATACACTGAATTATTACGTCCAAAACATCCTAAACAGTCCGGGATGGTGCAAGAACAATTGCCAATGAAATAAAAAGCAAATAATGGACCGATATTACCGTCTGACAGATAGAACGGCCGCCATTATTGCTTGGTTTCTTTAGTGCTGCCCGACCAAATTTCTGTTAAAGACTATGACACCGGTCACCGGACATTCTGTACATTATTAAATTTACATCCTGGCAACTTCTGTTAGGCGACAGGGACACCCTCCCTCGCACGCCAAGTTATGGTGGTGGCACTATAGTTGGCGCTATCCGTCATAATAACAATCTAAAACAAACGGTGTGTGTGCTTCTTGCATTCATTTTGGAAAGGAAGTCAGCATCATTAGACTTTATTGTTTTCAAGATAAAATAACATAAGTTTAAATACACAAAGAAAAAGGAAGTAGATAAATTAACAAAAACATTACCTAGATAACACCTACATAAGCAGTATAAATCATTCTTATTGATGAGTAATTCCATTATTTTTGGTTAAGGCTTTTCTTAATACATATTTCCTTTTATAAAATTTCGTAAAGGTTTATTAAATATTATAGGTATTACATAGGTACATCAATGTCGTTTGACCATATTTTCTTTCAGTATGAGCAGTCCTTCGTAAGTCATAAATCAGCACCATGTTTATGTAGCAATCGATGTTTATACTTATTATCTTCATGTTGCCTTGTTACTAATTTATATTGTAAGATAGCATTAATAGGCAATGTTATTTGCTTCTTAAGAAGTTTAGATGTATCTTTAGTTGTACATTTAGACCCCAGCTAGTTATTTTGTATCTTATTTCTGATTCTAATACAAGATTGGTGTAATTTTTTCATGACCTGTATCGGAACATTATATTTCATTTTGTGCATACATCCCAATACTGTCCTCAATAATTTACATTTCTTGTGTATAAAGGCATCCCATTTAAGGAATGTATCAATAGTAATACCAAGTTATACATATTCATTTACTATTTAAATTTCACATCCCAATTGGCTACTTTCATCATTGTCAAGAATGTTTCTTTGTTATTTTTCAATTTACTTTCCATCAAATCAATTTGTACAAATACTGAAATTACTTTGATTTACCTACCTACCTAAGTCTCTACCTGCTAGACAAAAACTCCTCCTCTGGGTTATCCTTACACATTATTTGGAACAATGACGCTTTGTAGATCACTGGGCGATTCTGGGCGTTGATATAGAAATTCACCTTGATAAGATGAGTGCGGTTAACACTGAGATCGGTAGTTACCGCATACTTACAACGACCGAAGAATGAAGGCAAATAAAATAATGGGTAAAATAATCAATAAAAAAAATGTTTGATATAAACGGATTTGGACTCTCCACATTTCAGAGGTCAGCTCTGACATGTTATTGTGCGTCTGACATAATTATTGTGCGATGGTCACTGAGGAAGTTGATGGGGAAAAATTAAAGAAATTAATTCTACATTATGTAAAAATAATTGCAACATTAACAAACTTCTTATAAAAACCTAATACATATTGACATTTAAATTAAGTCGACCTCAAAGGTAACTATATTGTCGTCAGTTCGGAAGACATCCAGCCTGGAACGTTCCAGAAAATGTCAGACAGGGCTTGCTCACCGTCGCTGTCTGCTCCTGTCTTCTCTAGCGATAAGGTACTTTGGTGGCTCCTGAAGTTGACACTCCTTTGTCGCTGAAAGACCTATGAGATCCTGCTGCTGCCAGGGTCGGCATCTGTTGTCTGGCAACAGGTGACATGCAGTCTTCCTTCACTTCGGTTCCGTGGTCGGTGCCAGTGACCGGTTGCCTTTCAGCACTTCACCAACGCTTCATCTTTAGGTTCCCAATAGCTGACAGCAGCTATATCATCACTGACTTGTGTCTAATTACTTCCAACACTCCTGATTTCTAACCACTTGAGTAACTCTCAACATCCTGACATTTTTCTGACATCAGACTGATTCTGATTTTGTCCGTCTCCAAAGTCCACTCTAATTCTTCAACTGAACTCCCTGGCACAGCGTCCGGCATTATATGCTCCGCTGTTAGAGGCGTATCATTGCCGACACTGCTGGCCCGATCCTCCAGCCGTGGTTGGTCATCTATTGGTTGCAGAAGGGTGGCTATTGGTCAGTGGCAGCCCCTCCCTCTGAACCATTATGTTCCTGTGGCCGTGCCACGGTGCAGTTCCCGTATGCCCATATGATTGTCTGTTATGTTCTGGCACATCACTTTTGCTTCGGCTACATTCATACATCTTCTCATACAAGTTCTACGGTTGTTGAGTATCTGATCGTGCCAGGTGTTTCGCGGACGCCCTCCATTTCTGTTGTCTTCAACTCTGGCCTCATATATTTTCTTAACTACCCTTTCCTCACTCATACGTTCCACATGACCAAACCACCTCAGCACTCCTTTCTTTTTGCTATCTTCTACACTACAGCCATCATTTTCTAATTTGTCCATTCCTCACTATATCGACCAAAGATTTTCCACAAAAGCGTCTTAGTGACCGCATTTAGTCTTCTTTTATTCCTTCTTTGTCAATTCCAGGCTTTTATTAAGACGACCTTAAATTATCGATTCTATATATAACTCTCTTCAAAATTTTATTTTTATTTTACATAGAACAAATATTATGACTAAAAAAACCTTAAATTAGCATATAGGCCTATTTAGACTGCCTTTCAAGTTCATCGAAAGACTCTATACGTTACAGAATTATTATTTAAACATTACTCATTTATGCACATTTTAAAAAACACAGAAATATAACAATTTTGTACAATTTGATACTTCTTTTTAACAGTTTTAATAACGACGACCTTAAATTGTACCAACAATTCTATTGAAAAGTATTTTTATATTATATTCTACTTAAAATAAATATCACAACTAAAATAATCTTAATTACCGTCCTTCACCCTTACAATTACACATTTTTCCATAAAGTGTTAACAGCTTACGCTCGAAGCGAGAGAGCGCGGCGTTTTATTTTCTCTGACTGCCCTCACGGAGAAACTGATGATTTCAATTTCAAATTTTCAATTTCAATTTTTATTTATTACATAATATGTACATTACAAACATTATGTTCAATGCATACATATTATTAACTTACATCTAAAAATATACATATACACATATACATACACATCCATATACACATATACATAAACACATATGTATACATACATACACATATACATATACATACATACATACACACACATATACATATTGTGTATTAAAATACTAATTTATTATTAAACAATTATTAAACAATTAAAAGTGACCTGTACAATCTGGTCAAAGGTGTAGGAGAATCCTGCTTCGGAAAACCCCCTCAGACACATGGAATATATCAATATCCAAAGCGATCTTGTTCAGCATAGCTGTAGCTTTTCCAACAGGCATAACCATCGGCAGGTTGGTCCTGTATATTGGAATGTGAAACAATCTATGCTGACGATGTCTAAGGTAATTATCAGGAACATACAAACCAATGCTCTGCATAATTTCAGTATTGTCGATCATACCGCGCAACAATCGATAAAAATGTGTAATCAAATACACATTCCTTCTAGTCTCTAAACTATTGTAGCCAAGCATACCCTGGAGAAACTCGGTTGGGTAAAGCCAAGGATAATGCCCGTACTCTCTCATGTAGAGATATCTCAGAAACTTCTTTTGGACTTTCTCCACCATAAGAGAGTACTTGCTCTCATGTGGCCCCCAGATCATCGAGCCACTCTCGAGTCTACTCCGCACCAAGGAGTTGTAAAGAGTTCTCAGTACGCGGGTATTCTCGAAAACCCTGGCAGTACGCAGAACAAATCCTAACATTCTCAGAGCATTACCACTGATCGTCTCTATGTGATCGTGAAATGTCAGGCTGCTTACAAATTTAACACCTAGATCTTTAACATTCGATGTTCTTGTCAGATTTTGGTCGTTCATTTTGTAGCGAAAAAATAGAGTTTTTTGGGCCCTAGTGAAGGATGTAACCGAACACTTGGAAACATTAAACAAAAGTTTATTTCGTCTTCCCCATTCACATATATTTGATATATCTGTTTGGAGAAGATGAAAATCGTCCAAAGTTGACACCTTTAAGAAAAGCTTTAAGTCATCCGCAAATAACAGAAAGCGCGAGTTTAAAATTACATTTTTTATATTATTGATAAAAATCGAGAACAACAATGGACCCAGGTTAGATCCTTGCGGGACACCCGAGAAGGTATAGAAGCACTCTGACGCGAATAGACCGTAGGAGACGTATTGGTTCCTATTTTGGAGGTAGCTCGCCATAAATTTTAGCATACCATCCGAGAAACCAATCTCATACAACCTTTTCAATAAGACATCATGGTTGACTGTATCAAAGGCTTTGGCGAAGTCATTATATGAACAGTCTACCTGATGTCCCGCGTCCAGAGCTTCCGTGACATAATTTGTGAAAATCATCAGATTGGTCTCAACCGAGCGGCCCTTCCTGAATCCATGTTGTTCATCAATTATAAACGGCTCTACTCGGGAAGCGACGGTTTTACTTATTATAATTTCAAATACCTTAGCTGGTGCAGAGAGAACAGCTACAGGTCTATAATTTTCTACGGATAACTTAGAACCACTCTTGTGTATGGGAGTAACTTTTGACGTCTTCCATGTTTCCGGGAAGACCCCTGTATTTACAGAAAGATTAAACAAAAAACATAGCGGTTTTTTTATCAGTTCCACACAGCCTTTTAAGAAGAATGTTGGAATGAGATCTGGCCCAAGAGAATGGGTATTACTTAGATTTTTAATAGTGTCGGCCACATCCTTTTCATTGATGCATAATCAACCTTAGACTTTGCCATGTATGTTTGCTTGTTGGTCTAATGATTAGGAATCTCGTCTCGTTAACCAGTGATCTGTATTTCAAGTTCCATTTCAGGTCTCCAGCAAGTAAATCCTACTTCCATAGAACAAGCATTTAGCTTAGCTTAAAATGAATTAGAATGTTGATGTTCCGTTTATTCCCTGTTTGTACCTCTGTTTAAAAAAAAATTCCACTTTCCCCGCGGAAGCATCCGTTGTAAGTACCTTCCAAAAAGCATTCAATAAGTATCCTACAACAACTACAACCGAAGAACTAAACCTTTCAATCCTCCCTCTCGATAATGGTCACAAAAAATACGAGCGTAGAACCGAAAAAAACAATAGTCAAATTCTTAGTATTTAAGTTCGATTATAACAAGTTGTAATAAATGTATTTTATTTTATGTCGTATACCTCCTACATTGAGCGAAATTATTATTATTCTAAATCCTGTCCATTTTATACATATATTATATTCAATTTTTTAAAGTATCGCACGGTCCAATAGTTCAATTTGACTTATATTTGTAATGTCTTCTGCTGTGTTTTCTGGGCTGCAGTTTCTAAGTTCCTACCTTTTGGCGGGTATAACAGCCTAGCTGGCCAGGAGGAGTAATTTATACACGTCCAATCTATTCTTAGAGACCAATTAAAGACTTTACATCATTTAAAAATGAACTAAAAAACTTTAACAAAAAATTCCTTGAAATTCTCTTACATGAATTTATTTTTGATTCCTGATATTTTTTTTACTTTCTTGTTTCTTGATGATTTTGTTTACTATTTCGTTAAATATAAAATCGCACAATTATAATAAAAATATATTCGACCTGCATAGAGAAGAATATAAATTTGAAGTGGGAGACAGAGTCTACGTGGAAAATGGAAATCGACTAAATAGGAAGAAAATGGATGAATTGAGAATTGGACCGTACAAAATTTTAAAGAAGATTTCCAATTCAATCTATGAAGTTGATAACGGACACAAGAAATCGGAATCAAATTTTTACCACATTGCAAAACTACATCCAGTTTTGGTTAGCGAATGAACAATTGTATACATTATCACATGCAATTGTTATTATCTGAGGGGGGGAGATGTAAAGAAAATCATTTGTCTATGTTTTTATCTTTATATAATTTATGATTGTAACCATGGTGATGTTATAAAAAAAGAGTGAATGTTGATTGTTACCAAGGTGATGTTATGAAAAAAGTGTGAGTTGATATTACAAATAATTTCTTTTAAACATATAAAAAGACTTGAAATAAAGGCTTTAAATGTTGTTTCTTTTATTTTTTACAGGTGAGTGAATCTTTTTATTAATATATATATATGTAATTAATTATATGTAAATTTGTATGTTTTGATAAATAAATCTTTTATTTTTACAGAAACACAGTTATGTCTTTGTTTTTATAATCAAGAGTACATTATCATTATATTTATAATAAATAAACATAAATAAATATTCGAAGTAAAAAGGAATAAAATACGAACCAAAGTTAAATTTAAAAAAAAAATCTATCTCATCTTTGCCACTGGCAATCTGCTATCTTGATTAATAACACTGTCCACTTTATAAGTGCCTCATCCTCACTCTGGTCCTGATAACAGGATTGTTGGAAACCAATATTCATTATATACACGTCGATTCTTTTTTTTTTTTATTATTCTTAAAATCCTTGTATAATTTATTTTATAAATGAATATATGGATCATAATAATGTACATCATTTTATTTACAATATTACTTATCTAAATACATATATTTTTATTATGTTTTGTGGATTAGTACTACTCAACTAGACATAGCCTGTGCTAGAGTAGCTAATTGTATACGTTTTATTTGTTATAGTTTGTCAACACTAATGATTCTATTCAACGAATAATTCTATTCAAAGATTATTCTTGTGGTTTTGTACGGTCGGAGGACGAAGTATGTACGTGAAGAAGTATTGGTAGATGGTAGAACTGGCCACATATCTGGTGGAGGGTAAAGCACTGATTGAAAACCAAGCAATCGCGTAATGGTGAAAATATTTTTTTTAAAAATTTACTATCGACCGTCAAATTGACGGCAGCGGTCTTTCTAGGTTTAACGCAGCATATATATAAAAAAATTACATGAATATCTAATTTCAACTACAAATGTCAAGCTCAGATATATAATATTAAAGTAACAAGAGTTCAAGCACACTTAAGGCTATGATAAGGGAAAAATCTTTAATTATTATTGAGCAGCCGTCAACACGTCCGCACGTCTTTCTAGCGTTAAGAATGCGTAAGCACATGTGTTTTTAAGTTAGATTAAATGTTGCAAGAATAATTGAATTGTGAACATGCAAGTTTTTCCTCAGTGTGCCTAAGTACTATTTAAGTGTGATTTCCTATTATAACAATTTCTTCCCGGGATGTGAGAAGACATGAATCTTAAAGTATGATTTGCGATGGCATGAATAATTGCACTGCGAAGACTAAAAAACCCACTTGTTTTACCCACTGTGCTTAGCCACATGTATTTTAATTCTTTCCTTCCGATTCCATAAAAATATTGGGATGTGAACTTGAAAAAAGTTTTTTCCCAGTGTGCCTAAGCACGTGCCTATTTATGTGCGATTTCTTATTGTAAAAATTTCTCCCCGGTATATAAGAAGACATGATTGCTAAAGTATGATTTGCGATTACATGAATAATTGCAGTGCGAACATGAAAACAGCTTTTCTGCATTGAGCGAAAGCTTATGACATCTTAAGTGTGATTTGCGATTGCATGAATAATTGCACTGTGAAGATGAAAAAAAATTACCCACTGTGCTTAAGCACATGTAATCTTAATTGTGACTTCGCATTGCACGAATAATTGCACTGTGAACACGAAAAAAGTTTTTTCCCAGTGTGCTTAACCATATGTAATTTTAATAGTGACTTCCAGTTGCACGAATAATTGCACTGTGAACACGAAAAAAGTTTTTCCCCAGTGTGCTTACGCACATGTACTTTAAAGTCATATTTAATATTAGACGAATAATCGCACTGCGAACACGAAAACAATTTTTCTGCATTGTGCGAAAGCTTATGAATTTTTAAGTTATGTTTAATATTACAAGAATAATTGCATTGCGAACAAGAAAACAGTTTTTCTGCATTGTGCGTAAGTATATGTCTTTTTAAGGATGTTTTGCTATTGCATGAATAATTGCACTGTGAACACGAAAAAAGTTTTTGCCCAGTGTGCTTAAGCACATGAAATTTCAAGCGATATTTATAATTGCATGAATAGTTGCATTGTGAACACGAAAAAAGTTTTTCCCCAGTGTGCTTAAGCACATGTACTTTTAAGATATATTTACTATTGCAAGAATAATTGCACTGATAACATAAAAACAGTTTTGCTGCATTATGCGATAGCTTGTGTTTTTTTAAGCCAGATTCGTCATTGCATGAATAATTGCATTGTGAACATGAAAGAAGGTTTTCCCCGGTGTGCATACGCACATGTACTTTAAGGTTATATTTACTATTAGACGAATAATCGCACTGCGAACACCAAAAGAGTTTTTCTGCATTGTGCGAAAGATTATGTCTTTTAAAGCTATATTTATAATTACACGAAAAATTGCACTGCGCACATGAAAATAGTTTTTCTGAATTGTGCGAAAGCTTATGATTTTTTAAGTTATATTTACTATTACCCGAATAATGGCACTGCGAACATGAATAAAGTTTTTTCCCAGTATGCTTAAACACATGTACTTTTAATTGTGACTTCGTATTGCACGAATAATTGCACTGTGAACATGAAAACAGATTTTCTGCATTGTGCGAAAGTTCGTGTCTTTTTAAGTGTGTTTTTTGATTGCACGTATATTCGCACCGTGAACACGAAAAAGGTTTTTCCCCGGTGTGCTTTAGAAAATGTGTATTGAAGTGTGATTTGCTATTGCATGAATAATCGCATTGTGAACAAGAAAAAAGTTTTTCTCCGGTGTGCTTAAGCACGTGTGTTCTTAATTGTGATGGAAAATAACACGAGTAACTGCACAGTGAACACGAAAAAAGTTTTTTCCCAGTGTGCTTACGCACATGTTCATTTAATTTTGGCTTCCAGTTGCACGAATAATTGCATTGTGAGCACGAAAACAGTTTTTGCCCAGTGTGCTCAAGCACATGTACTTTTATTTGTGACTTCCAGTTGCACGAATAATTGCACTGTGAACACGAAAACAGTTTTTCTGCATTGTGCGAAAGCTTATGTCTTTTTAAGCTTTCCTTCCGCTTGCACGAATAATCGCACTGAGAACATGTAAACACTTCCTTACCAGCGGGAGTGGGCGGGCACCTGCTGGAGAATATTGGAGCATTGGAAACGGTCTTCAATTCTGGTTGCTCTCCAGGGGCAGGCGAAGACACAGTTGGATCTTCCGAAAAAGAATCTTGTATTCTCGAGAAATCTGCAATAATATTTTAATTAATATTTTTATATGAATAAAATGTTTTGTTTCTTCGATGATGAGGCCTTCGATAACGCGTGGTGGGACGTGATACTCACCAAGCTGAAGGTCAGGCAGTGCCCGAGGTAATGCGACCTTGAGCTATGATGGGGTGTCCATCACCAGGGGCACGGATATGGGCTGTCCGCAGGGCTCGGTCCTTGGACCGACTCTGTGGAATATCCTATTTGATGATGTGCTTCTGCTACCGTTGCCGCAGGGATGTGAACTGGTCGCTTACGCAGACGACGCACTGCTACTGGTGTCCGGCAAAAGTCGGAGGGACCTTGAGCATCGAGGCAACAGGGCAATAGAGCTTATGAACGAATGGTGCGATAGGAATAAGTTGTCTCTTGCGCCTCACAAGACGGTGGCAATGATGATGCGGGGTCGCTTTCAAGGGAACCCGATTGTCAAGGTGAAAGGCACAAATGTGAAATTTGAAACGGTTGTGAAATATCCGGGAGTACGGATGGACACATCGGGTTCTTTTCTTGAACATGTGAAGCGATCTCGGAGAAGGCTGCCAGTCTCTTCATGTCGGTGAAACGTGTCAGCGTCGCCGTTGGGGCCTACGGTCTCCGGCGGTGCGCCTCATCTACCGTGCGACCTACGTGAGTCAAATCACGTACGCCGCCGGTGCCTGGGCTCACCGCCTGGGGACCATGGTGGTCTCCTCAGCTTTAAATAGAGGCCAGCGGACTCCGCTGCTGGCCCTCACGAGGGCCTACCGGACAGTATCAGGAGTGGCACTACCTGTGTTGGCGGGTGTTTTAGCCGCTGATCTTCAGGTGATCGAAACCAATGCTCGCAGCTCTCTGAGGAAGGGGCTGGAGATCACTGTTTTTGAGGTGAACTTCAGTCCCTCGGATGCCAGTTACCAGGAGTTATGTGATAGAAAAAGAACTGTGATTATGGAAAAATAGCAAGAAAGATGGCATAATATTTGTTGTGTTTTCTGTATGTTTAATCATGTAATCCCACATGTAATCTTTGTTCATTCTTCGCCTTCTAATTAATTCATTTGAGGTAATTTGTCCTCGTGGTGTTATTTTCATGATATGTCTGGGAATTATTATTATGCGAATAAACGGGAATCCTTTGTCAAACAAATATTGATCTTTTCCTTTCTTCAAGCACACCTGAACCATAGTCACATTTAAAGAATACAAAAATTAAATATACATCACAGAACCGCTAGCATTATCTATATGGACCCCGACCCGGAGGAAGGAGCTCAGTAGTTGCCGAAAAGTATAGCGTCCATGTACTTGTAGGTAAGTTTTGAACAGAATGTTTGCCTCCCAGTTTGTGATGCCAGAGGTTTAGCCTCTGTTGGGTTTCGAAGCCGGAAACGCTGAACAGGGAAAACAGATGTTCTAAGGTACCGCCAATAAAGAAGTCTTATCAATATTAAGCAAAATTCAATAAAACTAGAAAAAGACTTATTTAATCATTTCACCCTTCGGAACAATAATCTCCAAATTCACAATGATTTTTTTCCTAGCTAATGCGGGCATTCACTATATTGCATGGCAAGCCGCCGCGCCGGTGTAATGCAGGATCGTACAGTTGACATGTTTGATAATGAATGGGACCACTTATGATAAACATGATTTGTTAATTTCTATGAATAAAACAGCAAAAACATATATTTTACATCATATATATAGCATCTATGGCGTGAAGTGTCAAAAATGTATCATTTTTAAACTTAAAATAACTGCTTTTAAACGAGCTAACGGAAAAATTTGACTTCTTCTATGTAATCAGGACCCTTTATTAGAGCAGGAAAATTTTTTCTTCCTCAAACCTCAAACTGAGATCAAAGGGGTTGTAACATTTTTGCATACACCTGCCACTTTTTAAAAAATCGCGGCCAACAATGAAACCTATATAAATCGATAGAGGACATTTATACAAACATAAAATTATAAGGTCACAAACTCCTAAAGTGTCAGGTTTCTGAGATATTTATACATAAATATTGCTATTTTGTACCTATGAAGTGTCATCCAAATGACACAATGATAAGTAAGTATTGTTAAAAAGCATTGCGATTACGTGAATTTACGTTATTTTCTTTAAATAATTGTAAAGGTGATGAAATGTTACTGTTTTCACTGAGTTTTGAAGTTGGGCGTAAAAATACACCTAATGAGAAATAAGGTAAATTATTTAATGATGACGAGTAGATACTTATTGGTTATTCAAAACCTCTAAATATTTAATTCTAAAAATTACAAAATAATGCCAGCGTGCTGAGGCGACACCTTACAAAGCAAGACATATTCAGTTTTCAACACTCGAAACGTAAAGTACCCATCCGGTAAGTGAGAATGGAACGAAAACATGTCCAAGGGACGTCGCATTTCTTCTCCCACTTATTGCTTCACATATTACGCACTTTCAGTCTGCCAACTTTACAAATACAATGATAGGTGTTACTAAACATCATACTTTGTTTAGCATACGATATTTTTAGTATTATCTAAATCATTCGAGAAACATTAATTTGAAAATATTCTTAGAATGGGTCATTAACGGTATCTCGTCGACGTTGCATTTCTTCTCTCGATTCGCTACTGAATAAGAGTTGGGTGAATAAACTAAACAATGTAGGTATCGACATTTAATGTTGCACACCATACATATAACACAAAACTACTATTTTTCAAGTTGTGAGTGCAAATCATTTTTTAAGTTTTTTATCGTTCTTCGTCGGGAACCTGGAATAATCCTTCCAAAAATCCAGCAGGTGGTTGTGGAGGATCATTTTGATGTCTTGCCCATGCCATATACCACACAATGCACATGACATGTGCGCGACATCCAAGTGTTCGATTCCCAACCAGACAGTTACAATAATGGCCGATTACTTTTTGACGACCTTGTAAATGGTTGTCATTCAAAATATACACAAAATATATCCGATTACTATGATGCCTCGATTGAATTTTTGCTCTTACGAGCCACGGGTCTAAAGCCATAATATTGTATACACTTAAATTGTAGTCAATATTATCTCTGCACACTTCTATAAAAAATTACAATTTTCTTTAACATGTTCGGCGTAATAGCTCCTGGCTTGATTAACTTGATAAGGCCTTAGAGCCATTATGATTAAATCATTATAATTTAGCACCGGAAACTGCTCAAAGCCATTACTCACTTCCAAGGTTTGAAAATAGTTCGGTGCTGATTGGAATTATATCGCGTAATCAAATCACTTAAATTATTTGGTGAATCATGTATAAGATAAATCTCATTAATAAATTCGTACACCAGCTCGTTATCTGTCAATCTAACCCCGAATGAGTTAATACTGGTACATGCGATTTTAACTTCTTCGTACAAATGTGGTACGGCTATGTTTGCATATTGGAATCGCAATTGCCGAAACTGAGTTTTTAAACGACCATTAATGGTCTCAACCACCCAGCGACACAACGTTACTTTACGTGACTCGTTGGCCTGTTGAGTAGTGAGTTGTCGTTCAGTTTCATATTTCGTCGTGGGCATAAAAGCTTTGTAACCTACTTCATGAATCTTTTCCATGACGTCCCTAAAACCTCGGTTAAAAATAAAGACATCATCTTTTTCGAAAAACCAATGGAATGGAGTGTCATCGTCTTCCCGTGTCAATTGAGTCATAATTTCGGCATCAGATTTGTTTGCCTCATATGGTCCAAACGCTTCTATAATATACCCATCTGTAGTTATAATATACCCAGTCTAATTACAATAACGATAAAATAATAGTCAAACAAAACAATTCGGTAACAACAAACACAACGAAAACAATTACAATTAAATAATGGTCAAACAAAACAATTAGGTAACAACAAACACAACGAAAACGATGAAAAGGAAATAATGAAATACGTACACCTGTAGGTATGCTGGTGCACAGTGCGTTACAAAGTGACAAAGTGAAAGTCCCTAATATACGAAGCTACAAGTGAGAGAAAAAATGCAACGTCGTATTTTCGTCCCATTCTCACTTAAGTACTCGTCATCATGAAATAATTTACCTTATTTCTCGTTAGGTATATTCATAAGCACATCTTCAAAAATTCAGTGAAAAGAGTAACATTTCATCACCTTTACAATTATTTAAAGAAAATAACGTAAATTCACGTAATCGCAATGCTTTTTAACAGTACTTACTTATAATTGTGTCATTTGGATGACACTTCATAAGTACAAAATAGCAAGATTTATGTGTAAATAAATATCTCAGAAACCTGACACTTTAGGAGTTTATGACGGTATAATTTTATGTTTGTTTAAATGTCTTCTATCCATTTATATAGGTTTCATTGTTGGTCGCAATTTTTTTTAAAATGGCGGTGACTATGCAAACTTTGTATGAGAGGTTACAACCCCTTTGTGATACTTTTGTATTCTGAACTATAGCCAATTTTACAAAGAAAACAGTTACCTTTATTAATTAAATTAATTTTAAATCGCTGTTTGTTTTAAAACAGTCTATTCTTAAAATATTAAATTGTCTATGATTCAAAATGGAAAATTGTCTATGGTACATGTCACACTGGTTTTAGAAATGCGTACAAGTTTTTGATTTTCGAAGTCCGGCCACCTTAGTTTATACTTTATCATTAATGGCCCCACCAGGTGCGCCACACATCTCCGAGAGTTAATCAATAATGCTCACCGGCGCGCCGGTCGGCCCTCCTGGAGTACTCCGAGCACTCCTGCTTGATGTCAGGACACGATATGTCCACATCAGTGTAGAGCTCTCCATCGCCGCTCCCGGCTGCAGACCCTGGCTCGGGCTTGACGGCAGGGACATCTCGGTCAGCAAGGTTCATGGTTCTGGCAGCTGGCAGGTCCACCCTCCTGGCACGAGATATGGTCGACAAATGGCGTTCTTCAAATGGCGGCCGACCATAGACACGAGCGGGGCATAGACGTATTTTTTTATTAATTTATCGATAGGTAGGACTTTTAGTATGGTATCCTCGAATATGGGTAATTGCCGTCTGAATATTTTTGTCATTAGTATACCTAATTGAACATATTTTTGTAGAAAGCAGCCAGCCACAAAAAAAAAACCAAACTGAGATAAAAGAACTTTTGTCTAAAAATGGAATAATCAAATCTACACAAAACCTAGAAAGTTCTTTACTTCAAAAAATTATAAATATTAGGTCCTTACATATGAAATTGGCGTTTTGCCGTACTGGCAAATTTGATCTCAAATATCTTCTCTTTGGTTAGGAATTCCAAATCCAAATTTATACAGCTATTTACTCATGTATTTGTGTTTTGAAAATTATAATTCCTTTGTTTTTTCCTCAATTGTTTTTTTCTTTGCGTCACTCAGTTTACAAAATGAAAAACTTGAAATATCGCGTTATTTACGAGTACGAGTTCCACCGTGGCACCAGTGCTGCAGAAACGGCTCGAAGGATTAATGATGTGTATGGCGACGGTGCCGCAAAAGAAAACACAGTGCGTTTTTGGTTCCAACGTTTTCGTTCTGGAAATTTCGACCTGCAGAACAAGCCCCGTGGACGGCCGGAGACCAAAGTTGATAATGAAGAATTGAAGGCTATTGTGGAAGCGGATCCATCGCAAACCACATCCGAGTTAGCTGCAGGCTGCGGTGTTAGTGATAAAACTGTTTTAATCCACTTGAAGCAAATTGGTAAGGTGAAAAAGCTTGAAAGGTGGGTACCTCACGAATTGAGTGAAGCAAATCAACAAACGCGCGTTGACTGCTGCGTTGCATTACTCAACCGGCACAATAATGAAGGGATTTTAAATCGAATCATTACCTGTGATGAAAAGTGGATCCTGTACGATAATCGGAAGCGCTCATCGCATTGGCTGAACCCTGCCGAACCAGCCAAACCATGCCCCAAGCGAAAATTGACTCCAAAAAAGTTACTTGTGAGCGTTTGGTGGACTAGTGCTGGTGTCTTTCACTACAGCTTTCTTAAATCTGGCCAGACGATTACGGCAGATGTCTATTATCAGCAACTGCAAACCATGATGCAAAAGCTAGCTGCTAAATAACCGAGGCTGGTTAATCGCTCTAGGCCACTGCTGCTTCATGATAACGCTAGATCACACACTGCACAACGGACGGCTACCAAATTAGAGGAGCTTCAATTGGAATGTCTAAGACATCCACCGTACTCTCCGGACCTTGCCCCAACAGATTACCATTTTTTTCGAAATTTGGATAACTTCTTGCAATGGAAAAAATTCAACTCCGATGGGGCAGTCCAAACCGCCTTCAAAGATTTTATTGATTCCCGTCCGAATGGTTTTTTTAGTAAAGGGATCGATGAACTACCTATGAGATGGCAAAAGTGCATAGATAGCAATGGTACATACTTTGATTAAATAAATATATTATAATAAAAAAAAATCGGCTTTATGTTCCTCCCATACTAAACGTCAATTTCATATGTAAGGACCTAATAATACATAAATGCCAATTTCTAATAACTGCAATGTGATTGACTTGTAGATTACGATATATATATTATGGTTAGATATTGTGGGAATTATGCAATCTGCAGAAAACAGCCAGAGCCACAAAAAACTCAAACTGAGCTATAACATTATTTACTTTGATGTACCGGAATATAACGCGAACCGAATTATTAATTTTATCCTAGGGCAAGACCGAGATCGAATCGCCCATGACTTCAAAAATTACGCGCCATGTGGTCACGGCGGCAGAACAGCCCCGGCAGCTTCGATCTTTTGTCCGAGGACGAAATATGTGACCTATTGTTTAAAAGGAAAATAACATTGAGACAAGTAATTCCTCCGAGGTCGCAAGCTAAGGGTCAAACAATGGAGTTTGAAGAAAATATCGGAGCTTTTGTTTAGGGGATATCACTGCCGGACGTTAAAAAACGCACATCCGGTCGTTAGTGGGGGAACAATAAGCCGGCGTCTTTTGTTCTAGGTAAACATCGCAGAATTGGTTTTACGACACGGGTTGTGCGTTCGAATCTTAGTCTCAATGGACTAGGGAGGCGTAAGACAATGGGTTTTAGAAGTGCTACATTTTACAAAAGGGTCGCCAAGTGTTTTAAAAGAAATAAATATTCTAGGCAAAACAATATTTTCGAAAGCCGGCGCAATAAACGAGCTATTGTCCCCGATGGACAATACAGACGTTTCAGAAAGCGCGGGACATGTACGAAGACCAGATGTTGAAACAAGACGGCGTCCACGAAGCGATCTGTTTCTCAGAGATACAATGCGCCGATTACGCAACGTAGATGGGAGGGGTCCGCCCCTGTTGGATTATATGTTAGGTCACACTAATAGATGCACTAGGAATAATTATTGCACTTTCTTTAGAAGAATAATATTTTTATAGGATAATTATATAATTAGATAGCCTCCGTAGTCAGAACTCAAAATTAACGCAAAGTGGCAATTAATGTAAAATCTAGAGAAGTGCGCAGAATAATGTAGAAAAATATTTAGAATAATAAGTGTATTTCATCTGATTTCTTTCCTGTGTAATACGTAACGATACAATGCATTTTTGATCACAATCAAGAAAGCTTTGTAAAACTGGGGTTCACGAAATGTTATCAACATACCCTAATAAGTTTAAATGTTTCGGAGGTTTTGAATAAATATCTTTATATATGAGGTGGGTGATTAGCGCACCCGCTGAAAATGATTTTTGTACACTGTCAGGTTTTTTGTACAATAATACGCATCGATAAATTGTCAATGACGTAACAACCAGTGACACAAAGAATTGCGAGTAAGTCGCGAAAAATGTTGTGTTTTTTTTTATATAATTAATTCACTCCAACCGCCCTTCTACGGGCACGCAATTTTACGATGCATTAGTTTCTATCTACTTATGAACATCTTTTGTATAATTTTAACAATTTTTGAACCACCTTTCTTCTCACTACCTGGGTGGTTATAATTTATATATTTTTTACAATGGTGGTGTTTTCTTGTAAATTTTATATCCCTAGTAATATACATCGGTAATGAAGATAGAATTACCAACTTATTCTAAGTGAGAAATTGCAAATATGTATACAGAACATTAACATTAGGGGACCCGCTTTAAGCGTGTACCTATATTGGATGATCCCATGTAAATAAGTTTTTATGTTAATTGATTCGCTATGAAATGCCACGATGTCTGTATAATTTTAGCCCTTTTTTGTATCTTTATGTCACATATTGACAATTATGTTTGGTCCAACTAAGAAGTATGATGGCTTGTTTTATTTAAGCTAAAATTAAAAATAAAATCAAGTATCAAGTACATTTTGTCATTGTTTAAAAAAATTAAAAAGAAAAAAAAGGAAGAGAATATGCGTAGTGGTAAATTTTAAATACCGTTCGGTTTATTATATAAAAAAAATAATAATTTTGTGGATGTATCGAAGAGGATAATCAATGTTAATGATTAGGATTGACCTGTAATGATGTAATGTATAAATAACGTTAAATATTGGGAGGCCTACCTACTGTAATGACTGAATAACTGAATCAAACTGATGACTTAATAATAAGATTGATATTGTAATGCATACTTAAGGAATTTTACTGTGATCTAATGAAACCCTTTGTTCAATCCCATGTAATTAATCAATAATGGTAGAAATAACTGGTCGATATAAATATGTTTATCTGGCGTGTCGATTTAATTAAGTATGTATATGTAAGCAATTGTGTTTTTTGGGTAATAAGTGTTGATGCAAATTTGTGTTTTCAATTTTTCGCCTTTGCCAATTTGTACTGTAATATTTTCTTTAAGCTTAATTCATTTTTCAATGTTTTTTTTTTGTGTAAGAAAAAGTGACATAGAAATGGTGACGGGATAGGGATATGAACAGTGAACAAAGCGTTCGTGAAATAACAAAGTGTTTAGGGCTACATACCGGGGAGGTATCGCAAGCAGCCGCGGACTGGGGGAACAATAGGGGGCGTAACATATGCGACGCCGGGTCCCGTAACCAGTAACGTCTATCGGGGCCTGGGATGGACCCAGAGGAAGCCAATGGACGACGAGGGTGGATCAAGAGCGGCCCGACCGGGAGACGGTCTACATCATCCGGGCCAATAGGGAGCTAAGGGATGCCCCCTTTCCACCGTCGGTCACGCCTCAGGCCGGCGAGAAGAGAAGGCGAAGCCAGCCGCCGAGAAACCAGTTGAAGTTGAAGTTGTGAGTTGAAGTTAGGAGTTGAAGGTGGAGGAACCAGGAACTCTAGCCTGACCCGTAAAATTGGTCCGGCCGAATACCCTGGTAACTCTCGAAGAAAGTAAGTCCGAACGGTAGCGACCACCGAATCGGCATCGTGACGTATCAGAAACCGCGACGCACAGTGTACCGCCGCGATGCCCAGTGACAAAAGAAGCGACGCCCCGCTGCCGACCACACGAACGCCACGACACCGACGCGGAAGCTACCGACAAACGTGCATAGTCAGAGGACGACGCCGACGCTGCCGTGCCCCCGAAGCAGCACGAAGAATACACCTGCCGAACTCTCCGAAACAGGTTACCCCAACCTAAAGACTTTTTCTCCGCCCACCTGTTTCTACCGGAAGTGTTAATTCAATCTCGTCACCAACCATTTTACCAGTAAGATCATATTTTGTATGTGTTTTGTCTTTTTTTCTTTGTTTATAATTTTGTTCTTCCCCTCTAGATTAAGGTTCGTGTAATTTTTAAATTATTAACCACTTTGCTGCGTCGTATGTTTCATGTAAATTAAATTGCCACTTTGTGTAATATAGGATTTTGTAAACTTGTTTTGATTTTCTTTTATATATCCCTTCACCCGCCTTGAAATATCAGTGTCCCAGTCAGTCACCTGACGTTTGATTGTACCTAGGGGGAGGACCTAACCGCGGGCTCGCGTAGATCTGAGATCTCCCGGCCGGTTTATCACGCAGTGATTTTATATCACCTCAGACTCCACCCCCTACGAAGGTATATCAACTTCAATAAATTATATATATACCTAAATGCCAATTTATAATAACTGTAAAGTGGATTTAAGTGTAGGTTTTTAGAAATCAGCCCTGATGATGGACCCTGCAATGAGATCCGTAACGTTGGCCAGAGAGGTCAGATACACATGGCAGAATATCCCAGAAAACTACAAGCAGAAAATTCTTTCAAATTGATCTGTCCGGGTATTTTGTGGCATTAAAAGTTACCTCATTATTTAGCTATAGGCACGACAAGATCATAATTATAATAAAACTCATAATTGTCCTATCTTGTTTTATTTTTATTCTAAATATTAAGAAACCTTATAAAAACTGAAGTGGCCAGAACTGGCACATTTAGACACATTTCCAGTTTTATGTTTCTATTTAAAATTATATTCAATTTTATATTTTTTTTCTACATTTTCAAAAGAGTAATGAATGTGCTATGGGAAATTTAAAAAATCGTTTCTGACTATTTTTGAGTTCGTAGTGATTCACAGTAGTTTGCAAAAAATATCTTAAAGTGGCCAAAGCTGGCCCCCCAACCCTACTTCTGTCAAATTCGTCGTGATTTTAAAAATACCACGATAATCGTGTATACTATATAATAAATAGTCTAAACAGTAATTCTATCATTATTTGAGCCACTGATTTGTCCTAAGCAACATGGATTTGTCCCAAAAAGATCAATTTCATCCAACCTACTAGAATTTTGTAACCGTCTGTTCTCCTTAAAATGAAGGATGTCAAGTGGTTGCTGTGTATACTGACTTTAAAAAGCTTTCGATAAAGTTAATCATCACACTTTAATAAAAAAGGTAGAAGCAATTGGCATACATCTCTTACGAGGGATTATATTACGGTCGGAACTCTGCTTACTGGAGACTGCCGGGTCGCTGCGGGGAACTAACTTCTTTGAAATGAGACACTTGCGCAACGTGTACATTTCACAATGAGTTTATTCAAGGAATGTACAAGATTAATCTCAAATAGTGTTAATCAGGGATTCTAAAGGTAAAGAGGGTCTGAAGCGGGTTAGTAAGTATGGGACGCGCGATGCTAAATATAGTTCAGGTAACAATTCGTACTCCGGATCAAGAGTTACGCGATTCTGTTGCTCGCAGGCGGACGGCCGTTTTAAGAATGGTTTCGGTGAGCTTCCACTCTGCCTGGTCGGCGCCCTCGCCCGCGGACGTCATATGTCGCCCGGGTGTCGACCAGCCACAGGGATCCCCCCCAGTGGCTAACGCATGTAGAGAGTGTGTTGGAAGGGACGCCCCATGGCGGTCAGCTGGTTGGTCGTCACGGCCGGTGTGGCGCCTCGGTGTGGTCTGCTGGCTGTAATCGGGGTTGACGTGCCGTTCATAGTGGTCTGCTGGACAGTCGTCTGGTGGATATGGTGTGCGGGGGAAGCTGCATCCGAAGGACAGGGCTAGTGCTGCGGGAGGGATGTTTACCGATGGATAGCTTGGGTTGTAGGACTGGTGGAGAAACACCCGATCTCGTACATTTCCGCGAGCCCTCTTGGCATCGCGTCTGTGCTGGCTCTTTGCCACTGTGTTTCTTGCCCTCCATCGTGTGTTGCGACAGTCCGACCTCCACCTCCGCGGGTAAAGGTTGTCCTCCTGATGACGTTGGATAAGTATCAAAACGAGGAGTGTGCCGGGTTACTGCACCGAATGGTGCCATGAAATACAATATGATATTGAGGCACATTAAAAGGGTGCTTGGCATCCAGCCACATAAAATTCTAATCGAAAGGTGTGTCGGTCCAGCATTCAATGTGCACATACTCAATATTTGGGGAGGATTTGCCACCAGGCTCTCCGTTACTATTAAGAATGAGCACATCCAAGTTGCTAACGACTCATCGTAGAGTTCATTTCCTACCAGACTTACCTAACCAGGGAATAGATTAACATTCTACGATGAGAAATAAAAACTTTATAGCGGGTTTGCCATTAATTAGGTGGTTATTGCATTATAACAATGTAACCCACCTGATGGAAGAATGGACAGTACACTTGAAAATGAAATGACATACCTATCTACACTTCCATGGGAAGAAGGAGTGGTGTTAGGACAGGGTTATTTTTGTGTCAAATTAATGCATGAATACACTAAGTACACTAAAAATTGTCACGGGGGGAGGGAGGGGATGGCAGAATTATTGAACGTAGGCATAACATGAAGGACCTTAAACCTGCCGACAACATGTCATAAACCCTGTGGCTTCCATTTTTTCCTTACTTCACACGGCGGGCCCGAATTTGTGGACTCTTTGGTCCCTTTCCGGTGACTCCTGGTTCTGACGACCCAGGTACAATGATGCTGCTTCATTTTTTATTCCTACTGTAGGCCCGACCAGTGATATAGACCACCCATCGCAAGTCCCTGCTGTCTACCGAGCCAACTGACCTTATATGGTGTGAAAATCGAGAGTACTTTTCATTGTGAATCAATATCCACCCGTGCATTACAAGTATAAAGTACTTCACACAGTTCTAATTTATTATTTCTTCTCTCCAGGTGTGAACAGATAACGAAGCAAAGGTGAGTGGATCAATTTAAAGATTAAGACCCGAACCGTTTGAGAATATGCTCCGCTGGCAGCTCGCCCTCCCAGGGAACATCTTCCTGTAGGACATAGAGTTTCAATCACATATTAAAATGTGAATTAATTCAGTACTATGCGATCTGTACTACAAGTAGCTTAGCTTTACTTACTATTTTAAATATTTAATTAATTTAAAAATAATGGTTAGAATATCATCTGCTAAGGCAAAAAGTTGAAAATGCAGAACCAAATATTAACTAACCATCACGCCGTTTTCCAAAGGGGTAGGCAGAGAAGACAGAACGCCACACTCTTTTGTCCTGGCACACCACTTTTGCTTTGTACACTTACATAGTTCTTCTTCCTCTTCGATTATTGAAGCTTTTAACAGGGCCATCCTCCAATGTTTGATTTATCTGGTCATGCCAGGTCTTCCGCAGACGCCCCCTGTTTCTGCTGCCTTCAACACTCGCCTCATCATAATTTATTTACCATCCTTTCCTCTATCATTCGTTCCACATGACCAAACCATCTCAGCGATCCAGTTAAATTAAAACATTATTTTAAATGTGACAGCTGTTTCGGCTTGTTAGAGCTTTATCAAGAGCTGAGACTGTTTGATAATGGCCTAACAAGCCGAAATAGCTGTCACATTTAAAAAATGCTTAACCTGCAGAACTTAATAACAATATTTGTTGAAATTTAATTTATTTCAAATAGGATTAAAAATAAATTTGAAATAAATCATCAATAATATCTCCTTGAGAATGTACAAAGAAAAGCTGACAAACTTGTTAAATACCTCAAGAAGAAATCCTATGAAGAAAGATTAAGGATACTAAAATTGCCAACATTGAAACAGAGACGTGAGCGAGGTGATCTGATTGAGACATACAAGATTCTAACTGACAAGTATAACTGCCCAGAATCGACGAACATATACCACCTTAACACCAATAATCTCAGAGGTCACCAACTGAAACTGAATCATGCAGTATTTTAGACAATTCCAAGGAAGAACTTTTTATCAAACCGTGTGGTTGACAGCTGGAATAAACTTCCAAGAAACGTCATTGAAGCAACCACAGTGGATAGCTTCATAAAAAGATTAGATAAATTTTTAGAAACAGATCAATTATTATATTTATAAGTATATATGTATTATTTTTTATCTTTTCTTTTTCTTCTGTTATAGTAATTTCCATTTTTTTCCCTTTTCTCTGTTTTTTTTTAAATATGTATGTAATTGTATAGAATTTTTTTTTTCTAGTACCGTTCAATTGACATTGTAGAAAACCTGGGGTATATCAGCCCATAAGCTGCTCACCCACAAAAAAACAATATCTCAGCGATCATTTCCTTATTCTACCTATAATGCTAGAGCCTCTGCTCTATCGTACAAAGATTTTCAAAACTTACGCAAAAGTGACCACATTCAGTCTACTTTCGTTCTTTTTTTGCCAATTCCAGGCTTCACATCCATACATCATAGTTGGTACCAGAACTCCATTATGTACCGCTGGTCTCGCTTCCTTTGACAGATTTTTATTGGCAATAATTGCATTCAGAGCACCATTCACTTTGTTTACCGCAGTCATTCTCCTTCCGATATCATTCTCAGCCTTGCCGCTCTAGTAAACATACTTCCCAAATACACAAACTCGTTCACTTTTTCTCAGCAAGCACTCATTGTTTACCATTATATCATGCTTGGTCACTCGTTCGTCTCTCTGGAACACCGGCACTTTGGATTTGCCTACATCATCAGAAGTCCCCTCTCCACGCATACACGGGACACTCTAGCCACCGTGCGCTGCAGAACGGCTTCGTTATTTGCCACAAATAACCCGTCTCCTGCGAACAGTAGGTAGGATGTGGCGAGTCCTTCCGTTCCAGCTGTGGCCAATTAGAAATCATTGTTCAGAAATCAAAAATATAAATTGTCCTATAATTGAAATTTATATACATATATGGACAATTTATTTATTGAGGTCGGAAAAAGTTATACCTACTCTAGATAATTTAAGTAAAATTTAGTTACTGAAAATTCTTTAGTGAACGGTGTAAATCGTCTGACTATAGACGTACCACTATAACTTGGCATGCGAGGGAGGGCGTCCCTATCGCTTAACACAAGTTGCCAGGGTGTAAATTTATTACACAATACATAATGTACAGAATGTCCGGTGACCGGTGTCGTAGGCTTTAGCAAAAATTTGGTCGGGCAGCACTAAAGAAACCATGCAGTAATGGCGGCCGTTCTATCTGTCAAACTGTCAGACGGTAATACCGGTCCATTATTTGCTCTTTCAACTTCGCAAAACTTTAATACTTCTTTGGCAATTGTTCTTGCACCACCCCGGACTGTTTTGGACATAATAATTCAGTGTATATTGGTAATCAAGATGGTACAGCTCCCGAGCAAAGAAGAGAATGAACTGAATGACAGGGCGAGGGGTTACCACCGGGTGTGGGCGGGGCGGGTTCTAGTTCCAAACTTGCCGCACGCCAAGTTATGTTGGGCAGGCTTTACACCTGTAGCATACTCACATCAAACACAAATTTATACTGAACCAAATTTAATAGTCGTTTTACGATAATTTATTCTTTCTGTTGGAGGATAACATATAAAATTGATGAATCTCAGGAAATTATGTTAGACTCTTTCATTTTCCTAGAGAGTGTGTCACAGTAGTTTTTAAACTAAAATATATGTATTTATTTGGAATATCATATTGAGGCTTGTAATACGGGCTTGCCAGGCAACTTTCCTCCGCTTTCTTCTTACCGGACAAAGCTAGGGAAATTATATAAAATCACAGTAATTAATAAATACCATAAAAATATACATTTTTATGAAAAATTGTATGTGTATTTATGGGGGGGGGGGGGGGGTGAAAATTTATCGCACCGCCACTGCACAGATGCGTCGAAGATCCGCACACACAATAGAAAAATTCCGCACACACAATAGAAAAATTAGAGGGAACATTGGTTACCGCATACTTACAAAGACCGCAATCTTCAATAGGCGGCTGAATTTGAGAGAAGAATGAAGACAAATACAATCAAATAATAAATAATAATGTTTGAAATAAACGGAGATGGACTTTCTACCTTTCAGAGGGCAGAGTTCCGACCTAGAGGGCTGCTCTGACGTGTTATCAAGTGATTATTTTGCGATGGTCACTAAGGAAGTTGATGGGAAAAAATAAAAAATGAGCTACATTAATTTTTTTTTTAATAATATATATAATATTTTATTACAATGCTAGAAAATGTTTACAATTCAATTTTTTTTTGTATATATATATGATATATATTATATATTGTAAAGAATTATGAATTCTTGTGTGTAGTGAGGGATAACCACTTACTTACAAACATAAAGTTAGTGTAATCTAATTAAATGACAATGAGAAAAGTAATATACTATTATTTAATATACTATTATATACTATTTATCAAAATCTTAATTAATAATATAATATATAGAATAAGCAGTCCAGTAAACAATAATATAGAATAAGCAGTCAAAATAGACCAAACTCAATTACAAAAGTCAATTATACAATAAATGAGGGAAAACTGGATAAACTGGAATTCACTGGGGGAATATGCACACAAGACGCGACCGCAAAACGTTCACCACCATGCAAAATAAATTGAACAAATCAAGTAATTGTACAGGTATTTTGATTGATTTGAGGGAAGTACTCGACAGTATCTCCCACGAGCAATTCGTATCAGAACCAAAAGAAAACAGGATTGACCAAACGGCCCCAAACGGGTAAAAAGCCACTCACCGAATATACCTCAGATAGTCGGATCAAATGATTCTCCAAGTAATCCACCGATAGGTGAGATTGGATTCCCCCAAGGTACGGTCTCCAAAACTCCACCATTTCTCACCCACGTAAACGACACGTCTCAACAGAGTCTACGGTGAACTAGCATTCCACGCGGACCACACTGCACTGATAGCAAATTATTCTTCGCGGGTAAAAGTTTATCAAACAGAAAAAATCAGCAAATGAGGATACCAATACACATATGTACCTACATATAATTGCATCATTAACAAACGTCTTATAAAAACCAATTTTTAAAATTATTTTATTTAATTCGGTCATCCAACAGGGATGAAGACACAATTGCTTGATAAGATGAAATACAAAAAATAAAGTTAAATGTCTCCCTCAATTAAAGGATAACACAAATAGGACATAATCATAGATAAGTCAATTTGACAATGGCAGATAAAACATCATTTAACCGATTGTTCCAAATTTTAACTTTAATTTTTTTTTTCTTAATTTTATTTAATTATACATTTAAATCTTAACATCTAAATTAAGTCGACCTTAAAAGTAACAATGTCGTTCCTCGGTTCGGAAGACGTCCGGCCTGGAAAGTTCTAGTCCCGTGATTGTGAAGTCCCTCTATTCGTGTTTATACAATACAAAATTATTATCTATACATTAGATTAGATACATTTTACAAACATAGGAATACATAAGTTTTTATAGTTGAGATTATTATTTATAACAGTTTTATTTAAGATGACCTTGAATTAAATTATCCATTTTACATATAACTCTTTAAAAAAAATTTTTTTTTCTTTTTACATAGGTATAACAAATATCATAACTAAAATAACCTTAAACAAGTGTCAAGGCCAAATTTGATTGCCTTTCAAGTTCTCATGAAAGACTCCGTCTAAACGTCTTTATACGTTACAGAATTATCTATACCTATAAAACTCAATGTCTGTCTGTTCTCTATAGAAATCCACATCGTTTGTCCGAATCGATTAAAATTTTGCATACTTATGTTTAAGGACCCGGCGGGTAACATAGGCAACATTTCCCCCCTATTCTCATACCCCTTCCCCCCTGACATATTTTCGATGTAAATCTGTGCTGTTTGACCAATCGGACTCAAAATTTGGAAACTTATTCTTTAGGACTCTGCAGGTAACATAGGCAACATTTCCCCCCTATTCTCTAAAGCCTTCCCTTGTCCCTGACATATTTTCGAGAAAATATGTACCGTTTGACTGATCAGACTCAAAATTTGGAAACTTATTCTTTAGGACTCGGCGGGTAACATAGGCAATATTTCCCCCCTATTCTCATACCCCTTTCCTCCCCCTGACATATTTTTGATGCAAATCTATATCGTTTCACCGATCGGATACAAAATTTGGATACTTATTTTTTAGGACCCAGCGGGCAATATATGTGACATTTCCTCCCAATTATTTTACCCCTTCCTTTACCCCTGATATATTTTCAATGCAAATCCGAACCGTTCGACCGATCGGACTAAAATTTTGGAAACTTATTCTTTAGGGCCTGTTGGTTAACATTGGTGATATTTCCCTCTATTCTTTTACCCTTTCCCCTCCCCCTTATATATTTTCGATGCAAATCTATACCGTTCGAATCGAAACTTTGTTTACCCTCACAAATTTATTTTAAACTTAATCCTTAACCCGTGCAACACCGGGTATGAACAGCTAGTTATTTATATATTAAAATATTATGCACATTTTAACTAATGCAGAAATATAATTTTTTTGTAAAAATGAGTTACTTCTTTTTAACAGTTTCATTAATGACGACTTTTAAATTCTACTTATAATTCTATTTAAAAGTATTTTATGTCCTTCACCCTAACAATTACATATTTTTCTATATACATGTTGGATAGCTAGACATAGGTCACAAGAAAATAATAAAGGAGAATTTGCTACAGAAACATTTAACATAAGTTCAGATTGCTAACACTGGGAATATCCCGAGGCTAAAAGCAGGTTACGCTCTGAGCGAGTTCTGTCATCTCTGACTACCCTCGTGGAGAAACTGATAATGCGCAATCAACCTTAGACTGTGCCATGCATGTTTGCTTGTTGGTCTAATGATCAGGAGTCTCGTAGTCCAGTGGTCAGTAGTTTGAGTTTCCTTACAGGACACCAGCAAGCTAGTCCTACTTCCATGGAACATGCATTTGGCTTAGCTTAAAAATAAAAATAAAAACGAGCGAGCCTTACAACAGTCGCATTAAAAATATCAATTGAGCAGCGACATAAATTAACCTAACAATGTAAAAATGCTAAATACGGAAATATTTGTTTGAATAACTTATTAATTGAAATAATTATTCATTATTGCTCACTTGCATTTTTTTATCAATGATCTGCACTTTTTTCAGACACTTATTATCAAAAATTCATTTATAAATACATTTATTAAAATTTATTTTAGATTGCATTCGAAAGTAGAAGAAGAGAGCTATCTGTGGTATTTTTAGAAATTCAAATCGGATGACAAACAATTCTTATCAAATTCTAAATATTTTACGTCGATTATAACAAGTTGTAATAAATGTATTTTATTTTATTTAGTAAACATTGAGTGTTACAGACAGGATTAAATGTGGCCTTTAAAAGGGCCTTTACAGAAGAGACCGAAGGCGAGCATAATTTAAACCCCAGGGGGGTTACGATACATTTAATATGAATTTAATTGTACCTGAACAGTGAGTTCCGCCGACCCCGGCCGAAGGATCGGCCGACTGGCGTAGTTCGACGAAACGCCGCAAAAGGTCGCCGTGTCGCGCCCGGTAGAAGCCGCTTCATGATTGGTTACATCATCATCTACGATGACGCAATTTGCAGAATCTTGAAAAATTACTGTGGCGGAACCAGCCGCCCTGGGCGACATCTGCTGTCCGCGGGCGCTGACGCCGAGCAACCCGAGCGGAAGAGAAGTGACAGCATTCCAAACCCGGCCGTCCCAGCGCTTACAACTCTTGCACGTATTCCTTACACCGGGAGTGCTATTGTTACAAAAACTAAATCGAGCCGCGCGTCCCGATATTTCAACTAACCCAATCTAGCTCCGAGTCAGGTAGAGTCACAAACTAACACCGCCACATAATAATAACCTTGTATCATTATTGAATAAACTTGTTGTTAGTCTTATCGCTCACGTAAGTGTCTCATTGCATGCACCGAAAAGTTCATCCACATCAACCCGGCAGCTTCACCGAGTAAACCTGAGTACCAAACTTAAGTATGAATGAAATATACACACGGCAGTCGCTACACCCATTAAATACCGCAGTGTAAAAATATATGGGGCTTTGGGGTGTGAGTGAGCGACCACTCGCGTGGTTGAGATTCCATCTCCCGCTCTGGTCCACACCAACATACCATAGCAATCACCCATATTACTATAAATATACAGTGTCGCGGCGTGCGACTGTTACACTCCGGTGTGTTGTTGTATACGCCATTGGACCACTTTTATCCGACTTTTACTTCTCTCCTGTTACCTACACTGGACTTCTGCTTTGAACCTGACTACCGCTTCGGATTTCGGACTTGCTTCTGGATTTTTCTGCGACCTTGCTGCGACACTGGACGACGATTTGGATTTCTCCACCTTTCGCTAAACACCGAAGCGAACTTCAGCGCCACCACTGACTACTGGCATTTATACGATTTGGCCGTAGTACGGCTTGTGTGTGCGCTTCGAGCCGAAGTACAAGGGGACCGCGCACTAAATTTGCTCGTTCCCATGCGGAACATTGAGCGTAATTATTATTTTAAATCCTGTGCGTTTTTAAACGTCAATTAAATGCGGTTTTTTTTAAACTATCGCACGATTCGACCATTCAATTTTACTTATTTTTTTAATTTATATGAAATTGTTCTGGGCTGCAGTGTCTATGTTCCTACATTTTGGCGGTAATGGCAACCTGGCTGGTCAGGAGTATTTATACACGTCCAATATATGGCATCTTTGCAGTGGCAACTTAAATGTTACCTTGCAACACCTTTGTACGTTTCGTTTTATTTATTTATTTACTATTGACGGTCAAATTGACGGCAGGTTTTTCTAGGTAAAGTGCAGCATATTTAGATAATAATTTATAGGAATATCTTATTTCAACTACGGATGTCAATCTCTGAATTATTAAAAGTTACACAAGTCCAACCAAACTAAACGTACTAAAGGTGTTTCAGCACATGTACTCTTATGTATGACTTCCCATTGCACGAATAATCGCACTGTGAACATAAAAAACGTTTTTTCCCAGTATGCTTAAGCATATGTGCTCTTAGGGATGATCTCCAAAGGCACGAATAATTGCACTGTGAACACGAAAACAGTTTCTCCCCGGTGTGTGAGAAGACATGAGTTTGAAAATATGATTTAGTATTGCTCGAATAATTGCACTCTGAACATGAAAACAATTTCTTCCCGGTGTGTGAGAGGACATGAATTTTTAAATTTGATTTAGTAGTGCATGAATATTCGCACTGTGAACACGAAAAGGGTTTTTCTCCTGTATGAGTAAGCACATGTCTATTTAAGTGTGATTTTCTATTACCAGAATAATTGCACTGAGAACATGAAAACAGTTTTTCTGCATTGTGCGAAAGCTCATGTCTTTTTAAGTATGATTTACATCTGTATGAACAATTGCACTGCGAACACGAAAAAGGTTTTTCACCTGTATGCCTAAGCAGGTGTAATTTTAAGTTCGATTTATTATTACAAGAATAGTTGCACTGAGAACACGAATAAAGTTTTTCCCCTGTATGCCTAAGAACATGTACTTTTAAGCTCCATTTACTATTACAAGAATAATTACACTGTGAACACGAAAAAAGTTTTTTCCCTGTATGGCTAAATATATGAAGATTTAAGTAATTTCTACTATTACAAGAAAAATTGCACTGGGAACACGAAAAAAGTTTTCCTCCAGTGTGAATAAGCACATGTATTTTTAATTGTGATTTCCTTTTGCACGAATAACCGCACTGTGAACATAAAAAAGGTTTTTCCTCGGTGTGCTTAGACACATGTCTATTTAAGTATGATATGTGACTGCTCGAATAATTGCATTGTGAACATGAAAAAAGTTTTTCCCCGGTGTGCTTAGACACATGTACTTTTAATTGTAACTTAGTATTACACGAATAATTGCACTGAGAACATGAAAAAAGTTTCTCTACATTGTGCGAAGGCTCATGTCTTTTTAAGTTTGCTTTAGTGCTGAATGAACAATTACACTGCGAACACGAAAAAGGTTTTTGTCCCGTATGAATTAGCACATGAACTTTTAAGGTACCTTTTCTATTACAAGAATAATTGCACTGTGAACATGAAAAAAGTTTCTTCCCAGTATGCGAGACCTCGTGACTTCTCAAAGAAGCTTTCCGCTTGCACTTGTACGGGCACTGAGAGCAAGAAAACACCTCCTCACCAGCGGGGATGAGCGGGCGCCTGCTGGAGGAGTTTTGAGCGTTGGAATCGGTCTTCAATTCTGGCTGCTTTTCAGGGGCAGGCGAAGTTGGATTTTCCGAAAAAGAATCTTGTGTTCTCGGGAGATCTGCAATGTTAATATTGTTATATGAATAAAATGTTTTGTTTCTTAAGGCGATCGTCTGGCAATGCGAACGATTTCACGATTTTTTCATAGCTTAATTCGAAGCTTGGCCGTAGGGATCGCAGATCGGGAGGTATTCAGCTCGTCGCCGTCCGCAGATGGGGTTATAAAGTTATTGCATTTCGTTCTGAGATCGCCGAAATGTCGCTATGGTGGAACAATGAAGAGACATTTAAGTTTATTGAATTATTATTATCAGTATGGATAGAAATTAATTATGCAAACAACGAGTTTTGGAATAATCCAATAATATGGTCCCGTTGTTCATACAATGAAAATAAGTATTTCACTATATAATTTAATGTCCTGTTAATCTAATCTAACTAAAATAATCGTAATCTAAATTAAACAAACCAAACCTAATAACCTAACCTAACCAAACCTAATAACCTAACCTAACCAAACCTAATAAACTAACCAAACCAAACCTAATAACCTAACCTAACCTCATATATTGCCTATGAAATGTCAAAATATGCAGTTTTTTTTCGAAACTTCAAAGTGAAATATCTTATTTAATACTTACTATTTAAATGTAGATTATCTTTCATTTTGTTATTAGCACATTCAAAAATAAAGTGAAAAACTCATTTTCGTTTTATATACAATGGGACCATTATCTTGGATTTGGCCGAAACAAAGGTGTGATTCAAACGATATAGATTTGCATCGAAAATATGTCAGGGGAGGAGAAAACTTAAAAGGGAGAAAATACAGCCTCTGTTATCTACCGAGTCCTAAAGAATAAGTTTCCAAATTTTGAGTCCGATCGGTCGAACGGTATAGATTTGCATCGAAAATATATCAGAAGGAGGGGAAGGGGTAAATTAGAAGAAGGGAAATGTAGCCTATCTTAGACACCGAGTCCTAAAGAATAAGTTTTCAAATTTTGAGTCCGATCGAGCAAACGGTACAGATTTGCATCGAAAATATATCAGCGGAGGGGAAGGGTTAAAAGAATAGGGGGGAAATGTCGCCTATGTTACCCGCCGGGTCCTTAAGAATAAGTTTCCTAATTTTGAGTCCGATCGGTCGAACAGTACACATTTGCATCGAACATATATCAGGGGAGGAGAAGGGGTACGAGAATAAGGTGGAAATATAGCCTATGTTACCCGTTGAGTCCCGAAGAATAAGTTTCCAAATTTTGAGTCCGACCGGACAAACGGTACAGATTTGCATCGAAAATATGTCAGGGGGAGGGGAAGGGGTATGAGAATAGGGGGGAAATATCGCCTATGTTACCTGCTGAGTCTTAAAAAATAAGTTTCCAAATTTTGAGTCCGATCGGTCAAACGGTACATATTTGCATCGAAAATATGTTAGGGGGAGAGGAAGGGGTATGAGAATAGGGGGGAAATATCGCCTATGTTATCCGCCGGGTCCCAAAGTATAAGTATGCAAAATTTGAATCGAATCGGACAAACGTGTGGATTTGTATAGAGAACAGACAGACAGACAGACATTGAGTTTTATAGTTATAGATATAATTTAGTTCGAAAACTTTGATTTTATCACAACTAAAATTATCTGTAATGATATTCAAAATAAATAAATTTTAATAAATATTATTAATAAGTTCTACAGGTTAAGTATTATTTTAAATATGACAGCTCTTTCAGCTTGTAAGGCCATTATCAAACAGACCTTACAAGCCGAGACAGCCGTCAAATTTAAAATAATACTTAATCTGCAAAACTAAATAATAATATAATCATGACTATAGTCATTGATGCAGTACCAACTAAAGCCATCTATGTCATTAGCATGCGGATATAATTTTAAATTGTTTTTGCACTTTGGGCATTTATATGTGCCTTCCCGAGGTATTAATTGTTCTTTATTTCTTTATTTTGGCACAACAAAGCTAACTTTGATAATGTTATTGCTTCCATATTGAAAGTTATGAAAACAGATTATCAAAAACAAATTGCAAAAAGCCGACAAATATTTTGTGGAACAATAATCTCCAAATTCAAATTCGCAATGATATTTTCTTGGGTAATGTGGGACTACATTATATTGCACGGCCGCGCGCCGGCGTAATGCAGGATTGCATAGTTGACATGTTTGGTAATGAATGGGCCCACTTATGATAAACATGATTTGTCAATTTCTATGAATAAAACAGCAAAAACATATATTTTATATATGGGCATCTATGGCGTGAAGTGTCAAAATTTATCTTATAACTTGAAATAACTGCTTTTAAATGAACAAGCGGGAAAAGTTGACTTCATTTATGTAATCAGTAATCAGGACCTTTTATTACACCAGAATCAGTTTTTCTTTCATTAAATTCAAATTCGGTTTGAAAAGATGATTTACACCTGGGTGGGTTCTGATCTCCACCTCTCAGAGGGCAGATCTCCGGCTAGCTTGCCGCTCTGTGGTGTTATCAAATCACAAACTATGTATTTGGAGATGATCACTGAAGAAAGGTGGCGGGAATTTGAATAAAAAGAATTAAATTTATACATATTTACATGTAATTAATACTAATTTACATTGTACAAATTCTACAAATGCCTTATCAATATCTATCGTCTAATCTTATTATCTACCTTATTCCTAGAAACCTCGTCGCGTTATGGGAGCCGGGGTACTTCCGGCCAGGAAGTCAGCGGGCCGGGCTTTCTCGGCGCCGCGCCGCGCTGCTGTCATCTCGCGTCTCCGTCGTCTGCGTTCCGAGGCTTGGATCGCTCCCAAAGCCACCTCTCGTCCTTGGAGGTGATGGACCTTCGCGGTCCTGTTAGCTCCGGGGCCGGCATCTATTGCCTGGCGGCTGGCTGCTTCCGAATCAACCGGATCTCGACCTCTCTATCTAGTTCACTTCACCATTCCGGCTTCACGATTGCTGAAGCTGAACTTCGGTTCGTCCGCCAGCTGTCCGATAGCTGACGGCAGCTATTTATTGCACTCTCGATCACTGATCACTGTGATAACTGTTTACTCGTCCGTGGTAACTGTTTTCTCTTCTTCGTGACAACTGTTTCTCTCTGAGCCTGGGGCGAAAGCCCTGCCAAAAGGCCCGCTGGTCATAAAGCTACTTTTGAAATGTGGATTCGCGTCATTTTTCGCCGTCGATCTTACGGGAATTAATCCTCTACGGTAGTGATAACTATATCACACGGCCCCCCTCTTTTTGACGCGAATTCAGCATTTCCGTCTATGCACAAATTATACAAAACGTCGTCGAATCCGTTCGTGTGTGGTTATCGAAATTCTTATTATGGCGTCAGCCTCTCTTGGCAGACTGGAAATCTAGAACGAACATTTCAATTTAATTCCACGTTAGTATCTCCCTTGATACCAGTGGCTTAAAGCCTGCTCGGGTCCCTGCCCGTACTATTATTGATTCTACATCCCCTTGATCAAAGAGTTGCTTCAATGAAAAAAAAATATATAAAATCGAAAAAAAAAAATCCCTCTCATCGTATCCCGGTGTCACCCTTCTCGCGGAAATCTGAAAATTCATCCCAGAGTTAATTGGGCCGGTATCTCGCTTGACACCGACGGCTTAGGTATGCCTACGCAAATCTTCCCCGTGATGAGATCACTTCTTCATTTCCGGATTACGATGCTCACTCGCTTCCCCAAATTATAGTCGTGTGTGTGTGTCTTTCCATACAGCTCTCCTTTTCCGCTCCTGTCCGTACGTCCGTTTCTCGTTATCCGTCCCTCCGTTTCCTTTTTCCTACGTCGCCTCGATATCTTCTGTGGGTCCGTATCGGCGCCCTTCGCCGATACTGGCACCCGTACTTCTTAACCGCTGTTTGCATCATCTCTTTGTCTTACACGCCCTTGTGTTTCGTAAATCTCCTCTATAAGTTCGCGTTGATTCCCTAATCAACGCTGGAATCCCTTTCTACTTCCGCTGTATAGTCTGACACATCACAAACGTTCCCCCATAAAAGAAAACAAAAACGCTCATCGCTTGACACGTCTTTACTTAAAACCCTTGACATTAAAATTTATATTCACCATCGATTAACCATCGCACTGTCCGCGACCCCTTAGCTGTAATTTTCTAATACGCGCCCGATTTTCATATTAGGTCCTTACATATGAAATTGGCGTTTTGCCGTACTGGCAAATTTGATCTCAAATATCTTCTCTTTGGTTAGGAATTCCAAATCCAAATTTATACAGCTATTTACTCATGTATTTGTGTTTTGAAAATTATAATTCATTTGTTTTTTCCTCAATTGTTTTTTTCTTTGCGTCACTCAGTTTACAAAATGAAAAACTTGAAATATCGCGTTATTTACGAGTACGAGTTCCACCGTGGCACCAGTGCTGTAGAAACGGCTCGAAGGATTAATGATGTGTATGGCGACGGTGCCGCAAAAGAAAACACAGTGCGTTTTTGGTTCCAACGTTTTCGTTCTGGAAATTTCGACCTGCAGAACAAGCCCCGTGGACGGCCGGGACCAAAGTTGATAATAAAGAATTGAAGGCTATTGTGGAAGCGGATCCATCGCAAACCACATCCGAGTTAGCTGCAGGCTGCGGTGTTAGTGATAAAACTGTTTTAATCCACTTGAAGCAAATTGGTAACGTGAAAAAGCTTGAAAGGTGGGTACCTCACGAATTGAGTGAAGCAAATCAACAAACGCGCGTTGACTGCTGCGTTGCACTACTCAACCGGCACAATAATGAAGGGATTTTAAATCGAATCATTACCTATGATGAAAAGTGGATCCTGTACGATAATCGGAAGCGCTCATCGCAATGGCTGAACCCTGCCGAACCAGCCAAACCATGGCCCAAGCGAAAATTGACTCCAAAAAAGTTACTTGTGAGCGTTTGGTGGACTAGTGCTGGTGTCGTTCACTACAGCTTTCTTAAATCTGGCCAGACGATTACGGCAGATGTCCATTGTCAGCAACTGCAAACCATGATGGAAAAGCTAGCTGCTAAACAACCGAGGCTGGTTAATCGCTCTAGGCCACTGCTGCTTCATGATAACGCTAGACCACACACTGCACAACAGACGGCTACAAAATTAGAGGAGCTTCAATTGGAATGTCTAAGACATCCACCGTACTCTCCGGACCTTGCCCCAACAGATTACAATTTTTTTAGAAATTTGGACAACTTCTTGCAAAGGAAAAAATTCAACTCCGATGGGGCAGTCCAAACCGCCTTCAAAGATTTTATTGATTCCCGTCCGAATGGTTTTTTTAGTAAAGGGATCGATGAACTACCTATGAGATGGCAAAAGTGCCTAGATAGCAATGGTATATACTTTGATTAAATAAATATATTATAATAAAAAAAAATTGGCTTTATGTTCCTCCCATACTAAACGTTAATTTCATATGTAAGGACCTAATATTTTCAAATTACTTGAACTCGATTTTTACTAATTACACATTTGGAACGCAATAAAAAATTATTTAATCAAATGAAACGACTTGTCGCCCGTTATCTGACGTTTGTACTCCGTTGGTACCCATTAATTGCACAACCGTAACTAATTTCATTTAACTGTAACCTTCAACGACCTCTCCGTCGAGTTTTCTTTGCAAACATTCTGCAGAACGTCGTCTGCATATTTATCTAACACGGTACACAGATATTTAGCGCGAAATAAGCCCTAGTTCGCCCTCCTGTCATACGCTATCGTGCTATCGCCCATCAATATATTAAAATGAATAAAAAAATCAAATCCAGTAGTTATGTCCCGCTATAAACAAATGGATGCCGTACTTCAAAAAAAAAAAGAATATTTAAATCCTAAATGAAATAAAATATAAAATCCTCAATCGCGATTTGTGACAATACACCTGGTTAACTATTACAATACGTTCATTTCTAATTCCAATTTTCTTATTTCTAACCGCTTTAAGTTCTAGAACATTGTAATGCTGTGACCGCTTAATATTCGTAAATTTACTATATTTATCCATCATAAGGCGATTAATATAAAATTCGTAGATAACGCGGCGTTCCCGAAATTATGAATCATATTATACAAAAAAAAATCGCAGTAGCTATTAATTGTTTATTATGTAAATTAAACATATTTTCACTACAACCTCCATACCCCTCGCATCGGTAAAATATTATTTCATTATTCTATTAACTCAACCGATATATTTAAAACGCTCGCATATTAAAATCGCAAAAAAAAATAAGCCTAGCGGTGTAACGATAACTGCCTTTACAAAATTTTACAAATTCGCCCAGGTTGCAAAATTTACTAAAATTAATATTATAATAAAATATGAAAAATTCGAATCACTAAACGGCTGGTCTTGCACCTTCCGTGAACCGAATTTTTGCGTCGTCAGTTTACCTACACATTTATCGTTCCTAAGCGTCACATTACTAAATTTATTTTTCTTTTTACTATTATTATTTTTGGGATTGAAATAATTATAAATTCCTACATATTGTGGTTTGCGAAATTACCCTCATGCGTATGCTGTTATTTTTAAGAGATTCTACTAATTATGTAGTACTTTCACAGAAAAATGTTTCCCCAGATTTATCAGAAAAAGTATGTGAACCCAATATAGTATCGTTTTATTTAAATTTAAATGAATTACTATGAATATTACTGCACAATCAAAATTAATATTAAATTCACGTTATTAATTCAGTTTCGCGCATACAGACACTTTCTACCAATTATGCACAGCTACAATGAAACTAGGTAAGACGGACTACTTTATTTAACTTCTTCAAAATTTTCAGACTTATTTTACATCATAAGATAATAACGTTCAAAATAAACTATAAAATTATGTTACATACTCAAACATTTAATCAAATGAAAATTATTTCTCCTATAAAATTGGTTATACCTACAAAAGTCCTGGTTTATTATTTTCTGACATTTTTTGTTACTAACACCGGTCGCGGTTCTACCACTTTTATTTTGTGATCGAATAAACTATCATCATTCGTTCTTTCAGAAATAAATCATCGGTAACCCGGGATTCAATATTTATGCAAAATTGTCTGAAATATTATAAAATATGTAGCTATACTAATCATTTTAAAATTACATTAGTAAATATCGACATTCGCGAATCATGAACATATTTTAGAACTGCAACGTACCAAGATAAAATTATATTTACAAACAATATTTTATATAAATTGGAATGGAGAATATTTAAAAAAATATATATTTATACACTAAATACCTAAACGGGCGCCAGAGCATTTTTTATTCACAGTAAAAATGTCAAAACCGATATATTCCATTCCAAACAAAGTATTCCAACCACCTTGTTGATCTATACTGACCATCATCCCTCTCAGGATTTTTTTTCGCGATTTTACTAAATCTCAGGGTACTGGGTACATCAGATGCCCTTATCTGAAAAGGCCCCACGCATGGGAGCCATTTGAAAAAATGATTTATACCTGGGTGGGTTCTGATCTCCACCTACAAAATGGCGCATTCGGAATCTGACACTTCAGCACGCGAGATGTGAACCTTTCTGTGAACCCTCGTGTTAATAGAGGGTTTTTCCACGGGAGCGCTTCGCGCCATGGCCAGGTGACGCAGCATGGAGTGAAAGGTGAATCTATTGCAACGCCTGGGGAGCAGCTGCAGAGGTGATGTTCCGGTAATCATCTGCATCGGCCGCCCAAAGCCTCGGCGCGGGATTGTTCTCTGGACCCTTAAGGGAGCAATCCTCCTCAGATGCGAGGCCAGCAAAATAAAGACCACGACTTGCCTGGTATTCAAATTCTCTCTAATAATCAATTTCACATCACGCCTGGAGCGAGCTGCGTGTTATCTGACTCCGTAAATACAAGAACATGTGCATCAGGTCGAGCGGTTTTAGAAAAAAGGAACATTGCTAAGCACGTGCGGAAGCGGTGTTTGTGCCAGACTATTGTAGCTTCATTGTTTTAAATGTGATATAGAAATTTTGCCCAGATGTTCATTAATTTGCAGAATGTGAATACCACGCACCGACACCTGCGCTGCGTCACCGCCAGTAGTATAAAAGTATTTAGTTCCACTGTCTTTTCCCTCCTTGTATGACGCGGCCGCTAGCGCTGATGTCGAGGCGTGGTAAATTAAATCTTCACCTCAATTTATTGTAAAAAAAAAGGGTTTCAATGTGCAAAATTCCCAAAAATACTTCATAAAAAAATTGTCACCTTCTGTGGCATTATTAATTTCTGTTTAAAATTCATTTGAATAAATTCCCCTTCATCTAAATAATGTTTCGTTGTATTACCCTAGTCATTGAACTGTTGCAACTTAAAATAAGTTAAAGTGAGAGACAGCTGAAGTGCAGCGTACACGACACCGGAAGTACCCTGAGTTTAAATTGTGGAAGTAAGGTGAGTCCGATTCTTCTCCGACTGAGCGAAGCTGGTGGCGACGAGGAGTTCTGTTGGGAGCAACAGAACTTCACGTCGTAGATTGGCGCCCAAATTAGTGGCTGTCGGTAAAGCTGAGGCATAGATTGGAACCCTGTAAAATTTAATTGATCTTTCTGGTGGCGTGTACGTCGATTTCACTTCGGCCAGGTGTAATATTTTTTTTGAGAGTCTAGTGAACGGGGAACATATTTCTGGTTTTTCTTAGTGTCCCTGTTCAGTTTGAATTATAATGTAAAATGTAAAACCAGTGGCGTCTATTGTATTTGCAACACTTCAATGAAAATGGGGATATGAAGGAGTGTCAAATTTCGAATCGAATTGTTCTAATTATTTTTTTATATAAGTCTGTTACAGAGGAGAGATTGTGTACGTGACGAGATTCGAACTCGACAGATGGGATAGCGGTCTAGCGAGCCTGCTGGGAATGGTGTAGAAAATTGTTGCCTCGAGTCTCCGTTTCAAAGAAAAAAGCTAAGTATTTTTGTTTCAGTTATTCATTGATGTAAATTGTTTTAATCTCCTTAAAAGTAAATGCTATGACCAAAAGCAAGAATGTGAAAATGTTAATTGTTGATAAGTTTTTTTCTCAGATATAGTGATTCGGGTGAAAGTAGTCATCTTATAAGTAATCGTAAAACTTGAAAATAAATTCATATTTGAAAGTGAAAATTTTGTATGACAAGGATAATTATTGGTAACAATACAAATTGCATAATTGTTGCATTAAAATTTAAAAATTGAACTAAAATTTTATGCAAATCATAATGTTCCTAAATGGTAACAAAAATGTTTCTTTCAGTGATTATTGTTATGGGCAAATCATTTAATTACCCACGCGACTACAATAAGATGTGGTGTCTGTTGTATAGGATCACGGTAATCCTGAAAATTAATTGTGACAATAAATGATATGGGGTGTGGGTAGAAAACTATTTTTGGACTTTTGGAATGTTGTAAAAAAATTAAATTTCTTGTTTTGCAGAATGTAATTAATTAGTTTGATGAAAAGATTATTTAACTTTAAAAGATTATTAGTGAAATTAGATTTAAATAAAAATATTTTGTTGATCCAATCTGTTAGTGATTTTAGTTTGGTAAATTATAGAGATTGATTTAATGAGGTCCATTGTAATAGTGATTAGCACACCAAATTGAACCTGATATTTTAATAACAAGGACATGTAGTTATTTACATTTTGATGAGAATTAAGTTACTTAATCCTGGTAGGCAAATGTATTGAAAAAAAAAATTCTTGCAATGGCTCGGTATTGAAAGATTTTTTTTTGTGAATTTCAGTGAGAACGATGCAAGAGAAGGAGGCATCATGGACAGAATGCTGGCGAAGGACGAAGGCTTTGCGATTCTGCAGGATAATTAGGCACTTCAGGCAACGGGAAAAGTTATGGTATTTCGATTTTATTTAGCAGTTCAATGTAGACAATTATAGGGCAGTTCTGAAAGTACAAGGGGTAATAAAAATTGATTTTGTTTTGGGAATTTTAGTTTTGTTTTTTTGGATGCAGATTCTTGAAGAATAAATGCAATGTAACTTTTTGATCGCTTCATCGATAAATTGCAATTCTTTAGTATTGGGAAGTAAAATGAACAATGTTGAATCGCTGTCAGGTAATTTTGGTGAGAACAGGTTAGTATTTTGAATTTAAATTAAACCACGTTTAAAAAAAAAACTAATGTTTGATTCAGACGTGCGTACAGTAGCTATTGGGAATGATAAATTTAGTATGAAATTCTACAAGGTTTGTTTTTTATCGGTTAATGAACGAATTGTGGTAGAAAATTAATGGTGGGTTTTACGAATTGTGAGATCTTGGCATCGGCATTTGGCAAAAGTGCATTCTGAACGAAAGTTAGGACGATTTAACGGTATCCATGAATTATGTGTTTACGTTTGCTGGTTGACAATTAAGTATGAATTGCGCCAAGTTAGTTTTGTATAAAGAAACATGGATTCAGCTGTTGAGAAGATAACCGTTATGGAAAGCATGAAGAACGGGTTTGGAATATTTTGTATGAACAATGATATGAAGTTATGAGAGGAAAGAGGTTCTGGAAATTTATGAGAAATGGGTACTAACCGACGGTCTTTATCGAGTGTATGAGATGAAAGTATTTTGTATACGATAGAAAACCTATGCGGGGAGTAGACGAGCAGGAAGGTGTGTGTGTTGTGGACTGAGATTGCAGTGTTTGTTATCTGGCTGAATGGAAGTCAGGTTAGGTGTGGGTTTGCACGACGCAATGGGCGTCGTTCGAATGAATGTCTGTGAAGACATGTTGTCTTGTTTGACAAGTATGTGCTGTGTGCAGGGACTCGTCTATGTACACAGTACGAGTGTTTATTGGTTGGCCCAGTGGAATTGGTGCACCAAGAGGTAATTTGAGAGTGCTTGCATCTCAGGTCCATGAGTGATGCTGCAATATGCGTGGCATGAGAAAGTTTTAGGTGGAGTTTTATTTGGTTTGTATGAACTTCTAAAAAATAAGAGGATAGGCGGTCTTATTCTTCCTCTTATAACCAATGTTTAAATCGAACTCATAAATTAATAATGTTCATACGAAAGGGTTCTAGTTGGCAATCTACGGTTGGGGTGTAAAAAGAAAGTGGAGATTTTAGATTCAATGAGATCGGTAATTAGGGTAAGTTTCTCCTGTTTTGTAGGTTGTCAGATTTTAATGACAAGTATGGAAAATTTCCATGTCCAGGACATGATGATATTGTAAATTTGTTGTATAGTGGGAACCGTTCCCAGCAAAGCGTGTGATATGCGCTATCACGCGAAATAAGTTTATATGAATGTATGTAGTTGGTGAATAGTTGTTTTGGACGCAGAGATGTGTCTGACATTTTAAGTTGCTTTGCCTTTCTCGCACGGTCACATCGAGCAGTATGATGTTTGAGTATTCCGGACTCAATCGTCAACGGGTTGGCGGAGGACAGTGCACGACTCTAATAACCTCGGGTTCAATATGAAAATACGGGAAGGATGTCTTTTGTTCTATGATGATATCTGCTACCGGCTGTGTCACATTGATCAACTTAGGTGATGACGCCTGCTTTGAGGGACATAGGCGATACCAGATATCAAGTTTGTGGTACAATGTTGCCAATTGCTAAAATGTTATATGGGTTAATACATCCCTATGTAAAATAAAGAAGATAAGAATCTATTGATACAGGAATAAGCTGTATGGTGGTCAGGTTATTTCCACTTGATGTTGTCTTTGAGAAGAGTCGGAAGATGAGCTGAGTGGGGGTAACCATGATGACCTTTTATAATGAATTGTGGAGCTAAAAGAAGTGCATGCTTGCTCTTTCTGTCACGTGGTGTTCCCTTACAATTAGGGTAAGGTGACACGTAACATGGAAAAGGAGCGTTATTGTATGATCTATATATGAGTCGTTTTTGTTCGGTTATTTGTCCCGTTAGACAAATACGAATATCTAATAATAATGTGAAACGTAAATTCGTAGATACCAATGTTGCTATATTTATTTCCATACTGAATTTGTGTGCGAAATGGCCTATAAATCGCCAAGTAAATTAATGTGCGGTGTATGGGGTTGAACACTTTGACATAGCGCGAACTGTGGAATATTGTTTTTCTCTCATACTTCATTCAAATTAAAATAGGGCAACTATAAAGGTGAAATACGTTTTTTTTAGTTGGATACTGTTCGGAGACATTAGTATTTAATTAGTAGTATGCCAAAGGTCCTTGCCAAGATCAATGAACATGTTTTAACTTTAATGGATCAAAAGTCAAATGTTTGATATATCGATATTTGATGCAATCAAATAGAGTGTTTTATCTTGTATACTAGTATTAAAATTCTGTTTACTTGATGGAGATTTTGAACGAAATCTACATTGACCTGTATGCAGAGGTTAGATCCGGGAATAAGTTAGATGAGCTTTTCTTTCATCTTAGCGTGTATGAGAGGATTAGTTATTTTATATACAAATGGATGAGAAATGCTTAAAATAATTTTGTTCCTGGATAGAACAACTTGAGAATTTTTTTTTTGTAAATTTGATCTGTTCTGCTTGTTGTTTAGCAGACTTCATGGGCAAATGTGGCCAGAGGAGTCTAATGTTCTTAATAAATTGCAGTTTAATTGTTTGAATAATTAGAGCAAATTGACATAAATTCCGGAACAAGAATATTTATTTGAATTTGTTTTATTTGTGCAAGGGGTACCAGCGGTACTCAATCATTCAGAATATTGAACTAAAATTTTCTTTAGATTTGTAGGAGTGAATTTCGTTTTTTTTATCTTAAGAAAAAGAAATCTTCAAGCTTTCATGCAGGCAATGATATAGTGAAATGGTAGGGAGCAGATAATAAGGATGTAAGATGAAATGCATGGTGGTCAGGATGAGGCACCATCCACATGCGACACATTTCAGTATATGAGAGGAGTTATAAGGAGCATAGTTATAGTTAGCGAGTGATGATGTTAGTAATTTTTGTTATAATAGATTAGATAACAACACTCGTTTTGGGTCGATTATGCGAGTCTAAAGAAATTAATCTGTCGGGTCCTTGCTTTCACCCGCACTTAGTTCAGTTGGTTCAGGAGTACGACGTTCTCTTAATGGGGTTGTTGTGGTGAAAAGCGATGAACGAGTTGTTGGATGTGTTTGCCCTGTCATGTATGCGGATCTTAACGGACCAGACAACTTGCTAATGTTAAGTTTTAAATGTTATGGTTCAGCGTATGGGAGGTTATGTCAGTTAAATGATTTTGTTAGTGAGAAAATCTATAGTGAGATGGCCTCTTATAATGATGAGATATGTTAATGAATGAGTATAATGAAAAGTTGAGCATGCCAAGTAGATTAAGATTGCAATTTCATAAGGTTTGAGAATTGGTCTGTTTAGTTTTAGTTTTGATAAAAGGCTTTAAGAAAAGTCAATTTTATGAGAAATATTAGGTCCTTACATATGAAATTGATGTTTAGTATGGGAGGAACATAAAGCCGATTTTTTTTTATTATAATATATTTATTTAATCAAAGTATGTATCATTGCTATCTATGCACTTTTGCCATCTCATAGGTAGTTCATCGATCCCTTTACTAAAAAAACCATTCGGACGGGAATCAATAAAATCTTTGAAGGCGGTTTGGACTGCCCCATCGGAGTTGAATTTTTTCCTTTGCAAGAAGTTATCCAAATTTCGAAAAAAATGGTAATCTGTTGGGGCAAGGTCCGGAGAGTACGGTGGATGTCTTAGACATTCCAATTGAAGCTCCTCTAATTTGGTAGCCGTCTGTTGTGCAGTGTGTGGTCTAGCGTTATCATGAAGCAGCAGTGGCCTAGAGCGATTAACCAGCCTCGGTTGTTTAGCAGCTAGCTTTTCCATCATGGTTTGCAGTTGCTGACAATAGACATCTGCCGTAATCGTCTGGCCAGATTTAAGAAAGCTGTAGTGAACGACACCAGCACTAGTCCACCAAACGCTCACAAGTAACTTTTTGGAGTCAATTTTCGCTTGGGGCATGGTTTGGCTGGTTCGGCAGGGTTCAGCCATTGCGATGAGCGCTTCCGATTATCGTACAGGATCCACTTTTCATCACAGGTAATGATTCGATTTAAAATCCCTTCATTATTGTGCCGGTGCCGGTTGAGTAATGCAACGCAGCAGTCAACGCGCGTTTGTTGATTTGCTTCACTCAATTCGTGAGGTACCCACCTTTCAAGCTTTTTCACCTTACCAATTTGCTTCAAGTGGATTAAAACAGTTTTATCACTAACACCGCAGCCTGCAGCTAACTCGGATGTGGTTTGCGATGGATCCGCTTCCACAATAGCCTTCAATTCTTCATTATCAACTTTGGTCTCCGGCCGTCACGGGGCTTGTTCTGCAGGTCGAAATTTCCAGAACGAAAACGTTGGAACCAAAAACGCACTGTGTTTTCTTTTGCGGCACCGTCGCCATACACATCATTAATCCTTCGAGCCGTTTCTGCAGCACTGGTGCCACGGTGGAACTCGTACTCGTAAATAACGCGATATTTCAAGTTTTTCATTTTGTAAACTGAGTGACGCAAAGAAAAAAACAATTGAGGAAAAAACAAATGAATTATAATTTTCAAAACACAAATACATGAGTAAATAGCTGTATAAATTTGGATTTGGAATTCCTAACCAAAGAGAAGATATTTGAGATCAAATTTGCCAGTACGGCAAAACGCCAATTTCATATGTAAGGACCTAATAGTATTTGTTAGGTAGTCATGCACGGTCAGCTTCAGAGAGAGTGTCAAGTCATCTTTTGTTGAGGGAGATAGGATGCGGTAGATAATTATAGTAGTCGAGTAAGATTTCGTTTCAGTGTGTGTGAGGAAAAGCAGATCTCGCACATACAATATGTAAATGTCGTGTACAGCAGGGAGTAGATGCCGTATACAAAGTGGAAATGGTTAGGTGTACAATGCCAAACGGAGTGGCACGGTATACGTAGTGAGTGAAGTTATTGTGGTGACATGAATCGGACGATCAGCGTCCAGATCCATTGTGTGGCCACGGTGCGGCTTGTTCTTGGGAAGGGCATGCGGTATAGCTTTTGGTTGTTGAGGACATCGTGTATTGTTATTGTTTGTCGGTTCAAGATATAAGGAACGCGACAACCAATAGAATGATTTCTTCAAACGATGTCCGTGGAATGTTTTCTGGCGAGGCAGATCGTGCGGCTGGAAATGTCCAGCATCAATGCGCGCATGGCTGAATCTTGCGCTTATATTGTATTCCGACAACGGTTGGATGGGTAAAGATCGTGTGTGTGAAACTGTGTGTCGTCAGTGTGGAACGTGATATAGCATGCCATTCTGTTTTAGTGAGGCTTAGATATGCTTCGGGTAAAGTGATGTTAACCTTTTAACTGCCAGCCATATTTACTATGAGGGACACCTACAGGCCAGACATTTTTTCGTAAAATAAAGTAAATAAAAAACAATAAAAATAAACATAATATGATGAAAAAGTGTAAGAACTTACCAAAGAATTATGTTTTCCGAATTTATGACGGAGTTTTTTGAAGCAAAAGCAAAATAAATTCATTCCGCAAAATATACAACAGGGTTGTCACAATTTCACATTTTTTTGGTTTTATTTAACCTGTTTTTTAATGTTACACCTTTAATATCTTACTATTATGTAGTGAAGTCTTCCTGCGTGTGGTATATTTCAAAATACGGTTCAACTCATAGCATTGAATGAATCAAAACATGAAAATCAAAACATCAAAATTATCCTTTGAGGCACGAAAGGATCGCTATCCCAATGAAATAGTGGTCTAGGTACTATCGACGTTACTAGTAGAGGCAATATTTTCTATTTCGTCAGGCACATTATTTTCATTTTCATCCGGCTCAAAAAACTCTCGCAATTCGAATTCCACATCACTCTCATCAGATTCGACGGTTTGTCCAACAATCTCATCATCATCATATGTCAGCCATTGTAATGTCACAAAAAGAAATATAAAAAATGTTTTATAAAAAAACAAAGAAACAAAAAATTCACGCGAATCTCGCGAAAAAAGATAAAAATGTGGTGGCGTATATAGATCGCGGGCGCCGCGCCGCGTGGCTCGATGCGAGCGAGGTTTGTACCTGCTCGCCGCGAGCCGACGCGTCTTGTGCTACGAGTTGCCGCTCCGTATACACACACGCGCACGGCGTTTGCAATAAATAAATAAGTCCGTTGCCGCATGTATTATAACAAAAAATTAACACAATAATTTGAACACAACGTGTACACAGAGAAAAAATTAACACGATAATTTGAACACAACGTGTACAAAGAAAAAATTAATTTCATAGACACACTAGATAGATATACTCACTCACGTTGCACTATATACAGGAATACGGCGAAATAAACCCACTGATATTTTAAATAATCGTGAACAAAATCAAACTGAAGTACTGAAAAACAGAGAAACAAAAAATTCCGTTGAATCTCGCTAAAATAAAGATAAAAAAATAATTTTATAGACGCACAGGATTGTTATATTCACTCAAATTGCATTAAAAATACGAAAATGGCGAAAAAACCGACGAATATTGTCAATAATTGGGAACAAAATCAAGCCAAACGCGCAGTTTTAAATTGAAGTATTGCAGGATTCCCCGTTTCTCAGCCAAAAAACTTTGCAAGCGGCGACCCTAGCGAGCTCTGAGAACTGTCAGATGAAACACTTTAATAAATCGCTAATTTTACGAGATTTGGTGGTTTTAAAAATATGGTAACTGCTTAGGATCGTTGTCTATAGATGCCAGTACGATCTAAAATTGGTGACGTGTTAAAAATCGTTTGTTGTTGTGCGCAATTACATGGAAAAATTCCCGCGCGGTAACGCGGCACTGGCCTGACGGGACATGCAAAGTTTCGCGCGTTTACGCGGCAGTGGCACTGATCGGGTTAATATTAACCAAGTTATAAAATGATTATGTAATTTGTTTTGATCCTTTTGTTGCAGTTCGAAATCTCCGCACGTACACATCCTCCCGCATCTGTGAACCACTGTGTGGTTCTGTTGAAATATTAATTGTATTAATAAGCTTGTAATTATGATTAAAGTTGCTGTTGGTGCAGGGCACGGCAGACACTCAAGTAAGATTGTTCAAGTGTTTCTTCCAAACATACGATACGTTGAATCCGCAGTGATCGCTCGTATGCTTGGAATGAAATAACTATTTATGTGTTGTAAGTTAACTATTGTATAAAGAATGTTTTAATGATCTTTAATGAGAAGTGGTTTGTAAAAGATATTTCTTTAAAAGAATTTAAGAGAACACACTTGTGATTCTGTCTGATACGGGGGTATAAGGGAGTAAACTTACAATTTGTCAAATTTAATATGGGAAATGTTGTGTCAAGTGTCATGTGGTTAAATGAAGATGTAAGAGATGTATTTGTTAATGTTACTTCAAGTTGCGTGATCTCATGGTTCCTAACAGAGATAGTTGTTGGATAAATTTTTCCGTTCATGCTGACCGTCAAAATTAATTGAGGGAGGAGGTATGTGACGTAGCAACCTTTGTTCGTCACACCTCTTCGCGAAACCTCTGAAGAAATGAATTTATCGATCCCCGCACCAACGATCTGCACCAAAATCTTGATTTCTGACCGCGTAGGTACCACAAATACTCTATGGAACAAAATAATGTCTTTGGTCTACTGCGGATAGTTTCACAGCGGTCGCGAACGGCGGAGACGAGATTACAAAATGGCGCATTCGGAATCTGACACTTCAGCACGCGAGATGTGAATCTTTCTGTGAACCCTCGTGTTAATAGAGGGTTTTTCCACGGGAGCGCTTCGCGCCATGGCCAGGTGACGCAGCATGGAGTGAAAGGTGAATCCATTGCAACGCCTGGGGGGCAGCTGCAGAGGTGATGTTCCGGTAATCATCTGCATCGGCCGCCCAAAGCCTCGGGGCGGGGTTGTTCTCTGGACCCTTAAGGGAGCAATCCTCCTCAGATGCGAGGCCAGCAAAATAAAGACCACGACTTGCCTGGTATTCAAATTCTCTCTAATAATCAATTTCACATCACGCCTGGAGCGAGCTGCGTGTTATCTGACTCCGTAAATACAAGAACATGTGCATCAGGTCGAGCGGTTTTAGAAAAAAGGAACATTGCTAAGCACGTGCGGAAGCGGTGTTTGTGCCAGACTATTGTAGCTTCATTGTTTTAAATGTGATATAGAAATTTTGCCCAGATGTTCATTAATTTGCAGAATGTGAATACCACGCACCGACACCTGCGCTGCGTCACCGCCAGTAGTATAAAAGTATTTAGTTCCACTGTCTTTTCCCTCCTTGTATGACGCGGCCGCTAGCGCTGATGTCGAGGCGTGGTAAATTAAATCTTCACCTCAATTTATTGTAAAAAAAGGGTTTCAATGTGCAAAATTCCCAAAAATACTTCATAAAAAAATTGTCACCTTCTGTGGCATTATTAATTTCTGTTTAAAATTCATTTGAATAAATTCCCCTTCATCTAAATAATGTTTCGTTGTATTACCCTAGTCATTGAACTGTTGCAACTTAAAATAAGTTAAAGTGAGAGACAGCTAAAGTGCAGCGTACACGACATCGGAAGTACCCTGAGTTTAAATTGTGGAAGTAAGGTGAGTCCGATTCTTCTCCGACTGAGCGAAGCTGGTGGCGACGAGGAGTTCTGTTGGGAGCAACAGAACTTCACGTCGTAGTATACATACGTATCTTCTAACATATAGCGAATTTATAATCTTATCTTGGTACTTGCTTGCATTATATTATCAGAAAATTTATGTAGGAGAAATTGCTAATAATCTTAGATCTATATCTATCGTCATATATCTCTGTCTATAAACCTCTGCATACCCTTGCGGAGAACTAATTTGTTTGTTCTGCACGTGCACGTGCAGATATTACATTTTAGGCAAAACAAATACAGATCTCGGGAATTTTAAGGTTTCGGACATCGCAAATGTTTTCAACCCTCCTGAGCATTATCGTCGAGTTCTCGATAATCCATTGCTTCCCAAATAAAATACCGCTATTGTTCGGTTTCGGATCCTTTGAAAACGGCTGCCGAATCGAGCCGAGTGCAATAAAATGTATTAACCCTTGTCGCTAAGTGCGGTATTCCCAAACCGACAAGACCTTAAAATATATTCAAGCTAGAAGAAACATTATTTTTCATTACTTTTATTAGCCAGCTTAAACGCCGACTTAATTGCATTCATTGTTCTTTCCGAGAAAAAAGGTTTGTTTGTCACACAGCTGTGCACACGTGCAGTACGTATAAGCCTGGGGCGAAAGCCCTGCCAAAAGGCCCGCTGGTCATAAAGCTACTTTTGAAATGTGGATTCGCGTCATTTTTCGCCGTCGATCTTACGGGAATTAATCCTCTACGGTAGTGATAACTATATCAGGTTGTATTCTTGACTATAGCCTTATAATTGATAATGTCAATATAAAATAAATTTGCTCTATTTGAAGAAGTTAATAATAATAATAATTTAAATTACATTAAACGTAATTTTAGTCGTGACTAAATCAAAGTTTTCGAACTATATTATATGAAATATAAAACTTCATTATGTATATAATTAATTTCTGTTCTTATTAATATAAATAATTCATTAAACTTGAATGCCTCTTCATTGCTCCACGATATTTCGGCGATCTCAGTAACACGACAAACGTATGACTCCGTATGACGAACTGAATAACGGGCGAATGTGTGATCACTACTTCAAGACCAAGCTCCAAGCCAAGACTATGTGCTCGAAAAACCGACAACTTCGCCAATGCCCGCCAATGTCAGCCAACCCGCGCCAATACCCCATCATTGACGGCCACATCAGCTGCGTCACACATCTCTAAGAGGTTATCAATAATGAAGCAACTGCTCACCGGCGCGCTGGTTGGTCCTCCTGGGGTACCTCCGCTTGATGTCCACATCGCCGCTCCCGGCTGCAGACCCTGGCTCGGGCTTGACGGCAGAAACATCTCGGTCAGCAAGGTTCATGTTTCTGACAGATCCAGCCAGCAGGAGACACTGTTGGCAAATGGCGATTGTCAAATGGCGGTCGACCATAGACACGAGCGGGGCATAGACGTATTACGTTAGTAATTCATGGAAAGGTAAGACTTTTAGGCCCGGTTGTTTCAAGTTAGATCAAAGTAAGCGTAGAGTTTAAACTCAAATTTTTAGTACTTTTTTCAAAAACGGGTTGTTTCAAATCGGATTAAGCGAAATCTGTCAGAGAATTCTGAGCGGAAATTTTAGATTAAACTCTCGGTCAGAAACGCACATGCGCACTGCGCAATGGTAATTGACAGCTGTCAATAAAATATTTTTTTATTAATTTTTCGACATTTTACATACGAAGTGTCGAAATGTACAATATTATGTAGGGTGACACAGGCTTTTCTGACGATCGACTGATCCTACAGTATATCCTTAACAGGAGAAGTAATTTACTTAGACCTCGAACAATACTTTTTTGTTAGAAGAAATTGATTTTTCCGCAACTCTAAATGAATTTTACCGCATAGCATTGTCGACAATATTTTTTTTCAAGGTTTCTATTTCACTCGGGTTTTGATAATTTTACATTTATATCGATGAAAGGTGCGTAGGTGATGCATCTGGAATACTGTTTCTTAGACTGAGGATAGGTTCAGGCATTACCAGAGCAATGGCTGACCACAGACCACATTTTAGTCAGCCGAAGAGCACTATAAAAATCAGAAATATATTTGTCGTTATGTCCAAACAAAATATCAAGTTACGACAAACGGTACTAGGTACCAGATTTGGTAATTTCTATATTGTAGGAGACCGGGACTATGCCCTCAAATCATATGTAGAGCAATTTTTAATGCTACAATGGGCCTGAAGGCCCAATTTCAATTGCGGTCCGACAAGAACACCTAGATTTTAAAGAAATCAGAAAGATGTATTGCGACCTCACCGGGAATCGATCCCGGAATTCTCAGTATGCAGAGCCAGTGACATGGCCACTGATTTGGTCATGTGGAACAGATGAGCAAAGAAAGGATGGCAAGGAAAATTGTTTGTCGAAAGCAGTAGAAGCAGAGGACGTCCGCGGAATAATAGTAATAAAACAATATATTCGGTGTATGAAACTCTTTTATTTAATTGTATTTTATATACCTACCTATAAACAGGAAAATGAATATTTTAATAAAAAATACCACTTATAATTAAATTAAGCCAGATCTCTTTTGGCATTATGCCTTTCCAAAACAACTCCGCGAATTTTCTGCACATTCTTTAGATAGTTGGGTTTTGACAATATCTATCTGAACCACATATAATTTATTCTGCATATCAGTCGTAGGCTTTGGATTCACTTTTCTTATTACCTGCAAACAAAGAAAAGGTTATAAACAGAAAAACTAAAGAAATACAATACAGATCAAATAAAAACATATTGTTCTTGCAAACACTAAATAGGTAAGATAACATTTAATTTCGTCAATAACTAACCTTCCTGGCGCATTTCATCGTATTCTCGAATCTACTTCGAAAATCTGTTGGACAGTATGCATTTAGGCGGGAACAAAGCCACAAAACATTAAATTAGTTGCGTAATGCGGCCCACTAGTCTCCTTTCATCTTCTTGTGGACATCTTCAGTAAAACAGCATTGTTGATGACATTTATCGTAACATCTGCTTTGATCTGCTTCATAGATAACATGATCTGCTTGCTGTCAAATGAAATTTAAATTATGTGTTGCCATTTTGGCGTGCATTTATCTATGATTTTTATTTTACACAATTGCAACACCCCTAATCCGATTTAACAGATTTTTAATTTGAAACAACTCAATTCTTCGAGATTTCGCGTGACCTTGAGGTTAAGCTCAGTTTAAGCCAGAATTTCCGCTTACTTTGATCGAACTTGAAACAACCGGGCCTTAGCCAAGTGTCTCCATGTTTGGGTAAATGTTGTATGAATATTTTTGTCATTTATATTATTAACAACAAAGTGCTTGATTGCTGAAGGAGCTTGTCTGGCGATGGTATCAAAAAGCAATATTTTTTTCATATCTTTTCTTGCGTTTTACATCCTATGGAAATGTATCATATAATTTTTTTTATTCGGGTTCCATATAGGGATGCATTTTTAAAAAGACACAAACCTACCCAACAGCAATTTTTTTTTTTTGATTTGAATATCAATACATTATTTTAGCTCAATCCTTACATATTAGTAAACTACATATTAGTAAACTATTATAACACGTATCAATTTGAAGTTATTGCTTGTTGAAAAATATATATAGTCAAATGATATATATGTAGCGGTACCTGTTCAACCCTGTGCCATGTACAGACCCCGTCACTTAAGAATGCCAAAACTAACACATAAACAAAAAATTGTGTAATATGCAGGTCTGTAAATGTGTTAGTAGATTGGTGATTGGTTAATGTCATGTCGTGCGAACCCATAATAAATCTTTTAGTACTTCTTCAACCGTCGAAGAGGAACGACGCGCGCTTGCTCGAAGAAAAATAGGGTGACCATGTCTGAGGCTACGAAATTAGGAAGAGGAAGACCTTTGTGTGGACAAAGCAAAGAAATTATATTAAATACGTGAAGAATAAATGTGAAGCAGCATTGATGGAGGTAATTAATATTATATATTACATTAATTTAATTTATTTTAGTCCTTTATACTAATATTAGCTAAACAAAGAGACTTTAACTACTTTATTTTTATTTCTCTGAGCAACAATGTTGGTCAGAGAAATATATAACATATTTCTTTATTTAAATAAAACCTAAAAAGAGTCAAGTTTTAATAGATATAATACGTTTTTTTCAGAGTTTTACTTTTATTGAAGAAGTTTCGGCAGCTACTGGTGTGTCTTCCAAAACCGTAAGATTAAATTTATTTTATTTATTTATTTTTTACTTTTAACAATACGCGATTATTATTTTTTAACGAAAACCTTACTACACAGAACCTGTGATGTATCGTTAATTTACCGTATAAAAAATTATACACATATAGGAATTAAAATAACACAACATACAAACAGTAATATAAACACGACGAACTTCATAATAAACACACTAATGAATCTTACGTGCGTACGTAGATTATATCAACAAAAGAAAAATAATGCTTCTGTACTATTTCTTTATTATTATATTATCTCGATGAAATTCATTCTATTCCGTTTTAATAATTATGTTATTTTATATTATACCAATGAGACTTATTCTTCATATCGATGGCTCAGTTCCATATAAAACCGAACCTCTGACACTTTAAAATACATTTAAGTCGATAATCACCACAACCGATTTGAGCGAGAAACTGCAAGATGTCAACTGACGCGAGTTGTTTGTTTATGGAGCACCATAATTCACTAAAATATATTTCCATACAGCGATATATCGAATTGTATTTTTATGGAACTGAGAGATTGTTTAATTTTTTTAATTCCTTCTGTCATATTTTTTTCGAATCATACCTTTGTGGAACTGATAAAGAACGATTTTTGAATATAATGGGTAATATAACTCAAAACTTCAATTTTTTGACTTATCGTTGTATGGAACTGAGCCATCGATATAGAAACACAATGCGATATTGGAAAAAATCATTTTTTTCAATACCCTTAACACTGATAGTAATTAATGTATAAATATATTTTTTTTTGCAGAAATTTTCTCTCACTGATGAAGTTTCGGCAGCCACTGGCGTTTCTTCAAGAACAGTAAGATCTATAATAGCAGCATTAAAAAATAATGGCAAAGATGACGCTGTGTCGTCGCCAAAAAAGAAAAGAAACCGGCTGAGTCAACTCACTCCAGATACTTTTGACGAATGTGTGATAAGAAGGAGTATATATGATTTTCATTTGAAGGAAAAAATATTACCTACAATCACAAGGTTATTGCCCGTTCTACAAGATGCCATCGGTTTCAACGGTTCCGATTCATCACTGAGGAGAATTTTGAAAAATATGGGATTTCAGTGGTGCAAAACAAAGGACAACTTGAGCGTATTACGAGAAAAACCAGACATCGTTTGCAAAAGGATATCCTATTTGAGAGCGATGCGGAAGTATCGTGAAGAAGGCAGGACAATAGTATACATAGATGAAACTTATGTTCATACAACCCATGTGTCATCATTTTCGTGGAATGACATATCAGGTGAAGGCATGAAAATCCCAATATCAAAAGGATCCCGTTTTATTATTGTGCATGCCGGCAGTGAAAAAGGTTTTATACCTGATGCCTTACTTATGTATAAATCCCACCAAAAGACTGGTGATTACCATGATGATATGAACTTTACTAATTATCAAAAATGGTTGACGGAAAAATTGATCCCCAATCTAGAACCCAGGTCTGTGGTGGTTATTGACAATGCATCATACCACAACAAGTTGGTAAATCCAGCACCGACATCGAACTCTAAGAAGGCCGATATGATAGAGTGGTTAACTCAAAATGATATTTGTTTTAGAAATGATATGCTTAAACCGGAATTATATCGGCTAATATGTTTAAATAAAGACATTTTCAAGGAATTCGCTGTCGACAAGCTGTTCATCGAAAGTGGTCATGCCGTATTACGGCTTCCGCCATATCACCCAGACCTTAACGCGATAGAAAACATTTGGTCAATCGTAAAGGGACATGTAGGGTCTAGAAATGTCGACATGACATTGAATTCCGTCGAAAAATTAGTTAAAGAAAAGGTGTCGTCAATCACTAGCATTGAGTGGGGTAATATCAGTCATGTATGCAAAATAGAACGCCAACATTGGGAGCGAGATATTGCATTTGACGATTTCACCGATGATGGTAATTTAATTTTTAAAGTGTCTGATAACGAAAATGATGACATATCTGATTATGATGCATACTTCTAATTTTTAAGATTCGTTTAAATATTTGTTTTATTTTTTGTTATTTTTCCTAGATAATATATTCAATTTTCAATACATTTTTTCATATAGAGTATTTTGATTTTTATATTATTTTTCTAATAAAACATATAAATCGAATTATTTTGTTTAAGTGGTCCTTTACCCTGAATTTAAATTTATGAACATGATTTTAAAATACCTATATAAAATAAAATAAAATATTTTTGCATTTTTACACCATGGTCACCCTATATGCTTTGGCATCTCTAAATGACGGAGACTTTACAGAGTTTTGTTTATATGAACATAATAAAAATCTCCGCGATATAAACAAAAGGGTCGAGCTAGGGACTTGGCGACACCACACCAGTCGGGCCACTGCCGTAACACCAGGCTGCTCTCTGCGCGTCATCTATTTCTTTGTTCGTCATTACATAAAATATTACTTGTACACTTTATGTTGCTTCCGGGGCCTATCTCCGGGAAGAAATAAACAGTAACTGCATATCGCTCTTTCATTCCATCGACCTACGAATATTCCCAACATATATAATACGTCAATGGTAAATGGTAGGAGTAGTCTCCTGTATCCAAGCCCATCATCTAACGCATCTTTTCTTAAGAAAGGATTCGATGTGACTTATTTGATTAATATAAAAGGGATACCAAATCACAGAGGCATATTTTAAGAAAAGACGGACAAGTGAACAGTAAAGAGTTTTGATTATGTAAATATTGGTGAAATCGAAGACATTCTGTTGACAAAGCCTAAGAGTTTAAAGTATTTATTTACCACACAATCTATTTGCTCATTAAATGTAAGTTTATGGTCCAGAATAACTCCGAAGTCGTAAATAGATTTGACTACATCCAATTTTCTATTTTGTAGTCACAGGAGATATTTTTGACCTATAATAATTTAACCCATAAAAACAAATTTTTATTACAAATTCTTTATACGCAAGAAAAAGACCTGTATGCAGAATATTTCATTTGATGTCATTCAAACTTTTCTGTAAAGGATGGATGCTTCTAGGAACGATTAATTTTCACCTTTTACTGCTCTATCATAATGACGTCAGCCAAGTGTGATTATTCTGGTACCCAGCCATTCTAGCGCCGTTCTTAGCATCTTGGAGAAATAAATGAATATCGTTTGAAAATAATTCCAGTTTTAGTGTAAACTTAATCTGTTTTTTTGCTTGTAACTTTGCGAAAATTATATAGAAAAAAATAAAAACGCCAAAAGATGGAAAAGTAAAAAATAAAAACTCTACAATCATGATTTTTAGGTGGAAAAAAAATAGAGCCATCCCTTGCGGAGCAGCGACTGAAACTGGGAAAACAGAATGAAAACGAATTTAATTCTAAAGTGCATTTCTAAAGTGCATCACACGGAACGTTTATTTTCAGCACACTCGATAGCGGCATTCGTGTTCTATCGAATCCGATACTTACATACAAAATTGGGCAACGCATCGCAGAGCAGAAAAATATTTTAAAAAGCTCTAAAACGAACGCCATTCCGTGGACACGCAATGAAGAACCATAATTTTCTATAGACCTGACGCGCGCTATTGTAGATATTTGTCGCACCTCCTAATGGAATAGTCCTAAATCCTATAATTCCACCAACGGTGGAGAACAAAAAAGAAACCCATAAAAAACAAGTTTTTATTATACTCCCTTTCTTTGTAAAATATAACAACAATTAAAGACGAATTAAAACATATAACATAACACTAAACTTACAGTAATTTAATATATTTCTAAAATGTCAGATGTTTTGAGCTTTGAAGATTAAATTCTAAAAATATTTGTCAGTCAATTAAGATTTTCGAAATTCGTAGTGAAGTACCTATTATGTATACCGACGGAGTAATTCAAATTTATAAAATATTCCGCGACGTTATCGGGCCGTCGTTGCTAGTAATCAAACTTTTGTAATGATTCCAATTTGAAAAAAACATTAAAATTTCTAAAAATCCGAAATTAAACTATAATTATTAATTTTTTTTAATGAAAATTTGATAGATCTTCTTGATCGTCGCCACGAGTCTACTTGCAAAGTTTCAGCTCTATTGGATCACGGGAAAAGGGTTAACAATCGATCCAAAGTTTTTTCAACTGCAAGCCGGCAAGCCGGCAAGCAAGCAAGCAGACGCCACGAGTTAAAAGAAAGGAAGAAAAAAAACACAATTTTACATATTTATTTGTTAATTTCCAAGCAGTTTACTTTACATCAATTGTCAAACGAGTCAAGTAAAGGAGTAGGCAGTCTTGGGTAGTGTTAGTTATTTAAAGAATCTTATTATCATCAGCAAAGAGCAACAAGCGTAAGTGAATACATTTACAATATCATCTATAAATAAATTGAAGAGAAGAGGTGCTAGATGGGCACCTTGAGGCACATCCGATGTAACTTCGATACTGGTTGACAAATAGTTATCGATTCCGACCTTTTGTTGCCTTCCATTTAGATAAGATTGTATGAATGATTTTAAATTTTACCTTATGTAAGAACCTGTGACATATGTTGACTCCAAAGGTTGATGATTCATAAATAGACAGGTTTATATTTAGTCCTCCGTAATCATATGACCACAATCGTAAGTCAGTTGTTATATATTCAACCTTTCTTTTAATAAATTCAGTAGACAGCTCGCCACTTCATGAGCTCCCACATATAAAAAAACTTCTTATAATCGTCAAAATCATATCCATAGATTATCTTACATAATAAAGAACACTAATCGATTTAATTCTCAAGCAATTTCTTTATTTTGCTGATGAGTAATTGTTAAATGAACTTGGCCGTTCCTCAGTTGGACTGGCTTCGTTATTAAATACACGGCGTACATCACTTTGATCTGTTATTGCCTGGGAGTTTTAGCTGCATCATCAGTACAGCTCAAAACAGTACAGCAACACGTCATGAGATCAGTAGATGGGTAAAAGCTATTTACTTCTCATTATTCTTTATACATTTCAAACATTATGTAAATATTCTTTAATGTAAATTGGTACAAAATATTGTACAGGCTTATAATAATCACAAATTAAATAAAAACTATGTGTTTTCATTTCAATATGTTTTATTTATTTATTTATGGTTTTTGTGTTAAATTTGTAGAGCTCCACATTTATTTGTAGCGAAATTTTAATAAATATTATTATTAAGTTCTGCGGGTTGATTATTTTAAGTGTGACAGCTGTCTCGGCTTGCAAGGCCATTATCAAACAGAAATTTTTATAATTAAGCATAACATAGAATTTTGTAAACCGAGGTACGTTTAATGATACCTAAGTGCCCGGGAAAAAACGAACATTAATAAAGGGCTTCACCACAAATATCTAATTACTCTAAAGGGGGAGGGGAAACCTAAAATAATAAGTCGTTTATACGTGGTATATCCACTGTTTGATAATGGCTTTGCAAGCCGAAACAGCTGTCACACTTAAAATACTTAACCCGCAGAACATAATAATATTTATTAAAATTTAATTTATTTTAAATTTCACCAATAATAATATTTATTAAATTTAATGCATTTTAAATTTCATTAATAACTGTTTTAAACAATGATTATTCTGATAACGAAAAAATAATAGTCCCAAAATCAACTCACTCTAGGGACAAAATTTATAGAATATAATATATTCTATAAATTTTGTCACTAGCAAGACATCCAAAAATCTTGTCCTACGTAAAGGCGGGCATTACAAGATGTCCCAATACGCTTGATGTGTCACGTGTGACACACAGGCCCGGTTGTTTCAAATTCGATCAAAGTAAGCGTAGAGTTTAAACTGAAATTTTACGTTCTCCACCAATCAGACGATCCGTTTTCGTAAAAATCTATGCTTTTATCGACCGCTTACTTTGATCGAACTTGAAACAACCGGGCCACAGTCGTGAGAAGGGGAACGTTCTCACGCCTTTGGCCGATTCCTACCCGTCGTAAGTTTGCATTTCAGAGGTGCTTTCCTAGGAATCAATCGAGATGGTAATGAAAAGGCGACAGTCCTTTTTTTTTGCAACGCCAGCGCCCACGTCTGGTTTTCGTTCAAAGACACATTAATTATAAAGAAGGTGACGGATACATGGAAAAGATTTTATTTTGGAGACGTTCCCACAGTTCCGCTGCCACATCTGTTCATAATATAAAAATATAAACTGCACGTAACATGATAATGGTTATTTTTCTCGTCACTACTTGTAATTGTAATTGTTTCGTATGTAAGGTTAGCATTATATACTTAATACCTATCTAGCATTAACGTATGGGATCCCAATTAAATAGGTAACTGTAATTAACTAATAATAATTAATTAATAAGGAAAAACTAGGTGCGTTATTTTTATATAGTTGTGTTCTGTTAGTAATACCTTGTTTGTACCTATTGTATACTCGGTACGGATAATTTTGTCTGTCATGCTGTAATTATTCCTAGTAGCATTAATAGTAGACTTGTTTATGGTAGCCTTTTTCTTTTAGATAGCGTAGGTATGTAGTATCGGTATATCACTTTGTTGTCGTTAGATTAAGTAACATTGATGTTAATTATTTGTGTTTATAGTTAAGTACTTTATGTGTATGTTACATTGAATTTTAATACCTACCTAATTATATTTGTCTAAGAATAAGTGATTATACGGGGGCGTGGGCCAACAGATACGTTAAGTCAGGCCTATCGATCTCATTGGTTCGGGATATGGGTCGATGGCCAATGACATGTGAGGACAGGCGTGGTGCGGGATGATAAACACACCCGCCGGGGTCGGTGTTGAGGGCCCCGGGAGCCAAAAGTGAAGAACAGATCTTGACGGGCCGCGCTAGAGTTCGGAGCGTGAGAGTTCGCAACGAGCCGTGTTACGTGCGATGTGAAAAACGATTCGGAATCGTGAAAGGTCGCCGTACGAGTGGTAGTCTAGAGAGACCGAAACCGGACAGAGTGAAAAATGGTCGTGAGTGAACATTGACTGTTGGACAGTTCGGGAACGCCGGAAGTTATCAGCGGTAGGGAGTACGCGCGGCAAGCGGAGACGATGAACCGAGCGCGACGGCCAGTGTGTTGGGCGTTCGTGAAGCATCAGGTGTGCAACGGTCAGACGGCGGAGGAAGCGACGTACTAGTGGAGCACGGTCGGACCAGGAAACCCGCCGTCAGGGAAAAGAGCAGCAGACGACGACGAGGAGGAAGACGAACCGAAAGGGACGACTCGCCTTACTAACGGCCAGTCGTTCAGGAGAAGAGAGAAGACAAGCTGAAAGGAACGGCCGCCCAATTGACGGCCGGTCGGTCGCAAGAAGACGAGGAAGTCTGGCTGACCAAGAACGAATCGTCAAGTGCGTTAACGGGGCTGTGACGGGGCCCCCGCTCCAAGAAGGGCTAGGCATTAATTAAGGTAGAAATAGTTTTTCGTAGCTTAAGACTTACCTTTTTTTTTTACTGTCTCTATTTTAGGTTTAATTGTAAGAACCATTATCATGTTTCGACAATAAATTCATTATAATAAGGAAAGGGTTACGCTTATCATTTCACCTGCCTATTTTCCTTTGACTGGCCAATAGTGACACGAAGGACTGTCCAAAGAGGGATCATGTCACACTTATAAACATTTATGGCTTTACTTACAAAATTGGTGAATTGTCCACTTTTGTCAGTTTTTTTTTGTGGTGTAGAGAAGAGTATTTTAGATATTTTTGTGCAAAAAAAGTAAAAAATTGGGTTGTGGAAGATGTCCGAGTTTACCTAGGGAACGGCAGCGCAGGGTTGTTGTTTTGTCAAGTTAATGCATGTGGGACATTATGATTGGTTTGATGAAGCGGTGACCTTTGTTTCGACGCCGCATTGTTTCTGTGTTGCGCTTAAACGTGAGTAAGACCTGTTCAATCGCAAGATATGTATCTTTGTTTCCAGGTCACCAAAAAGAACGGGTTTAAGTAACCCGTTCGTTCGAACGATATCGTTCACTAGGCATCATAACTCATTTCTGTCTTTGATTCTTCATTCAATCGTTCGTGGAACACCGAAATGAATGTATCCATGAATTTAACATCCAACAAGGAGTAAAAAGGTTTTCAGCAAAAGGGCTGCTACAATTCTATTACGCCAAACTATTTGAATATTTTTTGTAACAGTGTTTATTTTAAGATATGTATGTTGAGGTAATTCTTAAATACAAGGGGTTCGCAAATGCAACCCAGGCATATCTCGTAATGTGAGAAGGTATAATGTTTGAATCGGGAATAGAATTATTTGCTGGTATGTAGTTACGATTTCGCCGGGATAGTTTTTCAATAGATTTTTATTATTTTTATTTTATTTATTTATTTTGAGTATTCGCAAGTTCACAGTACAATAAAACAAAGAAACATCTTGAAATATCCTACTGGAGCTCAATAATGAACGACTCAATATACCAATGTAATTTCAGATCTTAACGCTACTCTAACCTATTATATAAGGAATAAAACAAGAGAAAAGTGAAATAAGTAAAGTATGAAAACAGTAATAAAAAACATACATTATTCAAATATGTAATTACAAAACCAGTAATAAATACAAAAATCACAACTAACAAACAACCCGATAATACAATTATATTAATTCTTAAAACTAACATCTCACACACGTTATTCCAAGTTGCAGTATGAGACCTTACTTTTCTGTTATCATTTAATTTTTAATGATATGATGTATGTATGGCATAAAGATGCAAAACCGCCACTATCCATATGGGTAGTGACGGTTTTGCATCCATACGCCACGTGGTGCCTAAGAAATAATTAATTAATTAATACACGGAATGTATTTTCAAAAATTTGCATATTATTAAAAATAATATAGCGAGAATTGAAAAACTGAACATTCCAACAAAATAAATATAGCACTAAAGTAAAACATCGTTCGTCATTGAATAGGTTAGATATTTATCGCTTAATATATCTTAATCCAAAATTATCTTTTCATTGTTTATTAAAATTACAATAATTGTATTATCTTCTAAAATATCGTAATGACCCAAGCTCGCGATGACAGCACAAAGACTGTATTCTGCTGGTAATTATAAGAAACACGTGACTCAGTTGTGGCCTCGTAATTTGTCATCTTTTTTTTTTTTTTTTTTCTCTTTATTTTGGCCTTCACCAATTCGGTGTTATTAGCCAGTACAAAATATATACAATTAATTAAAAATACAGAAATAAATAACATTAATGAACAATAATTACAATATTAATAATTTTATGAATATTTATACTAGTACTTTGATGAACAATATAAATGACATATTTTAATAACATAGATTAAAAAAGATAGAACATTTAAATTTGAGAACATATAGGTACAAATTATAAATAAATATTAACAAAATTAAAAACGAAACCATGAAGCATTTCAATTCATTTAAGTAATATTTTAATATAAAGAAAAGAAAATTGTGAGGATATAAACGAAATATATTTTCACATTTCTCTTATTTAGAAACCAATCAACATAACAAAAACGTAACAGATAAAAAACAACTTAGGATTAACAAAGTTTTACATCATTATTTTACAAGGTAACAATTTAATTGTTTCATATTGTTAACTAATATCAAGAAAATATTGTGAACGTTTAAAATTACACATTATTAATAAACACATATTAACAAAATTTATAAATTAGGAAAAATAATTCCATTTGTACAAATATAAAGAGAGTAGATAAAGTAGTACTTCAATATTTAAGGAAAATAATTAGAATTCAAATTAATACATATCAAATAATAATTAAATATCTATATTTCAAGAAAATTGTGAGTCTATAGAAATTATAACTTCAAATTTCTCTTAATTAACCAAATTATAATAAAAAAAAATTAAATTAATAAAACACGTTAAATGATTAAGGTTTCATAATATTAACTTTTAAGTATTTACACAAAGACAATACGACATGGTTTGATGGTGTGTAGAGGACTAACTGTATGTTTAATGGTAAAGTAGAATATTGTTTGATAAGATCTTTCATTAATTTTTCCCTATCGACCATTATTGGACATTCATGATTGAGATCTCCGATACCCATGCCGCGCTCACATATCGGAGAGTTATTACACTTTATTTTGAAAAGATGAGCTGTAGAACAACAATGATTGGATCTTAGGCGACATATAGTTACAATCTTATCCCTACTTAGATGTGAATCTGCGTACCACGGCTTAGACAGAATATTTGGATGAATATTGCCAAAAAATGTACCATTAACTAATTTGGATACATTCCATTGAAAAATCCAAGAATCTCGACATTTTCTTTTTAAAAATGTCATCATATCTGATAAAAGTAGTCGATCATATTTGAGATTCCCGGTCTGACAAGCTTCCTTCGCCAGGGAATCAGTTATCTCATTACCAATTATACCAACATGACTAGGAATCCATACTAGAAAAACACTTGAACTCTTTAAAAACAAACTATAAAGTAGAAATTTAATTTTGCCGAAAATGGGTGATAGATTAGATTTAAAGGGGGAAGATATTAATAATTTGAGACAACTGAGCGAATCTGTAAAAATGATTACCTTATCAAGTCCATGTAGGTCAACAAACTGAAGGGCTTCAAGAATTGCTATCGATTCAGCAGTGAAACTAGATGTATCGTCTGGGAGCTTAAATATTCCAGTGGCATGAGGATTAATACAAAGAAATGCTGCTCCGGCCGAAGCAGGAGACTGTATTTTGGACCCATCTGTATAAATACATGAAAATCCAGGCCATCTTTCGCGAGTTAATTGATTAAATTTATTGTTGATGATCAAAGGATTTTGCGATGCACAAATTTGTTTTGTTAAACCCAAATCAAGATACACATTATTTTCCAGAATAAAACTTTCAAAAGGAATCATATACAACGGAAGTGAATGACTTCTGTATATTTTTAAGGCGAAGTAAGATAACGTATGATAGCTCATTACAAGTGAAGGATGATTTTTGTTTCGCCAAAAGGGTTTATTGTGACAATAGGAATGCAAAAGTTGTAATTTAGGGGTTAGTGGATGGGAAAGCATACTAAGGCCCGGTTGTTTCAAGTTCGATCAAAGTAAGCGGTCGATAAAAGCATAGATTTTTACGAAAACGGATCGTCTGATTGGTGGAGAACGTAAAAATCTATGCTTTTAAAGAACGCTTACTTTAATCCAACTTGAAACAACCGGCCCTAAGACGGTTGATGAAAAAATTGTCTGACTGGAGTTGGCGTCTTATTTCCAGAGGTGGTTCGACATTTTCTACCTGGAGAATATTAATTGGAGTTGATTTCATGAATCCAGATATTAATCTGAGAGATTTATATTGTATTTGATCTAGTTTTTTTGCCAAATATTTAGGGAAAGGTTCCAAAAGAAAGGAAGCATAATCGAGATGAGATCTGATAAGTGCGTTATACATCAATCTCAGAACTGTAGGATGAGAACCCCGCCAAATTCCCGCTGTTGCTTTAATAATATTGAAATTTTGATTACATTTTGATAAGACTTCGGAAATATGATTAGACCAAGACAGAGAAGATTGAAAATTTAGTCCGAGAAATTTAACTGAAGAGCTTATATGAAGCGGATGATTCTGAAAATGTACAATAAGATTTGGGGTGATTCTCTTTTTGGAAAAAACAACAATTTTGCTCTTTTCCGAGGATAGGCACAATCCATTATGCAGAAGCCACAAGCTAAGATCATTCAGAGCCTTTTCCATTTGAATCAAAGCCAAGGAAATTGTTTTTCCTGAAGAATAAATGTCTATGTCATCTGCAAATGAAATAATTCTACAATATTTAGCAATAACAGCTTCTAAATCACATATGTACAAATTAAAAAGTAAAGGACTTAAAACTGACCCTTGAGGAAGGCCTTTCCACACCACTCTAGTACATCCTTGTACAAATGCAACAATGGTTCTACGGCACAAAAGATTTTTTATAAAATTAGTAATTTTTCCAGGAATATTCATCTTGTGAAGCTTATCCACAAGAATCGGAATTAAAACATTATCATATGCACCAATAATATCTAAAAAAGCAGCCATTAATAGACAAATTATCCAGAGTACTTTTACCTTTACGAAAACCAAATTGGGATTTTGAAAGAAGGTGATTGTGTTCTACAAACCAGTCTAATCTATTTTTAACTAAATGTTCCATTATTTTACAAAGACACGATGATAATGCTATAGGGCGGTATGAAGCTCCATCTGGTGGATCTTTGTTTGGTTTGAGGATTGGGATAATGTATTGGGATTTCCAACTCTCAGGAATCAAACCCGTAAAAAAAATATCATTAAAGATATTAAGTATTATTGTGTGGAATTTTGCATTAGCTTCTTTTATTAATGAATATGGAATGTCATCTGGTCCAGGTGAGGAATCATTTAAATGTTGAAGAACAAATTTTAGTTCAGAGATAACGAAAGGGACTTCGAGATGATGAGTAATTACAAGAGTAGATGGTTGAGGAAGTTCTTGATCTGATGGACAAAAGGGGGGGCCAGTTTGTCCATGAAATTATTTAACCAGGAAGAAGTGGGAGTAAGTTGGATTGGAGGATTATATGAAGCTCTGTATCTTCGAATCATTTTCCAGACGGTAGATAAAGTGGTCTCTGGAGATAAAGTTTCACAAAATGAAGCCCAACCTGCTCTTTTTTTATTTCTAAGAAGCCGCCTAGTTTGAGCACTATTTTTTTTAAATTCGAGGTAATTTTGTAAATTCATATTTTTACAATATAATTTAGTCGCTTTTCTTCTTTTATCAACAGCGAGAGTGCAATCAAGATCCCACCAAGGGGCAGGATAAGGTTTTTGTAAATTTGACGTAGTAAAAGGAATATGCTTTTGAGATATATTTTTAAGAATGTCAACCATTTTATTATATGACTGAATACAGTTATCTAATGGATGAAAGGTGGAAGACATAGCACTATCAAGTTCCGTTGCATAGCTGAATAAGTCAGTTTTTTTCGATTGAAATCGATATTTAGGCCTTGGAATAGCTCTGCTGGCTTGAGGGGTTTGGAAAGACAAGATAATTGGAAAGTGATCGCTACCACAACTGTCAGGAACAATGTCCCATGAAAGCAAAGATGCTATATTACTAGAACAAATGGAGAGGTCTATTGCACTAGGGTTTTGGGAAGGTAAAGATATTCTTGTGGGAGATCCATCATTGAGTAAACATAAATTTCCAGAATCTAAGAAATCTATTATTCGTTTACCAGATCTGTCATCTGAAGAACAACCCCAGACGGTAGAATGTGCATTAAAATCACCCAGTATAATAATTGGTGAAGGTAACGAAATTATGAAATTATTCCACCAATTGAGATTGAATATTGAAGAGGGATTACAATATGTGGAAACTATTGTAATATTATTGTAACGAATAGCACAAACTTGTACACTGTGATCTGGGGGAGAAACCGGAATGGATTGAAAAGGAATACCATTTTTAATTAGTATGGCGGAACCTCCTCCTCCATCCGATCGGTCACACCTAACACATGAATATCCGTTCACACGAAAACGGAGAGACGGCTTAAACCACGTCTCTGAGATGGCAGCAATAGAAATGGAGTAATTCTGTAATAAATACAGAAGATTTATTCGATTAGAAACAGCGCTTCTCGTGTTCCATTGAAGAAGAGCTGCCATTGTTTGGGAGGGAGTTCGATATTTTTGAAATTATTTCGGCAGCGTTGGACGGTATTTTATTTTGAGAAATAATATTAATTAAGAGAGTTAATAATGTTTGTATGATATTAGAGGAATTATTGTTATTAATGGATAGAGAATCATTGTTTGAAAGGAATGCAACTCCATTAGAGTTATCCTTAGACTGGGAATTTCCATTGGGAGAAATGTATATTGAATTTAATGTGGATTGGTCATTAGAAAGATAAGAAGGCTGATATGTTTTTGGGGTACGAAAAGTAAAAATACTTTTCTTTTGAGAAGTGGGTTTTGTTGACAGATTTTTTTCCGAAAGAATTTGCGAGAAAAGTGGAGACGGAGGAAAATTAGTTGGAGATGACGAAGAAGTTTTTTCCGCAAAGGAGGATTTTACTGAAGAAAAAGATTTTGATGCCTCAAAATAAGAAATATTTTCTGACGCCATAATATGTTTGATATTTTTTTGTCTAATAAACTCAGGACAAAGAACATTCGTGGCATTGTGAGAACCAGAACAGTTGAGGCAAGTGGGCAAACTATTCAATTTTGGACAATTCTCACCCAGATGTGCTTCGCCGCACTTAAAACAACGGGGACTACTTCTACATGCAGTCTTAGTGTGCCCGTACCTGCAGCAGGAAAAACATTGAATAGTGGGAAACACATATTGTTCCACTGGAAGAGAATTATAGTGCAAATATATATGTTTCGGAAGATTTTGCCCTTCAAAAGTAATGACGACCGATTGTGATGGGATGAATGGCGCCAGATTTTGTGTCTTTGTAATTCAGACGACGTACTTTAATTGGTTTCCCAAAACGATCCGGAACATTAATTTCTTCAATTATTTCTTTTTCTGACATATCTACAGGGATACCTTTTACCAAACCCATGCGAGTAACCCGGTAAACCGGAATTACTGCCGAGTATTGGCCTATAGACAATGAAGAATAGCAAAAATCATTTGCTGATTTAAAATCTTTAAATTGAACAGAAACTTTAAATTTTCCAAGGGCTTTAACCCCCCCAGGGGAAATATTTTTTTATTTTATTCCGGAACAAAAAGTTACCGAAATGAATTGGATGGATAGAAGAAGATTTGTCATCCCCACTAATTTTTTGAACATGAACTGTAAAGGGACCACAATCGGAAGGTTTGTACATTGCAGTAATGGTTTCCCTGGGTTTTTTTGAGGAAGATGTATCATCCAGATGCGCATCTCTCCTTTTTCTTGGATCTGATATTTCATTGGGAACAGGGGACAACTTCCCAGTTGTCCCCATTCCGTTATTTTGGGTTGCCAAGGTAAATAAAAATTTGTTTTTCTTGTGAAAAAATTATCTACCAAAAATCGAGTAAAACGGAATTAAAAAAACAGATACGAGATAATGATCTACCACAAATGGTTAAAACCAGGTAAAAGAAGAGATAAAATATATTTTAGTGGTTATTAAAATACGAAATATATAAGAAAAAAGATTAAAACGAACCCCAAGCCAGGAAAGCTGAAGACACAAAAATGCTAAGCAACTCCGTAATTTGTCATCGTTCGTTTCGGATCAATCGTTCGATGTTCAATCTAGTTCGCGCGAACTATATCTGCGCTGAAATAGGAACTGTATCTCTAGTTCAGTGTAACTGACCCGTTCGTTCGCGACCTACCCACCTAGTATCACTTAAGGGAAAAACTACATTTCAAAATGAAGACTATAACACACACACGTACACCAGTTTGAAGATTACAAAGTGAATATTTTTTCATTTTTTGTACATGAAGTGAACTGGTTGTAGTACTACGAAATTGTAGTACTAATGAAGTGAAGTAATAAAGTAATTGTAGTATTAATGAAGTGAAGTAATTGTAGTATTAATGAAGTGAACTATTGTAGTACTAATGAAGTAATTGTTGCCTTCTTCTTCATCAGCCTTCGTCTTTCCACTGCTGGATATAGGCCTCTTCCTTATTTTTCCATTCTTCCCTGTTGTTAGCCATTTCTTTCCCCCCACAGCGACAATATAATCGGCCCATCTCTTTTGAGGTCTTCCGATGCCTCTTTTATTTTCCCAAGGTCTCCATTTCAGAACTCTGTGAGGCCATCTTGTAGTATCCTGTCTTGCAACGTGTCCTGCCCATTGCCATTTTAGCTTCGCTACACGATCCATGTTCTTCGCCTAATTTGGTCGTTTCTAATTCTATCTCTTAGGCTTACTCCAAACATGGATCTCTCCACGGATCGTTGCGTGCATTGTAGTATTATAGTTTTTTTTTAATTTAATGGCTTGTCACCCAGTAAAAGGATGTTATTGCCACTAGTATTATAGTATAATATCAATATTTTTTTCCCAAAATAAAATTCAGTCCCAAAATTTTTCAAACAATGGGGAGGGGGGGGTTGTTTCGATTTCCAAAAATTTATTTATTTATCTACATCGACTTCACAAAAATTTCACATACAAAATGTACTGTTTGAAGTATGTACTCGTACAATCAATAACTTTGAAGTGTGTGTACTTTGTAGTGTTCGCTTTGAAATGAAGTGTACTATTTGAAGTATGTACTTTCAATAACTTTGAAGTGTGTGTAGTTTGTAGTGTGCACTACACTTCAAGAGGTGTGAAGTGTACACTTCAATGTAATGTAGTACTACATTGTAGTAGTGAGTGCAGAGCGGACCCATCACTAGTACCACTTTAGTTGCGCTGCGGTTGTGGCTCCGCCGGGGTGTTTACGATCGGTGCTCGCGTATTGATGGCGGACCTGTTGGTAGCGCGTGGTGGAGTGGAGTTAAGGCCACTGTAAACATTTTTTTTTCTTTCTGAAAGATGAATTGTCCTTCAGCAGAACTTTGAACGCGTTTTTCTCAAAAGTACGTTTTTCAATCTGGTTGACAACGTATTAAAAAAACTATACGTCCGATTTGCATGCGCCAAGTCTTAAACTGTTCGAAAATCTAATCTCTATGGCAACCACGTAGGGATTTTTTTATAAAGGGCTCCCTTCTATTTTTTTATGAACGATGAAAATTTTGCCTACATCATCAGAAATTCCCTCTCCATGCATACACGGGACACTCAAGCCACCACGCACTGCAGATCAGCTTCATTATTAGCCAGAAATAACGCATCTCCTGCGTACAGTAGGCAGGATATGGCGAGCCTTTCTATTACAACTATGGCCAATTAGAAGTGATTGTTTAGAATTAAAAAATATAAATTGTCCGATAATTCACGCACGAGTTTGTTTACCTGAGGGCACAGTACTGGTAAAGTAGTGTGGTAGTTGATGCTATCAGTCATGACAACTAAAGGCAAACAGTGCGCGTGTTACTTGAATTCATTTTGGAATGGAAGTCAGTGTCATTAGACTGCATTTATTTTGTTGTAGAGTAACATTAGTTTGTGTACATAAAGAAAAAGGAAATATATAAATTAATGATCATAATAAATTAACAAAGACATAAACAAGATAACACCTCACTCAATGAGTATAAATCATTCTTATTGATAAGTAATTTTATTAATTTTCTTGAAAGCCTTTCTTAACATTTTCATTTATAAAAGTTTATTAAATATCTTCGGTATTACATATGATGCTTTCAGAGGGCAGAGCTCCGGTCTAGAGGGCTGCTCTGACGTGTTATCTAATAATTATTGTGCGATGGTCACTTAGGAAGTTGATGTGGGAAAAAATAAAATAAATTAGTTCTACATATGTACGTATAATTGCATCATTAACAAACTTCTTATAAAAACCTTATCTAAACATCTAAATTAAGTGCACCTTAAAGATAACCATGTCGTCATCGGTTTGGTTCTAGTCCCGTATGACTACTATGATGTCTGTTAAGTCCCTCTAATCGTGTTTATTCATTAAAAAAATATTATTTATACATTAGATTAAAAATCTTACGCACATTTAAACAAACACAGAAATACAATATTCTGTACAACTGAGTTATTTTTTTTAACATTTTCATTCATTACCGACGACCTTAAATTCTATTATTAATTCTATTAGTATTATATTATATATTATTTTGCATAAAAATTATATCATAATTAAAGTAAATAATACCTTGTTGGTCTTGTGGTAAGACTCTCGCCTCGTAATCTAAAAGTCGCGGGTTCAAATCTCACTTCAGACCAGTGAGTTAGTTCTATTTTCATAGCACAAGCGAGCAGCTTAGTTAGAAATTAGTAAGAATATTGATGTGACACGTATTCCGTGTTCGCATCTCTATTTAAAAAAAATCTTAATTAGCGTCCTTCAGCCTAACAATTATACATTTATCCATACATCGCTAACTGTTATGTTGGTTATCTGTTAGCTGGAGATAGGTTACATGAAAATAATAAAGGAGAATTTGCTGCAGAAACATTTAACATAAGTTCAGATTGATAACACCGGGTATATCCCGAGACTAAAGGCGGGTTACGCTCTGAGCGAGAGAGCTCGGCGTTCTATCATCTCTGACTACCCTCACGAGGAAAATGATGATGCATAATCAACCTTAGAATTTGCCTTATATGTTTGCTCGTTGGTCTAGTGGTTAGAACTCTCGTCTCGTAATCCAGTGGTCAGCAGTTCGATTTCCATTCCAGGACACCAGCAAGATAGTCGTATTTCCATAGAACAAGCATTTGGCTTCGCTTGAAAACAATAAGAATATTGATGCGGCACGTATTCCTTTTGTATCTCTAATTAAAAAAAAAAATCCGGTCGTTGAAGCTTTCGTTGTGAGTACCTTCCAAACCTTCGATAAGTATCCTACAACAACTACAGCCGAAGAACTTTTTTATTATTTTTATTTATTTATTTTAAATTACGTCTTGCAAAACTGTAATTACAGTTTAAACGCAAGGATTTAATTATAATAAGTGTATGTACATTTCTTTACTTAATTGTATTTAATTTATGATATATTATATAATAAGCTACTATATTAAACTAATTTTTCTTTTCCTATCCACTTCACAATTCACTGTAGTATTTCTTTAATGTATTTTTTATATTTTTAGTCCCGTTGCATTTTTTATTTTATCCGGTAGCTTGTTGAATCATTTTGGAATTACGCACCGTTTGGTTCTGTCTCCGTAACAATTATTTGTTTTTATTTCTAATTTTAATTCATTATTTGTCTTGTCGTATATTCATGATGTATTGGTGTTTTGAAACTGTCCTTCTCGTATTCTTCCAATGTTGTTTTACAGTAAAGTTGTTTATGGATCGGTAAGATTTTACACATTTTGAATAGGTTTTCCGGTTGGTCCTTACATGCTTCTTTTTGATTTTATTTGCTATAGTTTTAATTATTCTTAATTGTAGTTATTTTACTTTTTCTAAGTATAATAGATATGTCAATCCGTAGCTGTTCAGGCCATAGTTTACAATTGAGTCTACTAAATTATAATATTAGGTCCTTACATATGAAATTGGCGTTTTGCCGTACTGGCAAATTTGATCTCAAATATCTTCTCTTTGGTTAGGAATTCCAAATCCAAATTTATATAGCTATTTACTCATGTATTTGTGTTTTGAAAATTATAATTCATTTGTTTTTTCCTCAAGTATTTTTTTCTTTGCGTCACTCAGTTTACAAAATGAAAAACTTGAAATATCGCGTTATTTACGAGTACGAGTTCCACCGTGGCACCAGTGCTGCAGAAACGGCTCGAAGGATTAATGATGTGTATGGCGACGGTGCCGCAAAGGAAAACACAGTGCGTTTTTGGTTCCAACGTTTTCGTTCTGGAAATTTCGACCTGCAGAACAAGCCCCGTGGACGGCCGGAGACCAAAGTTGATAATGAAGAATTGAAGGCTATTGTGGAAGCGGATCCATCGCAAACCACATCCGAGTTAGCTGCAGGCTGCGGTGTTAGTGATAAAACTGTTTTAATCCACTTGAAGCAAATTGGTAAGGTGAAAAAGCTTGAAAGGTGGGTACCTCACGAATTGAGTGAAGCAAATCAACAAACGCGCGTTGACTGCTGCGTTGCATTACTCAACCGGCACAATAATGAAGGGATTTTAAATCGAATCATTACCTGTTATGAAAAGTGGATCCTGTACGATAATCGGAAGCGCTCATCGCAATGGCTGAACCCTGCCGAACCAGCCAAACCATGCCCCAAGCGAAAATTGACTCCAAAAAAGTTACTTGTGAGCGTTTGGTGGACTAGTGCTGGTGTCGTTCACTACAGCTTTCTTAAATCTGGCCAGACGATTACGGCAGATGTCTATTGTCAGCAACTGCAAACCATGATGGAAAAGCTAGCTGCTAAACAACCGAGGCTGGTTAATCGCTCTAGGCCACTGCTGCTTCATGATAACGCTAGACCACACACTGCACAACAGACGGCTACCAAATTAGAGGAGCTTCAATTGGAATGTCTAAGACATCCACCGTACTCTCCGGACCTTGCCCCAACAGATTACCATTTTTTTCGAAATTTGGATAACTTCTTGCAAAGGAAAAAATTCAACTCCGATGGGGTAGTCCAAACCGCCTTCAAAGATTTTATTGATTCCCGTCCGAATGGTTTTTTTAGTAAAGGGATCGATGAACTACCTATGAGATGGCAAAAGTGCATAGATAGCAATGGTACATACTTTGATTAAATAAATATATTATAATAAAAAAAAAATCGGCTTTATGTTCCTCCCATACTAAACGCCAATTTCATATGTAAGGACCTAATATAAGCAATAACTTGTGTGTCTTGGAATACAATGTTTGAGATGGAAGAATTTACTGTAATAGATCTGAGGAACGTATGTCGCGACGCCAGAAAGAGACTGCATGACAGAGAGAGAGAATGTATAAAAAGGCGCGTGAATGTCGAGTCGCTCTCTTTTAATACCATTGTTATTCCGACCGCACCTTTCTGTATAAACGATTGTCTAAACCGTTATTGTTACCCAAATAAATACTTACGAGAACAAAGTCTTTACTGGAAGCAACCTCATCCCGAAACAAGAGTATTACATTTACCTAGTAGAGTTCTTAGCTATTTACACGTGTCTTCTATTTCTAAACTAAACTTAACCTTCCAACGCACCTGTTGTTCGCTAGTTACGCAGCAGTCGGCATTCCATAGTTGCTGGACCCTCGTAGCCTCATCGACAATCATTTTTGGACTTACTTTACTTCTCCTTATGCGACTCCCAAAGTCCGCGCTTACACCATAGGAATATTATTTTTACTGTTTTCGAGTCATGACCGAGGGTGCAAGCGAGTTTCCATTACCTTGTGCGTACCAAATCTGCCGATCTCTCGATGCATTTTTAATGGTCACAAAAATCAATTTATTTATATATATATATATATATATATACTATATTAATATTATAAAGAGGAAAGATTTGATTGTGTGTTTGAATTGAATAGGCTCCGAAACTACTGGACCGATTTGAAAAATTCTTTCACATTTAGAATTCTACATTGTCCCTGATGAACATAGGTTATAGAATATTTTCAAAATTTAGAAATCCGTATGAAAACTTCGATAATGTAACCCAACGTTTGAAAAAAATATAAAAAAAAACCTTGTATCGCGTACGCTGCGGAAATTATTGACAATAGAGCAAAATGATGTACTACAGTTTTATAGAGGACATTAATATCTAAAAAAAAAGTCTACGATACCATATATCTAAGTTTTATCTAAGTTACAATAACTTATGTTAATATTAAATGGAAACATTGTTTTTTAGAGAACAGGGGAACCTTTGTTTTCCCTCACAAACTTATTTTTTACTTAATCCTTAACCCGTGCAACGCTGGGTACGACCAGCTAAAGAAACCCGTGTTTCCCTACCCGCGCCAAGTTTTCTCTACAACCAGCCACAACCACCCACCGGTGGTTATGGTGGTGGATAGCCCTTGGTGTCACATCGAAAATATGCGAGTTTGGTGGGGGTGACTGCGTGGGTGACGAAAATGTGCTTTCTAGCACATTTTTTTATTATGGGAAGACCGCAAATACTTCAGATTGTTTCAAAATAGGCGCGCCGACTGTGTCGGTAAGTCTAGAAGGTTCCGGAAAAACCTGCTCTAGAAAGTTCTGGAAGGAGAAGGTTCTAGAAAATTCACGAAAGTTCTACAAGGTTTTGAACTGAGTGGTGGAATGTGTCCAGAAGGTTCCTGTACATTCGATAAATTTCTTGAAAGTTCTGGAAGGAGAATGTTTTAGAAGGTTTGCGAAAGTTCTATGACGATCCAAACAGTACTAAAAATCTACGCGTGCGAAGCCGCGCGGGCACAGCTAGTATAAGCATAAAACCGAAAAAAAAATTCTATCTATGTCAAATTCAAACCATTTCAATACGATTATAACAAGTTGTAATAATTGTAATTTATTTCGTGTACATTGAGCGTAATTCTTCCTTCCTGGGTTTCAATCCGTGGGATTGGTTTGCAGCAAAGCACATCTCCTTCTCCATTCTGCTCGGTCTCCGGCGATCCTCTTCAGCTCTGTGTAGGAGGCACAATTCACATCTTGGCACACTTGCTCAAGATATTCACGGCGAGGGCGCCCTCTGGCAATCTTTCCCTCTACCATTCCCTCCAGTATAGTTTTGAGCAGATTTTCATGGCGTAAAATGTGCCCAATCCATTTCGCACGCCTTTTCGAGATGGTATTCATCATGTGCCTGGTTTCATCGATCCTGCTGAGAACCTCTTCATTCGTAATGTGGTCTCTCCAGGAAATTCCTAGGGCACGTCTGTAGGTCCACATCTCGAAGGCTTTTTTTTATTTTATATTTTAAAGATCAATTATATGCGATTTTTGCAATTATCGACAGTTTTTGGTAGTTCAATTTTACTAATACTTTTGATTTATATGAAATTGTCCCGTGGCAGCTGTAATTTCTAAGGTCCTACATTTTGGTAATACTGACGATCTGGTTGGTCGATTGAAGTAGTTTATACAGTGTAGTCCAATCCGGGGCGTCTTTGCCACTGGGAACAGCAATCTTGATTAATAACATCATCCTCACTCTGATCCTGACACCATGATTGTTAGAAACCAAAATTCATGATATACACCTCGATTCTAATCAAATTTTTTTCTTGTGATCTTGTATGGTTGGATGTAGAAGTATGTACATTGTACATACCTATGTTAAGAAGTATTGGTAGACGACTTGGCCACACAGGGGTAACACTGATCGAAAAGCAAGCAATTGCGTATTAGTGAAAATAAAATAAATAAATGTTACCTTGGAACACCTTTGTATGATTCTATTTAATTAATTACTGACCGTCAAATCGACGGCAGCGGTCTTTCTAGGATTAATGCAGCATATTTATAAAAAAAAAATTACATCGATTTCTAATTTCAACTACGAATGTCAAACTGTGAAATATTAAAAGTTACAAAAATTATAATAAGCGAAAAATCTTCAATCATCATTGAGCAGCAGTCAAAACGACAGCACGCGTCTTTCTAAAGTTAAGACGCGTAAGCACATGTGTTTTTAAGTTTGATTTAATATTGCACGAATAATTGCATTGCGACCATGAAAAAAGTTTTTCCCCAGTGTGCCCAAGCACACGTCTATTTAAGTGTGATTTTCTATTGTACGAATGATTGCTCTGGGAATATGTAAGCAATTTCTCCACGGTATGTGAGAAGTCATGGCTCTTAAAGTATGATTTGCGATTGCATGAATATTTGCACTGCGAACACTAAAACTTTTTTACCCACTATGCACTGCCATATGTAATTGCAATGTGAACACGAAAAAAGTTTTCCTGAATGTGCCCTAATTTCCTCAATAATTCCACTATGAAGATGAAAGAGGTTTTTCCCCGGTGTGCTTAAGCAAATGTACTCTTAATTCTGTTTTCGTATAACACGAATAATCGCACCGTAAACAAGATAAAAGTTTTTCTTCAACGTGCCTAAGCGCATGTCTATTTAAGTTTGATTTACGATTGCAAGAATAATTGCACTGTGAACAAAAATAAAGTTTTTCCGCAGTGTGCTTAAGCATATGCAATTTTAAGTTATAATTATTATAACACGAATAGTCGCACTGTGAACACGAAAAATGTTTTTTCCCGGTGTGCTTTAGCGCATGTCTATTTAAGTTTGATTTTAGATTGCACGAATAATTGCACTCTGAACATGAAAAAGGTTTTTCGCCGGTGTGGTTAAAAACATGAACATTTAAGTGTGATTTACGATTGCACGAAAAGTTGCATTGTGAACATGAAAAAAGTCTTTCCCCAGTGTGCTTAAGCATATGTTCTTTTAATTGTGGCTTCGTATTGCACGAATAATTGCACTGTGAACATGAAAACAGATTTTCTGCATTGTGCGAAAGTTCGTGTCTTTTTAAGTGTGATTTTTGATTGCACGTATATTCGCACCGTGAACACGAAAAAGGTTTTTCCCCGGTGTGCTTTAGAAAATGTGTATTGAAGTGTGATTTGCTATTGCATGAATAATCGCATTGTGAACAAGAAAAAAGTTTTTCTCCGGTGTGCTTAAGCACGTGTGTTCTTAATTGTGATGGAAAATAACACGAGTAACTGCACAGTGAACATGAAAGAAGTGCTTCCTTAGTGTGATTAAGCTTATGTTCTTTTGATTGTGGCTTCGTATTGCACGGGTACTGAGAACACGAAAACACCTCCTTACCAGCAGGGATGAGCGGGCGCCTGCTGGAGGAGTTTGGAGCGTTGGAATCGGTCCTCAATTCTGGCTGCTCTCCAGGGGCAGGCAAAGACGCAGCTGGATCTTCCGAAAAAGAGTCTTGTATCCTCAGGAGATCTGCAATGTTAACATTTTTATATGAGTGAAATGTTTCATAAAGCGACCGTTTGGCGATGAGAGCAATTTGACCATTTTTATTCGTAGCTTATCTTGCATTTTGTATCACATTTCTGTATGAAAATGTATAAAATTAAAATTCATTCATTGCGTTCCATACATTTTAAATACTTATATCTTTATAAAACGACACAAACTAAATTATTTTACCAGTTATTAAATTATCAAACCAACTATGTTTAAGAAAAGAAGAAAGAAAATCTAATTTTTATTAATCAATTAGAAAAGACATACAGAAAAAAATTAACGAAAAAATATTTTAACTTTCACAGGGAGTCGAACCACGGACCTCCAATTCTATTCGGGAATGGCGCGTTATCCAATTTCGCCATGACAGTCTGGTAAGTTAACGAAAATTATTTGATTTTATATGTAGTCTCTTTTTAATAGATCAACATTTTTATTCTATTTTTAAAGCAATCCACTTTTTATAATGCAATAGTCACGAATGCCTTCAGGTATCTACCGCTAGAGGACGCCAGAAATTAATATTTCATTTTAATTTTTTGAAAACATTTGATACAACACATGTATATTTAAGGAAACACATTCTTATTGTGAAATTGCAATTTCAGAACAAATTTCTGTGAATTTTTATTAATCAATTAGAAAAGGTTTACAGAAAAAATCAAATTATTTATTTATTTTATTATTTATTTTCTATATGTCTTTTCTAATTGATTAATAACAAATGTTTAATAATTCACAGAACTTTGTTCTGAAATTGCAACTTCACAATAAGAATGTGTTTCCTTTAATAATTAATTATAAAGAAAATCCACTTTGTGGGCTTTATTTAACTGTATGGACGTGTGACATGATTTTTTGCAAATGCTACAAAGAAGGTTATTACGTTTTTTAAATTCATTCAGTTTGTTCTTTACAACCTGTTTTAAAAGAGACTTTTTGCATAGTTAACGACTTTTCAATTTTAACGAATTAAAATACAGGCTCGAAATGTTCTTAGGTTTTCACGGCCGTTCAGAATCTTCTGGTTTGCGTTTTCTGGGATATTCTTCCGCGTTTCTACGAATGGATTCCATTGCAGGATCCATCACCAGGGCTGATGTGATGTTACTACACTGAGAAATCGGCTGGAAGAGATGCACAAATGAACAATGGTGTATTTACTGAACATTTACTCTATACTTTGTTCTTTTATTATCAACCTTGGAATTAATTTACTTATATACACTTTTTTTTCATATATGTATATACTTTTTACTTAATTTACTTTAATTATATTTTTATCCTTATTTACTTTATTTCTTATTTACTTTATATATTTTTTACTCTAAATTACTTTACTTTATTTTTCTTTTATTCTTCTAATTATGTAACCACGAAATTAAATATTTAAATGGAGTCTCAATGAATGGAATGGCTACTTACCTCAGAACAGGTATTTTTATGTACCTAGCGAGGTAGGTAACGATAAAGGCCTGCATACAAAAAAATGTATATTGTATTTGTTGCTATCTTATTCATAAACTCTGTAAATATTCTTAACATTAATTATGTTTTGAAGCTGTTATAAAAGTTATTGAGCTAATAAACGCCGATTTATCGGCACTGAAACCGATGACGGACCTTGCAATGGGATCCGATACGTCGGCCAGAAAGGTCTTAGAAATGAGGCAGAATATCCCGGAAAACTCAAACCAGAATTTAGAATAATGACTATTATTATTTTAAATTTATAATAAATAATCTATTTTCATTCGATTTTCCTGATTTCAGCTATTTCACAACGTATCGCGACCCGGCGGGCTGTTCCTTGTTGCGCTGCGCCGCCGTGTGCTGCTCTCCTATTGGGTGGGCCACCGGAGGTTATTCCAATACTGTTATTTGGAGCATCATTTTAGCTTAATGTCAAACAATCTATGATTTAAAATGGTAAATTGTCTATGATTCAAAACGTCAAATTGCCTATTGCATATGTAACACGGAATTTGCACTAATTTTATAATGTCAAAATCTAGCCACCTTAGGCCCGGTTGTTTCAAGTTCGATCAAAGTAAGCGGTCGATTAAAGCATAGATTTTTACGAAAACGGATCCTCTGATTGGTGGAGAACGTAAAAATCTATGCTTTAAAAGAACGCTTACTTTAATACAACTTGAAGTAACCGGCCCTTAGTTAAGACTTTTTGCTCTTCATCCATCATTAACGGCCATATCAGGTGCGTCAGACATCTCCAAAAGTGAATCTATAATGCTCACCGTTGCGCTGGTCGGCCTTCCCGGAGTATTCCGAGCACTCCTGCTTGATGTCAGGATAGGATACGTCCACCTCAGTGTAGAGCTCTTCGTCGCCGCTCCCGGCTGCAGACCCTGGCTCGGACTTGACGACAGGAACATCTCGGTCTTCGAGGTTCATGGTTTTAATGTCTGAGCGGGCGCGAGACACGATTGTGAAGCGGCGTTCCTCAAATGGCTGCCGACCATAGACATGAGCGGGGCATAGACGTATTACGTTATTAATTCATAGATAGGTAGGACATCGGTTGATCTAGGTTGATCGCGAGTTATGGTTAAACTTGAAGCGAGTTGAATTTCCTTAATTTTAACCACTCACCCGCGGTCAAGATTTTTGCGGGTTGTTGGAACGTCGAATTTATGATCGGTTACCCGTGTTTAAAGCATAGATAAGATAATATTTATTGCTTTTATTACTTTTTTCATACTTTTTTTATTGCTGTTGTCATACTTTGTTTATTTCACTTTTCTCTTGTTTTATTTCTTATGTATGATCTACCGGAGTAGGGGGGTGGGGTCTGAGGTGATATAAAATCACTGCGTGATAAACCGGCCGGGAGATCTCAGATCAACGCACGCCGGCGGCTCCGCCCTCCCCTAGGTACAATCAAAACGTCAGGTGACTGACTGGGACACTGATATCTCGAGGTGGATGAAGGGATATAAAAATAATAAAATCGAAACAATTTTACAAGTTTCTATATTGAGCAAAGTAGCAAATGATCTACATAAAACAAAGCAAAGTGGTAGTTAGTTTACAATTTAAATGAATCTTAATCTAGAGAGGGAAACAAAATAATAAACAACTAAAAAACAAAGCACATACAGAGTCTGATCTTAATGCTAAAACGGGTGGTGACGAGAGCGGGAGAAAAAGTCTTTAAACTGGGGTAAACCTGTTTGCGGAGAACGTGAAGGATGTCTTCTTCGTGCCGCTTCTTTCGGTCGGCGGTGGCTTCTATTGGTCCTCCTCTGTGGATGCAGGTTTCATTTACGGCTTCTGGCGATCGTCGGCGGAGCGTCGGTTCTCCGTCGCGGCGGTACACTGTGGCGTCGCGGCGGCACTGATACTTAGGCGTCGCGGCGGTGCGTCACAGCACTCGGTAGCGAATGGCGGTTGTTACCGTTCGAACTTTTGCTCCTCCAGGAGTTACTCGAGTGATCGGCGATGCTGTTGTTAAGGGCACCGCTAGAATCTTTAGCTTCTCCACACTCTCGACTTCCAACTCTCAACTCTCAACTACTCAACTACTCAACTCCTCCACTACTCAACTGCCGTCTCAGCGGCCGGTTCCGCCTTATATCCGCTTTCGCTGACCTGAGGCGTGGTCGGCGGTAGCAGGGGGGGCATCCCTTAGCTTTCTCTGGCTAGGGTGGTGGTGCCTGCCTTCCGATTGGGCCGCTCCGGGTCCATCCTCGTCGTCCATTGGTTTCCTCTGGGTCCCTCCCAGGCCCCGATGGACGTTATTGGTCGTGGGACTCGGTGTCTCGGTTCTCACGCCCGCCATTGTCTACTCATTTCCGCCGCCGCCGCCCGGGCCTCCCATGTGGGCTTAGGCCCAAACACTTTGTGATTTCGCGGACACTTCCCTTACATGTTCACTGTTTATACCTATCCTCACACAACGTTTATTTTGGTAATTTCTTTCGGAATTCGCCAATTGCCCGGAAGAAATGCTTACATACCACTAGTTTGTATTATACCATATATTTTAATGGATTGGTACTTTATTTGATTCACAGAAAACAATATAATAGTCTACAAGATCTCGCTGGGTGGTAGGTATATAAAATACCCTTAACATAACAGTAGTAATTAACTATGACACAGAAGAATTTGTACAAACCAAAAGAATACGGTAAAACATTAATGTATAAATTATATTACCACAATGTACAACAAGAACAAAGTTACAAAATGGACGAATCATCTCACAGATTACATTTCTTCTCCTAATTTGCCAAATAACCATGATACCACCTCATATGTACTTATAACTTAATGCGCCAGTCACTAAGCTAATTGAGGCTTTCTTACATTTTTTTACAAGAAATTATGTTAAACCTTATTACTAGAAGAAACATTAAGAAAACTTGTCGAAAATTAATTAATGTAACATTATTTACACCTAAATAATGAAAATTCTTACTTCAATATGTAAGCTGGATTGAATGCAAAACATTTTTTTCAGAACTTTCGTTATACTAATCATTATTTTATCAAATCAGCTTTCTTCCACCCCTGGTATAAGAATATAAGAAAATAATAAAAATAGAGAACACTTAAAAAAATTATATAAGCCACATTCCACCAGGCAGACAATTGAAAATTTTCCAAACAAGGATTATTTCGAAATACTACCAATAACGAAAGTCCTTACTACAATTAATTACCTTCAGAATTTTCGTTATGTTTTTAAAGCGGTCAAATACCAAAAGTGAATGGTATATCGTAAAGAGTGAAATTAATTATTTGAGTTTTATTATTACTAGATTAAAACAACTATTTTAAAACAGACCGACAAATAATCTTGCTTAAGCGAGTAGTCAAAACAATAATTGCATGTTTATAAATAGGTTATATTTCTACAACTTACAAATTTGTATAAAAAAGTTTTTTTTTTTTTTTTAATTATTGTGCATATTCAAACATCTCCATAATTATGTACAATGGATTAAACGAAGATTAAGTACGAAAAATAGGTATATGTTCAAGCTGGTACTGATAACCCTTATATTATATTAAAAATTAAAAAAGCACAATATTGGGAGCTTGAATAGTCAATGACAAATTAACTTTATTCTTAAAAATAATTAAAACTCACAAATTAACATTATTTCCAGCAGTAAGAAAACTAACCCTAGCGGGACAACCCCCTTACATTACATTAACAGTTTAAAAGGCACATTAAAAAAAACTATACACATAATCAATTTAATTTCACCTACATTGGACATACCATCGTCGGTAATAATACAATCAAGTTTTTTTTCTTTTATTACGATCACTACATTTTTCATTATTTGCTACAAGTTAGATTGATTCGGCATGATTTCGTTATAATCTCAAATTGCAATGTCCCGTTCATTTCGGTACTTAACAATAGAATACAAAATAAATGATAAAATTACATATAAAACGAGTAACATCCACCTGCAGAGATGGCATGGGCTATTTAAATTGTCATTACATTACTTAAGTTAAACGTATCGGTTGCTGTCATTAATTAGGTACATATTACAACGAAAAGAAATCAGGTGAAATACATTAATATTATTAATTACCACTTTGCCTCAATTTCTAGCTCAGATTCTACCTTCTTAACTGATTGACCCCTGTTATCTTCATTGATAATGACCGCCTGGTCGTGCGTTGCGAGATTCTCGCGCCCGGCGGCGGGCGGCCCATATAATAATCATAATACTTTCATATAAATTATACGATCCTACATTTCGCGGAGAGTGTCGCCATGTGTGGAATCGGTATGTCAGCGCTTTCTAAAACATCTCTATTGTCTGTCGAGGACAATAGCAAGCTTACTGCGACGACTTTCGGAATTATTATCTTGTTTTTCTAAAAAAATGTCTTTCCCAAAACAATGGCGACTTCTCTAACAAAACGCAGCTTTCTAAACCATTGTCCTATGTGTTCGCATTTGGCCAAGATGTTCTTTCTATTGTTTAATCGGGGTTAGAGATATACGTCCCGCTGCAAGAAAAGGTTTACCGTTCTTTATCCTTCCAAGATGTTACCTAAGAACAAAAGGTTGCGAACGTATTGTTCATCCTAACAAAAGGCCGTGCACTCTTAATGTCTTCGGCGATGCCCAATGCCCTCGGCTTCCCTAACTTTCTAATTTCATTGTTTCGTATTATTTTTATGGTGGGCTATCCTAAGGGCGATCGTCCGTCGCAATGTTATTTTTTTAAACAATAGGTCACATATTTCGTCCTCGGACAAAAGATCGAACATGCCTGGGCTGTTCTGGCTGTGACCATATGGCGCGTGATTTTCGAAGCATGGGCGCTTTGATCTCGGTATTGCCCTAGGACAAAATTAATAACCTGGTTCGCGTCATATTCCGGTACATCATGTAATTGGTTAGATTAGCGTTAAGATCTGAAATTGCATTGATATATTGAGTCGTTCATAATTGAATTGATATTTCAAGATGTTTCTTTGATCTATTGTACTGTGAACTTGTGAGTACTCTAAATATATAAATTAAAAAAAAATTAGTCTGAAATAGAGTATATCTGATTTCAAAGGAGGTCACAAATCAAAAATCGTACGGACTTATAAAAAAGGGTATCATTTGTTTCAAATTTTTGAAAAGGTATATTTTGCTACTTTTTGTAGCATATAACAATTCTTCATTGTTTTTAAAATAATTGTACGACTCCAAACATTCTAACTCTAAGCGAAAAAATAAACATAACCTCAAAACAACTTGTGACATTGACATCACAGATTGACATTAGTGGCTGCGTTCAGAAACGTCCGAGTGTGGCTTGGGGAGTAGGGATTCCCAACTTGGGAATACCAGCATATTAAAAGTAAATAGTCGACTTTTTTGGTTACGATAATAGGTTGATGTACCGGAATATGACGCGAACCAGGTTATTAATTTTGTCCTAGGGCAATACCGAAATCAAAGCGCCCATGTTTCGAAGATCACGCGCCATGTGGTCACAGCCAGGGCAGCCCCGGCATGTTCGATCTTTTGTTCGAGGACGAAATATGTGACCTATTGTTCAAAAAAAAAAAATAACATTGCGACGGACGATCGCTCTTAGGATAGCCCGCCATAAAACATATGAAACAATGAATTAGAAAGTTAGGGTTGCCGAGGGCGTTGGGCATCGCCGAAGACATTAATAGTGCACGGCCTTTTGTTAGGATGGACAACACGTTCGCAACCTTTTGTTCTTAAGTAACATCTTGGAAGGGTAAAAACGGTAAATCTTTTCTTGCAGCGGGACGTATATCTCTAACCCCGATTAAACAATAGAAAGAACATCTTGGCCAAATGCGAACACATGGGACAACGGTTTAGAAAGCTGCGTTTGTTAGAGAAGTCGCCATTGTTTTGGGAAAGACATTTTTTTAGAAAAACAAGATAATAATTCCGAAAGTCGTCGCAGTAAACTTACTATTGTCCTCGACAGACAATAGAGATGTTTTAGAAAGCGCTGACATACCGATCCACCACATGGCGACACTATCCGCGAGATGTAGGATCGTATAAATTATATTATTATTATAAGGGCGCGAGGATCCCGCAACGCACGACCAGGCGGTCATTATCAATAAAGATAACAGGGGTCAATCAATTAAGAAGGTAGAGGCCGAATTAGAAATTGAGGCAAAGTGGTGAATCATAATATCAATGTAATATGTACCTAATTAATGAGCAACTGATATGTTTAATTTAAGTAAGGTAATGATGTTTAGATAACCCAGGCCACCTCTGCAGGTGGATGTTACTCGTTTTATATGTAGTTTTCTCATTTATTCTGTATTCTATTGTTAAGTACCGAAATGAACGGGACATTGCAATTTGAAATAATAACGAGATCATCCCGAATTAATCTAACTTGTGGCAAATAATAAAAAATGTATTGATCGTAACAAAAGGAAAAAAACTTGATTGTATTATTGCCGACGATGTTTGATATTGATGTAATATATAATATATAACGTAATAGAATATTATCTCGTGAAAAGATGTAACACGGTTGAAGAGATATAAGATTCCGACTTTTTAGTCTTTTGAAATCTGTCTGCAGAATGAATTTTAGCACACGGGGTTGAAACAAAATAGTTTAATTAATTGCAAATAAGTAAATGCCGTGTTGGAATAAACATTAATATTACTTTAGATCGAGGCTTTCATGTCTTATGTTTTCATGTATTACACCTAGTTGAATAATGTTAATTTGTGAGTTTTAATTATTTTTAAGAATAATGTTAATTTGTCATTAGTTATTCAAGCTCCCAATATTGTGTTTTTTTTTTATACAAATTTGTAGGTTGTAGGTATATAACCTATCTGTAAACATGCAATTATTGTTTTGATTACTCGTTTAAGCAATATAATTTGTCGGTCTATTTTAAAATAGTTGTTTTAATCTAGTAATAATAAAGCTCAAAATAATTCTTGTTTGGAAAATTTTCAATTGTCTGCCGGGTGGAATGTGGCTTATATAATTTTTTAGTGTTCTCTATTTTTATTCTTTTCCTATATTCTTATACCAGGGGTGGAAGAAAGCTGATTTGATAAGATAATGATTAGTATAATGAAAGTCCTAAAAAAATGTTTTGCATTCAATCCAGCCTACATATTGAAGTAAGAATTTTCATTATTTAGGTGTAAATAATGTTACATTAATTAATTTACGCCAAGTTTTCTTAATTTTTCTTCTAGTAATAAGGTTTAACATAATTTCTTGAAAAAAAAAAAGTGTCTATCGAATTTGATTATGTTAGTATATGTAAGCATTCCTTTCGGGAAAGTGGCGTTGATGCAAATTCATGTACTTTGTAATCCCAAAAGAAATTACAAAGATGTATACAGAACATTAACATTAGGGGACCCGCTTGAAGCATGTATCCCATGTAAATAAGTTTTTATGTTAATTGATTCACTAAGAAATGCCACGATGTCTGTATAATTTTAGCCCTTTGTTTTGTATCTCTATGTCACATATTGACAAATATGTTTGGTCCAACTAAGAAGTACGATAGCTTGTTTTATTTAAGCTAAAATTAAAAATAAAACTAAGTATCAAGTACATGTTGTCATTGTTAAAGAAAAAAAATTAAAAAAAGAAAAGAAAGGAAGAGGATATGCGGAGTGGTAAATTTTAAATGTAAATGATAAGGATTGACCTGTAATGATGTAATGTATAAATAACGTTGAATCAATGTTAATGATAAGGATTGACCTATAACGATGTAATGTATAAATAACGTTAAATATTGAGAGGCCTACTGTAAGAATCAAACCAACGACTTAATAATAAGATTAATATTGTAATGCATACTCAAGGAATTTTACTGTGATCTAATGAAACCCTGCGTCAATCCCATGTAATTAGTCAATAATGGTAGAAATAACTGGTCGATAAAAATATGTCTGGCGTGTCGATTTAATTAAGTATGTATATGTAAGCAGTTTTATTTTGGGTAATAAGTGTTGATGCGAATTTGTGTTTTCAATTTTCCGCCTTTGCCAATTTGTACTGTAATATTTTCCTTAAGTTTAGTTCATTTTGCAATGTTTTTTTGGTGACGGGATAGGGATATGAACAGTGAACAAAGCGTTCGTGAAATAACAAAGTGTTTAGGCCTACATACCAGAAAAGCATCGAGATTAGCCGCAAACTGGGAGAACAATAGGGGGCGGAACGGAGGCAACATTGGGTTCAGTAACCAATAGCGTCAATCGGGACCTAGGAGGGATCGGGAGAGACGAATGAACGATGGAGGCGGACATCAAAGGAGCCAATCGGCGGAAGACCAACTGGAGGCTTCCCCTCGACTCCCCGCGACCACACCCTGGGTCGCCGGAGAGAGAATATAAGGCGAAACCAGCCGCCAAGAAGGCAGTTGAGTTGAGCCGAGTTGAGTTGAGTAGAGTTGAGTTGAGTGGAGTAGAGTGATGAGTTGAAGTTAGAAGCTGAAGGTGGAGAAACCAGGAACTCTAGCCTGACCCGTAAAATCGGTCCGGCCGAATACCCTGGTAACTCTCGAAGAAAGTAAGTCCGAACGGTAGCGACCACCGAATCGGCATCGCGACGCCAGAAACGACGTATCAGAAACCGCGACGCACAGTGTACCGCCGCGACGCCCAGTGACAAAAGAAGCGACGCCCCGCTGCCGACCGCCACGACGCCGACGTCAGAAGCCGCCGACGTAGCCTGCACAGTCAGAGGACGACGCCGACGCCAGAAGCCGCCGCCCACCACGAAGCAGCACGAAGAAGACACCTGCCGAACTCTCCGAAACAGGTTACCCCGATCTAAAGACTTTTTCTCCGCCCACCTGGTTCTACCGAAGTGTTAATTTAATCTCGTCACCATCCATTTTAGCAGTAAGATCAGATTTTTTATGTGTTTTGTCTTTTTTCTTTCTTTGTTTATAATTTTGTCCTCTCCCTCTAAATTAGGGTTCATGTAATTTTTAAATTAGTAACCACTTTGCTGCGTCGTATGTAAGTTAAGATTAATTTTTCATGTAAATTAATTTGCTACAGTGCCCAATATAGAAACTTGTAAAATTGTTTCGATTTTATTATTTTTATATCCCTTCACCCGCCTCGAGATATCAGTGTCCTAGTCAGTCACCTGACGTTTTGATTGTACCTAGGGGAGGGCGTAACCGCCGGCATACGTAGATCTGAGATCTCCCGGCCGGTTTACCACACCGTGATTTTATATCACCTCTGACCCGTCAGACCTTACCCCCCCTACTCCCGTATATCAAGGTATGCATCATATATGCGTGACTGGCACTAGTAAAGTGAACGTGTAAAAAAGAGTATTTTAGCGTCCTCTATTAGTGATATAGATTATAGAGTACGTCTACATGATATAGAGTACAATACTCTATTTTACAATACGGTTGGCAACCCTACCCGAGACCCTCGGAGACGACTGAGGCCCGGTTGTTTCAAATTCGATCAAAGTAAGCGTAGAGTTTAAACTGAAATTTTACGTTCTCCACCAATCAGACGATCCGTTTTCGTAAAAATCTATGCTTTTATCGACCGCTTACTTTGATCGAACTTGAAACAACCGGGCCTGAATGGCTCCTCGGCTTAATGCCAGTGTCCATTCAAGGACACCCATCCGTGTTGGACTGTGATGCTGAACAGAGAGGTTGGTGATGATATGAAACCATTAGGTTGTTATTATGAAATGATTATGACTTGAATACATAAAATATTCTCTTTTTTTCAGAAACTTCAGTGCCAGATTTAGCGGTGGTGGATGCCGTCATAGACTTTACAACAGTGGAAAGTACATCCACTTCGGCGCGTCCATCGTCAGTGGAGTATCCATCCACAACTGTGATGGATTCAACAACACCTTACTCCTTGTTGAGGAGGCCTCTTTCGCTCTCACTACGTGATTAATATTTTGTCGATCTTGTATCTATTTGTGTTTCTAATTTATCATTCATTGTAAAAATCGAGCACAATTAGTCTGGTGTCCCCATGTATGGGCAAATGTCGTCTGAATATTTTTGTCATTGGTACAATTGACAACAAGGGTCGAAGTAGTGCTGCATTGTTAGGGCGCTCGTCTGACAATGTGATCAAAATTCTTTATTTTTTCTCATGCGTGGGATATAAAAGCAAATGCAGCAATTTTTTTTTAAATTTTTTACAAATACAAGATAGAGCTACTTACTTATGATGGATTTTTCTCTTCTACATGAGTGACGTAGACTCGTGTACACAGGAGAGGAGTTTACATTTACAGAGAATTATACGATAAAATGTACATATTCATTATTATATATATATGTATAGACAATTTAGTTATAATTGGTAAGTAATAGGTACATATATATAATAATAAGTAAGTAATAATAGTAAATAAGTAATAGGTACATATTATAATAAAATAAAAATTTAATTATTTCACGTTTTTTTTAAATGCCTCATAATTTTCCTCAGTCCTCATTTCAACAGGCAATTCATTGAGCCTCTGAATCTGAGCAGTTGTGGTATGTATCGCAGGGATATGTAATTTACCGAGTGTTACATTTCTGCTACTTGACACTCTTTGGGTCAGCTGTTATCACTGTGAAAACCTTTATATAGCTGAAGTATGCAATTTTGCTTGTAGATATTTTGTAAAGTAGGGACTTGCAATTTATTAAAGAGGTCTATTATCGGATCATTAGGTTTTTTAAGAATGATCTTTATAACCAATTTCTGGGCAACTTCTAAAGATTTCAATGTAGTTTTGAAAACATTGAGGATTACTATTTTATAATGTAATGTATGCATTTACAGGAACATGGTTGTGGAAGGGATAAATACAAAAAATCTATAATTCAGTACATTTTAAATTAGTAATCCACGGTGACTGCATTCAAAACATTTTTATATTTTTTTGGATATTGTTGCTTTTGCTTTTATGCCCCACATATGTTCTTTTGTGTTTTATATCACATTTTTGTATGTAAAGATATCATATTAATCTTTTTGATCGGGTTCCATATATTTTAAATACGGATATCCTTCTAAAATGACATAAATTATCTATTCGATTTAAATCAAAAATGGAGCAATTTTATGACTTTATGGACTTGAGTAACAGAACCTTCCCAAACAATTTTTTTTTTGAAGATTTGAATATCAATACATTCTCACATTTCGCGATCCACACATAACCTCAAAACATCTGCCAAAATAGCGTAAAGTATGATTATCTTCATTGTTTAGTAAAAATTACCAAACATTTAATAATAATTTACATATAATATAGTGGTGAAAACAAAGTGATTTGTGTTTTATTTTAATAATTTACACTCTTAAATTAATGAGAACTTCATTTCACTATGTCTTTGACAATGCAATGCATATATTTATTTCCTTGAACTACAAAATGAACTTAAATTCTAATGCTATGAGGAACCTAAATCCATTGTCTGGTTTCAAAATGTACTCAAGTACATTTTAAATGTTGAAATAACTCACGAAACATACAATTTCATTTTCGTTATGTGATTTATTTTTGATTTCTTATTCCATTATTTTTATTTCATCTTATTCGAGTTATAAACAATATGCGAAATAGTTTTCTTTGATTTGCTCTAAGAATGGTTTAGTCAAGTGGAACGTACGAGGGAGGAAAGGATGGTAAAGAAAGTACCTATGTGAGGCGAATGCCGAAGGCAGTAGGTCTAGAGGACATCCGCGAAAGACCTGGCACGGTCAGATACTACGCTCTATCTATGCTCTCTCATTCTATTAGATACTTATAAACTTAATTAAATGATGAAAACATCTTCAAAAAACATGTTAATCAATGTTCTGTGTCTCAATCTGTTGAACAATGTTCAAAATATAATAATAATAAAAAAACGTCTCTGTGGAACCATAATTATCAATACTCAGTCCGTCATTGAAACAATATTAAAATTATGGTATGAAAGAACATCTTGGAAATACTACTCGTATGTTTAACAATGATAAAAATATCGTAAAAAAATATATTTTTGCAACTGTTTTAATCTCACCAACACATCTCTAAAAGAAGAAAAACTTTAAAATAATAATAGCACATTCTAGCTCGTGTAGTGGTGTGTTCTTTATCATTATACTTATAAAGGCTTGAACCAACATCTTGTCAGAAATCAGAGTTGATAAATTGAAATGAAAAACGTTATCTCCCTACTTATGATGTCATTCACAAATTCAATAATTTTTCATTTCAGTCCTATTTTTACCATCCACGTATTGAAAGTCGTGCTACTTAGCTACAGTCATTCATAATATATTAGTTTCACATAGCTTAACTATGTAGGTCTCTATTGGCCTGATGCAAGTATTTTTATATTGCATTATAGTGATAGTTTGTCTACTTTGACCTCTAGCGCAGTATTTCCCAAACTAGTGCGATGTTTGGAGAGAAAGATGTAAAAGAAATCGAACTTACAACACTTTCCAATAATATTGTTGCACGATGAATTAACGAGATGTCCCACCGGGCAGAGGATGAGTTGATCCGTCTCTACCGACTACTCTTTGGCCCGGTTGTTTCAAGTTCGATCAAAGTAAGCGGTCGATAAAAGCATAGATTTTTACGAAAACGGATCGTCTGATTGGTGGAGAACGTAAAATTTCAGTTTAAACTCTACGCTTACTTTGATCGAATTTGAAACAACCGGGCCTTAGTCGGTAGTAAATATTTCACGCTGCAACTGGATGAGTACCGATTTGCAAAGTCTATCCCAGCCACTCGATTTCGTTCGTTATACAGGGTTATTTGTAAAACATTAATAACCTCGTAGGACTATATTCCTGCCTTGATTTTGAGTCGAAAATGTTCAAGCTATTATGATCTAATATCAATAGTTAAGGAGATATGCGACATCAAAGTTTGCATTTTTTTTTCAATATTTCCGACATATTTTTTGTAAAACATTGGATTATCATTACAGTAACTTATATCGAATATGAAAAATTCATTCCCTTTAATACAAATCAAATAAAAAAATAAAAACCTTCGAATTCCAATTGGAAAACATTCCAGTTGGAATTTTTTCAGGATTTTGATCATTTTATTTAATGTGTATTGAAACGAATGAATTTTTCATAATCGATGTGAGTTACTGTAATGATAGTTTTACAAAAAATAAGTCGAAAATATTGAAAAAAAAACGCAAACTTTGATGTCGCATATCTCCTTAACTATTGATAGCTTGAACATTTTCGACTCGTAATCAGGGCAGGAAAATGATGAAAAAGTGTTTTAAATACTTTTAAATGATTAGATGGAATGCAATATGTCTAAGTGAAATTGTATATTAGCCCACACAACATTATGTGTGGAACTAAATAGTTAAGATAAATAAATAAATAAAATAAAATTGAACAATATGTATTGGGAAAATGTGAATCAGGAGCCTTCTTTATAACTTAACTTAATAACTTCGGGAACTGCCGCTCTAGTGTTTATATTAGGAGCACAATTTATTGTTTTTGCGTGAGTGTTACTTAATTCATATTGTAAATCATGAGCGTAATTCATGATTTCTTTAGCATTTGTCTACATTACTTTATTATTTTCAGAATTTTTAATCCAATTTTGAAACACTAAACAAGACTTGAAATCACAAATCATACTATATATCATTAAGTTCAAACACATAATACGGTCTTGCATTAACTTACACACATCTGACCAAGGTGTGCCATACGTGGGGCGTGTACATGATCTACCCTCCACACTCAAACAAAAAACTAACGGTAAAGCTAACCATCCGTCGAAACGACGGGCAAAGCTCAAATATCTCGAAAACTATAACACTTATCTACCCGATACGTGTGCACAGCAACGACCTCACTGGCTACCGAGTTCGCTAGCCAAGACAAAACATTCGGATTCACTGTTCAACGGAGACCGCTATTTTTCTTAACGATGCCTGTCGATTTGACGGAGGTTAGCTAAAATGTGAATTAATTCAGTACTATGCGATCTGTACTACAAGTAGCTTAGCTTTACTTACTATTTTAAATATTTAATTAATTTAAAAATAATGGTTAGAATATCATCTGCTAAGGCAAAAAGTTGAAAATGCAGAACCAAATATTAACTAACCATCACGCCGTTTTCCAAAGGGGTAGGCAGAGAAGACAGAACGCCACACTCTTTTGTCCTGGCACACCACTTTTGCTTTGTACACTTACATAGTTCTTCTTCCTCTTCGATTATTGAAGCTTTTAACAGGGCCATCCTCCAGTGTTTGATTTATCTGGTCATGCCAGGTCTTCCGCAGACGCCCCCTGTTTCTGCTGCCTTCAACACTCGCCTCATCATAATTTATTTACCATCCTTTCCTCTATCATTCGTTCCACATGACCAAACCATCTCAGCGATCCAGTTAAATTAAAACATTATTTTAAATGTGACAGCTGTTTCGGCTTGTTAGAGCTTTATCAAGAGCTGAGACTGTTTGATAATGGCCTAACAAGCCGAAATAGCTGTCACATTCAAAAAATGCTTAACCTGCAGAACTTAATAACAATATTTGTTGAAATTTAATTTATTTCAAATAGGATTAAAAATAAATTTGAAATAAATCATCAATAATATCTCCTTGAGAATGTACAAAGAAAAGCTGACAAACTTGTTAAATACCTCAAGAAGAAATCCTATGAAGAAAGATTAAGGATACTAAAATTGCCAACATTGAAACAGAGACGTGAGCGAGGTGATCTGATTGAGACATACAAGATTCGGATTCACTGTTCAACGGAGACCGCTATTTTTCTTAACGATGCCTGTCGATTCGACGGAGGTTAGCTTTCTAGGGTTAACTATGAATCTAAGATCAGCCGTGCATTATTAGTAGGTATAAAGCACTTCTCACAACACATATTTTTATTTATTATTTTCTTCTCTTCAGGTGTGAACAGATAACGAAGCAAAGGTGAGTGGATCAATTTAAAGATTAAGACCCGAACCGTTTGAGATTACGCTCCGCTGACAGCTCGCCCTCCCTGGGCACATTCGTTCATCTTTCTATTCTACCGATACAAGTAAGTTTACTTATTATTTAAAATATTTAATTCATTTTAATGTAATAATTAAGTATCTCTACTAGGGCTAAAAATGAAGGAGCAAATATGTACTCACAAACCAACCGTCACACCGTTTCCCGGAGGAGTAGACAGACCGGCTAGAGCTCCACATGTCTGATTTATCTGGTCATGCCAGGTTTTCCGCGGACGCTCTCTGTTTCTGCTGCCTTCAACACTCGCCTCATAATAATGTTTTCACCATCCTTTCCTCACTCATCCGTTCTACATGGCCAAACCATCACAGCTATCCTTTCTTTATTCTATCTGTTACGCTCACTTTACATTCACTTCTAGTTAGTTCACTCTCTACTCTGTCGTACAAAGATTTTCCATACATAAGGCTAAGTGACCGCATTTCTACCACATTCAGTCTACTATCATTATTTTTTTCCCAATTCCAGGCTTCCTTTCCATACATCAGGTTTGATGAGATACCAGAACTCCATTATGTACCGCTGGTCTTGCTTCCTTTGACAGAATTTTATCAGCATTGATTTATCAAATTGCATTCAGAGCACCATTCACTTTGTTTCCCGCAGTCACTCTCCCTCCGCTATCATTCTCAGCCTTGCTGCTCTCGTAAATGGACTTCCCAAATACACACACTCATTCACTTTTTCTCAGCAAGCACTCACTGTTTACCATTATATCACATTTGGTTACTCTTTCGTCTCTCTAGAACACCAGCACTTTGGATTTGCCTACATTCATCAGAAGTTCCTTCTCCTCGCATACACGGGACACTCTAGCCACCATGCACTGCAGATCGGCTTCATTATTGGCCACAAATAACGCATCTCCTGCGGACAGTAGGCAGGATGTGGCGAGTCCTTCCATTCCGACTGTGGCAAATTAGAAATGATTGTTTAGAATTAAAAAATATAGATTGTCCGATAATCAACGCACGAGTTTGTGTACCTGAGGGCGTACCAAGTACACAGTACTAGTAAAGTAGTGTGGTAGTTGATGCTATGCATCTAAAGACAAACAGTGCGCTTGTTACTTGAATTCATTTTGGAATGAAAATCAGTGTCATTAGACTTTATTTTTTTTATTTATTTTGTTGTAAAGTAGCAATAGTTTATTTGGGGTTGATGGGCCGGTTTTGGCCACTGCCCCGGTTTTGGACACTTGGATATTCAAAGGTGCATAAATAAGTCAATGAAAATATATTTGTTATTTTATTTATGCCGATCAATTTTCCAAATCTCAGAGTGCGGGAGACTAGAATAGCAGCTCGAGAAATTTGGTCCCATGGGACGGCTGACTACATTAGCAGTCTGAAAAATTTTTTCCTTTTCATCTTCAATTATCGAGTAAATTTATCACTAGGAGACTGAAGTAAAAAAGTTCATTAAATTATGTCATGTGTTTTCTGTGATCTGACGAATGTCAATCACCATTTTTATAAGGATATTTAAATCTACTAACCTTTTTTGTAACTTACATCCTTACCTACAGATTTCGCTGCCCGGCGCGGTCGACACACACACCCGCTTAGCTGTGTGCAGGTCGCGACACTCCGCCGTATCGGTATAGTCCGTCTAACTTATCTGAAGAATGGCCAAATTTGGAACTAACGACGCCATATTGGATTATCTACAGCTGACAGATCTTTGTTTACAGAGGGGTTCACGACTGTTTCGATAGTTTTTTAAGAAAATTTTAGATTGTCACCATGCCAAAAACCATTAAAAGCGGTGTTCGGTAAATAATCTTGAAAACGCACACGTTTTTTGAAGAGGAACAACGTCTAAAAGCCCCAATTATACCGTTTGATTTTGTTCATAGACTTATTGCCGCCACTTCAGGTTAGTGCTGCCATGCAGTTATAATGATGTTCCCATACATAGTTTTTTATTTTACTATTATACAATTTCTTCAGGTATTTCTGAATCTGCAATTTACAAAATAGTTAAAGAAGGTAAAGCGGCCGTGGAAATGGGCATTAAAATATCTACACCCGGAAAAAAAAAGAACTGGAAGAAAAGAAGTGGAAAAATTGATTTAGAAGTCGTAAGATGAGAAAAGTTTTACAACATATTTTATTCGATATTTTTTTACGTAGAATTTTTATTATTTATACTTTTTATTACATAATTCATTAACGAGTTCATTTGTATAAACATCTTTTTTCAAACATAAACTTTTTTATTTATGCACATTAAAGACTGGTTGCATCAACTTACTTTATAGCAATAGTTCATTTAAAGCATAGATTTTTACGAGAGCGAGTTGTTTGATCGGTGGAAAATGAAAAATATCTATGCTTTGAACGAAAAATTACTATAAACCAAGTTGATACAACGGCCCTAAACCGATTGATATCCTTAGGTGTTACTGAGTTAAACATGGTGGTCATGATCATTAGGTATGAGACACCGAATAAAACCGGCGCCACACTGCGCGGATCTTCCGCCGCGTCTCTTCTGTCGTGGAACATCGCTACATTTCTTTCCATACAATATGCGCTTATTAAACACACTACGCGGATGATCGGTCGATCTATTTGGTTTGCCGATTTGGCGCAACGGAAAAGACGTGGCGGAAGATCTGCGTAATGTGGCGCCGGCCTAAAAGAATTATTATTGTTTGTTTTTTTTTTCCTAAAAATTGTATTTTTCCTTTATTTTGAAAAAACGCCATTTTGTGACGTTGTGTATTTTACGAATGTATATTTTGATAAATTTATTTGTACGTTAGTTTACTTTTTTGTTTTTTATCGTGTCGTATACTGCTTAATAACTTGTTTAAGAAAAAACGAATTTGCAAAAAAATCCCTACAAATGAGATAATTTTTAGACTATGGGCAGTACCACAACGATTGGGACGCCCTCCTTTATTCTCCAGATAAGTTGGACGGACTATACACGCGTTTGATGTCAGTGTGTGTTTATTGTCGGGGTGTCTATTATTTTGTTATCGCGTTCGGCGCCATGATTTATACAACCTGTTATTGTTTATTTTCGAATTCATAAACATTTAGTTAAGAACATCTCTTTTCATGTCATTTATATTCTATTTAGTTTGTGAACTTTGACGTTACCCGTTCCGTTATAACTATTGATCATTTGAAATATGTATTATCAAATTATGTCCTCCATGAACGAGAATACGTTGAAGACATTGATTCTGATTATTCCATGACTGACGATTGAAGATTACATTCCGGACAAGATAGATTTGGAGGATCGAGATAACAATGTAGAAAAGGGTGATTGTGAAATTGATATTTCGGAAGTACTAGGTGTGGATTCCGTGGCAGAAATTCATTTGTATAATTTTTCGGCTCAACGGCAGAGTGGTAGCAGCTTCATCCCCATATTACACGACTCCAAGGACAATTTGGTTTATTTAATTCTCAACTTACTGAAGAGAGTCAGGACTTTTTTGAATAGAGATATCATAACCAGTATAGTGACGGAAACCAACCCTTACTATGAATATGTTAAAGCCAATAAAGTATTCCCTCCGCATTCTCGAATGCATAAATGGAAAAATGTGGACGTGGAGGAAATGTATATATTTATTGCGTTAATATGCTCATGGCTAGAAGCAAAAAAGTAGAATCAGTCAATATTGGACCAATGATAAGTTAATTAATTCTACAATTTTTGGCGAGACGATGCCACGGGATCGTTATTTAGCTATTCTAGTATGCTTCACTTTTCCGACAATAAATATAAAATGATACAGTACATAAAATTAGGGACTTTGTAAAATCTTTGTGACAATTTCAAAAAATATTTCTATCTGTCAAAAATTTTGTGTGTTGATGAGTCTATTGTATTATTTAAAGGTAGATTATGTATCAAACAGTATCTCCCGGCCAATAGACACAAATTTGGAATAAAACTTTTTGTTTTATGTGATTGTGAAACAGGTTTGGTTTTGCAATTTGTTATTTACCTACTGTGGAGCCAACACGGAACTGCCGGTTAGTCATGTGGATGAAGACTTATTAAAACAGGGGGTTTCTGGAAAAGTTGTCGTATCTTTAATGACAGATTATCTTGGAAAGTGTCATACCATTTACATGGATAATTGGTATACAAGTCCAGTATTATTTCACTACTTATATAATCAAAAAATCAATACCTGCGGGACAGTAAGGAAAACAAGAAAATTAATGCCGAAATTTGGAGATATACCAAAAGGCAAAACTCACTCGAAGGCAACTGGATGCTAACTTGCCGTGAAATGGAATGACAAGAGAGAAATACACATGCTGACAACAGCGCAAGACGCATCTATTATGGAAACGGGAAAAGTTAATTATCAAACCAAGATTCCAATTATGAAACCATCGTGTATTGTTAGTTACAATAAACTCATGGAGGCTGTAGATAAGTCTGATATGGTGATAACTTTTGTGGAGTGTGTCAGAAAGACAATAAAATGGTATAAGAAAATTGCATTTCGGACGATTGATTTCGTATCAATAAACGCTCACGCCATGCATAAATATAAAACAAAAAAAGATGTGTGCTTAACAGACTTTCATTTAGAAATAATAAGACAAATTTTACAAAAATACCATAAATCAGAATCAACGTCAAAAGCTAGACAAGGCAGCGACTATCCTAAGTGCTCGTCATCTTCTATCAGATATTCCTAAAACACCTAATTCTAAGAGACAATCTGTCTATCGACGATGTTATGTATGTACCAACACTACGCGACTACCTAAACGACGAGTGTCGACTCGGTATTAGTACAGTGATTGTGAGGTTGCTTTATGCCCTACTAATTGTTTTAAAATATATCACACGATAGAACATTTTTAATAAAAAACTTTGTCTGGCGCGGCAATATTATCGTGCGGTTTCATTAATCAATGTGGAAACAGCATGTTATATTCTGAAAATAACAATGTCTGGATCTTTATCCCAACACTTAATAGACGATAATAAAAATTAAAAATAAACGAGACATAGCTTTACGTCGGTGTTTGTTTCTGTAAGTTTCTACATGAGATAGATATAGAGGGAGGGAGAAAGATGTAAATTGTTATCCGTCAAATGTCAAGATGGGAAGATTTAAATACGCGGTCATGACAGTTTAGCCATGATATTTCATCTGGGCGCTGTGGATCAAGAAATTAATACGTTTGTAAGAAACAATCTATTTTATTCTTATAACCTTTTAATACAGTGTATTTGAGCCGTAGAATTACAAAATCCGCTCTGGACATTTTTAATTTTTATTTTTATCTATTAAGTGTTGGAATAAAGATCCAGACATTGTTATTTTCAGAATACGGATGATTGAGTGCTTCGATTAAATTGATTTGTTTACAATATGTATTAGAACAAGGATTTCTTTTATGTTTAAATAATATTGTTAAAAGTACATTCTCTGTATGGATGGAAAAAGTTTTACTTTAAACATAACAGTTAATATTCTGTGAGTGTTTTTTTTCGTGGAAAGGGCATTTAAGAGGTAAAATATTTTTATTTTATTTTATTAATACACAATAACACGTAAAAAATTCCGTTTAAAATATTTTATCAAATAAATGAAACATATTATGCAATTTATTATAAAGATGTAGGTGTATGTTTTGTAGGCAGCGTAGTTAAATTTCGCATAAAAATATTGTAATAATAAAAAATGACGTCGTTTCAGGGAAACATTTCGCGAAAATCTTATCCGTTGTCTAAGGGTTAAAGGAGAAACAATATAATTTATTCAAAAAAAATGTTCACAAAATAGGCACAGTTATATACAATTACATGGTTCAGAACAAATAAGCAGTGTCTATGTCACGGAGTGGGACTCGACGTGAGGGCTCGACGCGGGGCGATGATGATGATGATGGTGCGGCGGCGAACAGTCCAGAGCTCTGCGACTGACAGAATGACGACGGCGACCGATGTGGGCCGGGTCCAAAGGTCCACGGCGCAGGCCAAGGGAGCGGAACGGTCGTTGGCAATAGCCGATAAACAAAATACGACTGGCTCAGTCTTATTTTTCCGCACAAGTGCGAGGGGTCCGCCGGTGCTTATCTAGCAGGGGGATACCAGTCCAGAGTCGACCGCTGGCCCGACCTTACAGTCCGGCCGAGAGCCGCGACTGTGCGACTCAGGTCGCTAGGCTTGGTCGGGGCACGAGGGGATCACTGGAAGGCATTCCCTGACCTCAAGAGCTTGCCCAGAGGGCTCACTCGGCTGCTACAGCAGCGACTGACTGCCGAAGCCGAAACGTACCGCCTTATATATTCATTCTGCGGTGTGACTCGCGCGTGGTCGCGAGCGCTGGCCAATAAGCAGTCGCGCCGGGGCGCCGCAAGAGGGAGGGGGGGCTCCGTAATCACGGTTGCAGCAGGCGGCCGGCGTCAGTCGGGCGGCGTTCCTAATTATCTTGCCGCTCGGAGCTCAGTCGTAATTATTACTAGAGCGGAGTTTCGAATCAGAGTAGATTCTCTGGTATCAAAAATCATTAAGCCGTTTATTCACTAATCAAACAAATCGCGAAACATTGCGCGCGGCATGTCGCATCAACATCTACGCTCATGTTTCGGGGACAATGACGCGGTTAATAATATATTTTTTAAATAATTTAGAAAACCAAAAAACATCATTCATTTGATATTTTGACATTTATGAACACCCTGACGATTGAAAGATTTTTACATGTAGACGTAATTAATGAAGATAAGTAGATTAAAACAAAAAATTATAAAATAATTTTTTTTAATGGTTATCTACAAAGTTGCTCAATATACAAGAATACAGTAGAGTGTATAAGAAGAAAGAAGTGTGAATTTTCAAGAGAACAGGTAGAATAACACTGAGAAAAAGAAAATTGTTACTCTCCTGAATGTGTAAACATGTGTGTTTTTAAATCATGTAATCTCAATAATCACATTGAGAACAAGAAAATGGTTTTTCTCCAGAATGTGTACGCGTGTGTCTTTTTTAATGATTTTTTGGGAACAGGCATAATCACATTGAGAACAAGAAAATGGTTTTTCTCCAGAATGTTTAAGCATATGTTGTTTAAAACTATTTTGTGTCAGAATGTGTAAGCATGTGGCTTTTTAAAATATATTTTTGGGAACAGGCGTAATCACACTGAGAACAAGAAAATGGTTTCTCTCCAGAATGTGTAAGCATGTGGCTTTTTAATTTTATTTTTTTGGAACAGGCATAACTACATTGAGAACAAGAAAACGGTTTCTCTCCGGAATGTTTAAGCATGTGGCATTTTAAATATTTTTTTCTGGAACAGGCATAATCACATTAAGAACAAGAAAATGGTTTTTCTCCAGAATGTGTAAGCGTGTGTCTTTTTAAAGAATTTTTTAGATAACAGGCATAATCACATTAAGAACAAGAAAACGTTTTTTCTCCAGAATGTGTACGCATGTGGCGTTTTAAACCATTTTCATGGGAAAATACGTAATCACATTGAGAACAAGAAAATGATTTCTCTCCAGAATGTGTACGCAAGTGGCGTTTTAAATTATGTTTATGGGAAAAGGCATAATCACATTTAGAACAAGAAAATGGTTTTCCTCCAGAATGTGTAAGCATGTGTCTTTTTAAACTATTTTTTCGGGAACAGGATGTAATCACATTGAGAACAAGAAAATGGTTTCTCCCCAGAATGTGTAAGCGTGTGGCTTTTTAAACTATTTTTTTTGGAATAGGCATAATCACATTGAGAACAAGAAAACAGTTTCTTTCCAGAATGTCAAAGCATGTGGCATTTTAAATATTTTTTTCTGGAACAGGCATAATCACATTGCGAAAAAGAAAATGGTTTTTCTCCAGAATGTGTAAGCATGTGTATTTTAAAACTATTTTTTAGGGAACAGGCATAATCACATTGAGAACAAGAAAATGGTTTTTCTCCAGAATGTGTACGCATGTGGCGTTTTAAACTATATTCATAGGAAAAGACGTAATCACATTGAGAACAAGAAAACGGTTTCTCTCCTGAATGTGTATGCAAGTGGCGTTTTAAATTATGTTTATGGGAAAAGGCATAATCACATTGAGAACAAGAAAATGGTTTTTCTCCAGAATGTGTAAGCATGTGTCTTTTTAAACTATTTTTTCGGGAACAGGCATGATCACATTGAGAACAAGAAAATGGTTTCTCCCCAGAATGTGTAAGCGTGTGGCTTTTTCAACTATTTTTATGGGAACAGGTATAATCACATTGAGAACAAGAAAATGGTTTTTCCCCAGAATGTGTACGCATGTGGCGTTTTAAACTATATTCATAGGAAAAGACGTAATCACATTGAGAACAGGAAAATGGTTTTCCTCCAGAATGTGTAAGCATGTGTCTTTTTAAAATATTTTTTAGGGAACAGGCATAATCACATTGAGAACAAGTAAATGGTTTCTCCCTAGAATGTATCCGCATGTGGATTTCAATTTTTTTTTTCTAGGGAACAGGCATAATCACATAAAGAACAAGAAAACGGTTTTTCTCCAGAATGTGAAAGCATGTGGCTTCTTAAATATTTTTTTGGGAAGATGCATAATCACATTGAGAACAAGTAAATGGTTTCTCTCCAATATGTGTAAAAGAATGGTTCTTTAGGGTTCGCCGTATAGGTTTCTCTCCAGGACGTGCGAGCAGGTGCGTCTTGATCACTGATTTCTCCGAAGAGGCATAATCGCCTTGTAAGCGAGACAAGACTTCCCCGCTGGGTCTCTGGGATTCTTTAGCACTGCAGTATGAATGAATCCTTAAGTTTGGAGTCCTATCGAGACAACCTGGAACAATCAAATTAATTTTATATAATACTGACAAGAAACGATAAAATTTTTATTAACATTTATATTTGATTAATTAAATAATTAAAGAAAAAAAACAAAAGTAATTAAAAATTATCATTCAAAACCAATTTTGGTTATTTATGACAAATTAATTATTATTTATGGATTTCTTAATTTTTAGTGCTTCTAAATAACTTAAACGTCTACTTTTATTATCGATGTGAAAAAGTGCTCCAAACAAAGATTGGAAAACATTTGTGACGATAAATAACTACGTGCAGGCATTGCCGTTATTAGTAAATTGTGAACTGAACATGCTCAGCGTATGTTGCATAAGGCTACGTTCACATGACTACTCACCGCGCGGTACAAGATCTTAATAAATAGAGTTTATCGTCTACATTAACGCGCGGTACCGCGCGGCACCGCTCCTACCCGCGCGCAAGATCTTGACCCGCGCGGTACCGCGCGGTGCCGCGCGGATCAAGATCCTACAAGCCTGTATCGACCCGTTCAGTTGATCCGCGCGGTTTGAGACGGACAGACGCATAGATCGAAGAAAATGAGTAGCGAAGACGTATCTATCGATTTGCTTATCGATGAAATTAAAAAAAGAGATGCCATTTGGAATCTTAGTTCGAAGGACTATTCGAATAAAATAATAAAAAGAAGATCTTGGTGATACCTTGATGCAATACCTTATAGCATGATCACTATGTTTTAAATCGTTTTCAACGCAATCATATAAAAAATCAAAGGATGTAACCGACATCCTGAAATAGTTAAAAAAATTCTCTTCGTGTAGTCTCAGGTCGGGATACAAAGTAAAAAATAGGCTTGAAGAAAGTCTTTGACTTAAAATAGGATGCACCCAGTATCTTCTTTGTCTTCTTCTGCGATGTTTCAGTTTTCGGTATAAAATCCGTAAGCAAATTGCCTCCTCCACATCCATTCTCTAACAATGTTGATGCCGGACTGGCTCGCGCACAATGCTGTCATGTGAACGCTTTCACCGCGCGGTCCATGTCAACGTGGCCTAATGCTGAAGCGCCGTTCCATCTCAGATTTTTGTATATGATTTTCATGTTAAGCTTTCAGATGGATTGCTAAATTTGTGTAGTTATAAGTCGGTATGGAGCGTAAACTAAATTCATTTCAGGGACGGTTATTAATATAAAAGTAAATTCATTCGTACCCTTACCCACCTTGCATAGCTGCATAGTTGCGCATATGCCGGTATATCTCTGTCAGTTTGCATACTTCTCCAATATACAATTCACTTGAAATTTTTAAACAATATGGCCCTATATCAAAATTTTGGACGTCAAAAGACGCAAAAGCTATATTGGTTTTTCATCCCCTCATTTGATATATAAGGTAGTGTGTCTGTTTTAACCTCAAAACTAATATTCACGATATTAAGATGCGTTTCGCGTTCATTTTCATGTAATATAGGTGCATAATATAAAACTTTTTGAGGGCCAAAAAACATAGATAAAAGTAAATCACCAAGACCAAAGATTTTCTGATTTTTTTTGTGATTTTTCTTTTTACGGAAAAACAATGAAAACATGCGTATATTAAAAAATAAACACACACATTCATATTATTTTATCGTAATTGTCGTAATGCGATGATTTTTTTATCGTTTAAGTAAAAAAAAATAATTTCAATTCCTATAATGTTGCCAACGCAACATTATACGAAAAATAATTATTTATTTTTATTTGTTTATTAGAGACAATACTACTATCATTATTTGATACTAACCTAGTAATCTTCTTCTGTGTGGTATATTTTGTTGCACGGCACGGCACATATTTCAAATAAACGCAACAAAATTGCGTGTATTTTTGTTAATAAATCACTGTTAGTATTCAACTGAATCATAAACCAACAAAAACTGACAAATATCGCAAAACATATCGTATATATTTGTGTATACGTGTACAAATAAATCGAAAATCGAAAAAAAAATTGTATTTTCCGCGTACTTTGTGCGTGACCTTGAATGACGGAAAAATTGAATTTCGATTGCGCAACACGCGTTCGGGGCGCCATCTAAAACTATTCTATACGATTTTGACGGCAGAAAAACTTATGTTTTGATTGTTGATTTAAAATATAATCCGTGATGTTTTCGAGTTGAAAATGGAACGACAGGACACCACGGGATTTCTCTACTGGGAAAAAATCACGTTTTTCAAATTCGATACGCGGCCGTCGAGAAATAATTAATTTTGTGCCTGTCGCACAGGTCCGACGTGGTCCTACGCTCATTAAAAACGTTTCTCCTGTCAAATCATTCGGTCGATATGTCAAAATTCAACGTAGACATGACTTGCCAGGAGTAAAAATAGAATTGATTGACTTTAATATATATTTCGTTATTTCTAATCAATAAATGTCATCTTCATATTAAATAACGCATATAATATTTCTATACATTAAATCATATCTAAATGTATTTTAAAGTGATCTGTAAACCTCAAAAAAATATTTTTTTATAATATACTCTAAATTTTTTTTAAACTGGCAACAGAAAAAATCCTTAGTCGGCGACAGCGTTTTTAGCGTAATTATAATATAGATTCTTGATAATATGATTGGCGAATTCAGAAAATTTTGAATAATTTAAGCATCTTATAAGTTATTTAATCCTAATATCAAAATTGCGATTAGTTGTACCAATATAAAAAGAGGGACAGTCATAACATTTTAGTTTATTAACACCCGAGTGAGTCAATTTGTGGTCTTTATCTTTAAGATTTTTCAGAAATTCATCAATGTTATTTTTCGTATGGAAAGCTGGATGTATGTTGGGGGGGGGGGGGGAGATTTTTCGAGCGTTCAATTAATTCTTCACAGAACTTTGTTCTGAAAAATTACAACTTCACAAATATGAATGTGTTCTTGAATATATATAATATCTGTTGTATAAATGTATGTCCAAATAAAATAAATTATTCAATTAATTCTGGCGTCCATCTAGCGGTGGCATTGTAAAGTAATTTCAACTACCGTATCAAAAAAGTGGATTGCTCTATGGACAAAAATAAAAATTAATCAATTAATAATGTTCAATGTTCAATGTTCAATGTTTATTCAATGTTCAATGTTACAAATGTTTACAGTGTTTACAAAATTTAACGAAGCTTTTTTCATTGTTGTTGAGTGTCTTGGCAGCAAGTAAACACTAAATTGATTTGACGCCCTGCCTGCTACACTAGTAATTTACTGTATTATAGCAGACAGTGCTCTTCCAGTAGTATAATGTTCAAGAATATTTATTATTTATATAACATTTGTGAATAAATCTTATTGCCAATTAAAATTAAGTAATAGTAATAATTAAATGTTTACAATTTAATAATGGTGTTAATTAATTATATTATAGACAAAGGAAAAAAAATGATCTGAATAGGATATTAATAAAATAAAATAAAATAAAACAATTAAAAGTATTTAAAAAGATGACAGTAACAGTAAGACAGTAAGTGAAAAAAAAGATCTGAATAGGATATTAATAAAATAAAATAAAATAAAACAATTAAAAGAATTTAAAAAGATGACAGTAACAGTAAGACAGTAAGTGAAAAAAATGATCTGAATAGGATATTAATAAAATAAAATAAAATAAAACAATTAAAAGTATTTAAAAAGATGACAGTAACAGTAAGACAGTAAGTGAAAAAAATGATCTGAATAGGATATTAATAAAATAAAATAAAAATAAGAACTACATATAAGGTCGATATATTCACGGAAACATAGAGGGTTGCTAAAGCTTAGTGGTCAGAGCACCGGCCCCGGAAAGGAGGTGACCTGGGTTCGGATCCCAGTAGTAACCAAATATTTTTTCGTGAATTAGATTTTTCTGTACTTCTTTCTAATTGATTAATTAATTTGATTTAAAAAATTTCACAGAACTTTGTTCTGAAAAATTATAACTTCACAAATATGAATGTGTTCTTGAATATATAGAATATTAAAATCTCATAAATTCGTGTATTAAGTATATTTCTCTTATCTACGGTTTAGGAAAACTGATGGTATCATGGGCAAAGCGGCTTAAATGACAAAATGTATGATTAAATTTCATAAAATTTACAGTTAAAAACTATAATGACCTTTTGATTCTGTGCGACTCATTCAAATTAAATTTACATTAAAATCAGGGCACTCAGCTACGCTCACTCTGGGGACCTTGCTTTTAACCCGGAGTTATCCCCATATTCTACAATTTATTCTTTTCGTATTAGAAAATATCTCTCGAAAGCTGTGACGCGTTCTATATCTATACCCCACCCTGTAACGTGTGACCGACATTCTACGTCATGGATTGATAATCCAAAGGAATCAAACGCTCACCAGTGCGCTGGTCGGCCCTCCCGGAGTACTCCGAGCACTCCTGCTCGATGTCCGGATACGATATGTCCACATCAGCGTAGAGCTCTTCATGGCCGCTCCCGGCTGGAGACCCCTCCCCTGTCTGCCCCTCCCCTCCCTGCGCACTTCCCCAGCCCGCGCTGCTGCAGCCTGGCTCTGGAACCAAGACAACCACCCGGTACAGCAGAGCTGGAGAGCTGCCTGTCTCCTGGGCCCGGCTCCAAGCCACCTCGGGCTGGACTTGCATCCAGCAAGCATCATACAACAACCCGTGTCCAGATCAGGCGACCGGGCGGACTGCTTCTTACTGCGATTGGTTTAGTTATTCCTAGATAGTGACTTTGTCAAAATAAAACAAATGTGTGATAGAATTTGACACTTTAAGTCTAATAACTTTCTAATACTAATAAGCTATTGTATAATATTTCATTATTTAATTAGAAAAAGTTTACAGTATAAAAGAAACTCCGATTTTAATCATTTTTTTTCGCTGCCGTAATAAAAGACCCTGATTATATAAATGATGTCAAATTTAAGCGCTAGCACGTTTAAAAGTAGTTGTTTTAAGTGATACTTGAGACTATAGAAAATAAATGTTTGATATTTAAGTAACCATTTACCATAGATTACAGAAAATTAATGTAAGCGAAGCATAGAAAATCAATTATCAAGTCATTTACTAATATAATCACATTATATTAATAAACCTAAGCAATGTAATTTTATGTAACTAAAGTAACCTAATAACCTAACCAAATAACTAGTAATGCATTGAATACAACGAATACGAACAATTCAATAAGGTAATAAATAATACACCACTGTTCTATTTTACTAAGAGATTTAAAAATTAAAATTTTCCAACGGCTTTTTTTTTTTTTAAAGGAACAACATTTGTAACTTCTCAGGCGTTAGGCGATTTTTCATATCCGTTTGTACATTCCCAGCGGTCGAAAATAATCTTTCTGTCCCAGCCGCAGTTTTACCCCGCGAGACAGTTCGCAGGTATAATACCTGCATATGGCTTTACTTTCGTCATTTATAAACTATTTAAACATTATTTTAGAGAGAGTCCCCGAACAAAACAACATAAACTCGTCTCAATGGGCCGACTTTGTTTTGGGACGAGCTCACTAACAAATCTTGTCTATCAATCTTATCTAAATCAAACCTACTATCAAATCGATATCTTTATTCTTTATAATAAAAACAAATAAATAAAGTTATATTTAAATTTAACTTACCAGATTTCTTATCGAAATGTTTCCAAAAATCACTTTTTACCCGCTTACGGGAGGTCATGTTATTAGATTTAATTTGAAATTATTTTATAAGAGTTAACACTTTTACACACAACGGAAATGAAATGGAACGAACAATACGTATTACAAGAAAAAAACTACATGAAATAAGCACCTAACCTTATTAATTACCCAACGAAACTGGATGAAAGAACTCATGTTATGCTGTGAAACAAGTAACAATTGACAACTTGAGAGCTCAACAAATCCATGCATTCAATGTTAGGGGAATCCAGGATAATAGGGTGCGTAAGTGTTCGGATACACGGTGCACAGCCAAACCGCAATTTGGGTTTCGTTCTGTTATAAGTAGTTAGTTTTTAATAATCGTGATGATATTTGACAAATACGACTATTCGGTAAATATCTACTACTCGGCGACAACGAATATTCGTATTCGTTGCATCACTACTAATAACCTGACCTAACCAAACCTAATAACCTGACCTAACCAAACATGACAACTTAACCAAACCTAATAACATAACCTATCTTAACTAAACCTAATAACCTAACTAAACCAAACCTAAAATTCAAAAAGTACCTATCTATACCTAAAAAACTCAATGTCTGTCTGTGTTACTTTTTTTTTACTTTTATCTAATGGCTAACTGAGTACCGGGTCACTAAGGACCCCTTGCTCATTCATCTTGATGGAATGTGAAGGGACTTTAAACTTCACTTAAAAGAAAAACAAAATTAAGACAACTAAATGTGGGGGAGGGAGGTTACTGCAAATTGGTGCAGGAATGCTGCGGGGGAGGCGAAGGTGGCGGGGGGTCAGGGGGAGGGTCTCCGAGGAGGACCGTTTTGGGTCTCCAGGTGTTTTGTGTGATGATCGCGTCGTGAGACGACTTTACGTGTGGGGTGAGGTTTTGTTGGTAGAAGTAGCCTGCATGTTGCGACTTGGCTGAGATCTTTATGATAGCTCTTTTTGGTGGGATGACCATAGAGCATCATAGGGTGGTTTGGTATAGTTGGGTGGTTTGTCCCTATATGGCTTGGTTGGGAGAGCGCGGATGCGTTTGTGGAGTGATTGTTGGCATTTGGATGAGGATAACTCAACTACAGTGGTGGGAGTGGGTTTGGCTGAACTTTTGTTCAGTGGGCGGTTGTCGGTAAGTTGGGGGGGTGGTGGTAGGGCGGGGTTTAAAGTTCGCATGGTGACATGTGGACAGAATGTCGGGCGATATCAAGAATCTGGGCAAGTACTAAACTCAGACTGACAACAGATCAAGCAAGCAAGGATGACTCACCAGGGGAGGGAGTGTGGCTGCGATCGGAGTCCTTCTTGGAGTTGTTCGACCATATGCGACCGAATTATTAAAACTTGTACACTGCGATGGCTTACGACAATAACGAGTTCGTATGTGTTCTGTTCACTTTGGCCAAGCGAGTGTACCCTGTGGTAAAAAGCCCTAAGGCATAAAAACCCACAGTTTGCTGGCGAATTACACTGTGTTTCACTGAATTTACACGGAATTTAAATCACTCTAGTATAAAATAAAATATTATGATAATAGATAAATAAATAAATAAATAAGATAGGATATTAAGATAATGTGAACTAAACTATGTAAATAATATTAATATAATAATATATAGAATAATAATATATAGAATAAGACAAGATAAGAAAATCATAAACTAATATAAAATATAATGTACTAAAATAAAGTAAGGATAATATAAATATACTATACTAAAGCAAGAGAAATTATAAAATAACTATAAAATAATGATGAATATATGAGATATTATGTATGTATGTAGTAAGATAATATAAAATAATAATGAAAAATAATATATAATACAATATACTGAAATAAAATAAGAATAATGTGAAAAGGAGAATATAAATAAAATAATATAGAATATAATATACTAGCATAAGATAAAAAAATAATGTAGAATATACTATACTAAAATACTAATATATATAAAATAAAATAAAATACTTATACTGAAGCACTGATAAGGTCTTGAGGAGAGTTTGTGTCTAAGCACTTACGCACTTTCACTACACTTTCACTCGGACGCGCGGCACTTCCGCACACGGGTGCGTGAAAGACGGCGGAGTGGATCGGGTTTGGTGATAGAACGCGGCGTATCGTCACTTTTGGCGCGGGGCCGACCGCCTGTAATTAGCCGCTGCAGTAATGGCGGCGGAGGGGGCGTGGCAGACGGTGATCGGAGCTTTCACTTTCGCGGCGTGGCACGACCGCACAAGGGTGTGGTCTAGTCGGCGGAGCGTATCGGAAGGATGGTGGTGGCGATGGTTTAGCACTTCTGCTGCGGGGCCTCTGGCTCGCGGGAGCGGCGGTTGGGCAGTCGGTAGAAATGTACCTGCGCTGTTACCGTCCTACTCCTAATAATCAATGCGTCTGTCTGTCTGTCTATCTGTTCTCTATACAAATCCACATCGTTTGTCCGATTCGATTCAAATTTTGCATACTTATGCTTTGGGACCCGGCGGGTAACATAGGCAACATTTCCCCCCTATTCTCATACCCCTTCCCCTCCCCGTGACATATTTCCGATGCAAATCTGTACCGTTTGACCGATCGGACTCAAAATTTGGAAACTTATTCTTTAGGACTCGGCGGGTAACATAGGCGATATTTTCCCCCTATTCTCATACCCCTTCTACTCCCCCTGACATATTTTCCATGCAAATCTGTATCATTTGACCGATCGGACTCAAAATTTGAAAACTTATTCATTAGGACTCAGAGGGTCACATAGGCGATATTTCCTCCATATTCTCATACCCCTTCCCCTACCCCTAACATAACATTAGGTCTCTCACAATATAATGATATTTTGAACTCCAGAAATAGAACCTTGGATTTAATATTTTGTAAAAGAGCTATTGACGTATCTCGGTCATCATCACCTCTTACGAGAGAAGATAATTACCACCCCGCACTTGAGTTTTGTTATAATCCGATTGCAGATCGTCCCCGTCGATCCAGAGTTCCCCGGGAAGGTACGGTTCGTCGAAGGGGCTGAAACTTTGATAATGGTGACTTCGACCGACTGTACTTTCTAATGGACGGTATCGACTGGGGAGAAATGTATAACATATCTGATGTGAATGAGGCGGTACATTATTTTTATTGTACTATCGAAGGTGTACTTGATACTTGCTTCCCTAGGAAATCTCAGGCTACTGGTGGAAGGCGATATCCAAGGTAGTTTTCTAGGGATATTATTAGAGACATACGGACTAAGCATTTCTATCATAAAAAATGGAAAGCTTCTGGCCGTCACTGTGATTATGAGATGTTTGGACGTTAGAGATCCATCGTAAGACGTAAAATTCGATTAGCATACCGGGAGTTCATTTCCAGCATGGAAAACAACATTATTCAAGATCATAATACCTTCTGGGACTACATAAAGTCACAAAAGGCGGATGGCGGGAATGTTAACTCCATGACATGGGGCGAAAAAATGGTACGGGGTGCAGATATTGCTGAGGCGTTTGCAGGTCATTTTATAACAGTGTATGGTAGTGAACCTCCGTTTCTTGATATTAACATTGCTAGGCAATGTTATGCGATCGGTGCACAGTCTATTGATGTTCAAAATATCAGTGAGAAGGATGTGTCCGACACCATAAAAAAATAAAATAATACTCATTCTCTTGGTCAGGATTTCATTCCAACATTTCTCTTAAAAGGTTGTGTGGAACTGATAAAAAAAACCACTTTGTTTTTTGTATAATCTTTCCATTAAAAAGCCTTGTTAAAGGACTTGTTGTTAAGGCCGCTCGGTTGAGACAAATTTGAAGGTCTTCATAAATTACGTCACGGAAGCTCTGGACGCGGGATATCAGGTAGACTGTTCATATAATGACTTCACCAAAGCCTTTGATACAGTCAACCATGATGTCTTATTGAAAAGGTTGTATGAGATTGGTTTCTCGGATGGTATGGTATAATTAATGGCGAGCTACCTCCAAAATAGGAACCAATACGTCTCCTACGGCCTATTCGCGTCAGAGTGCTTCTTTACCTTCTCGGGTGTCCCACAATGATCTAACCTGGGTCCATTGTTGTTTTCGATTTTTATTAATAAAAAAAAAAATGTAATTTTAAACTCGCGCTTTCTGTTATTTGCGGATTACTTAAAGCTTTTCTTAAAGGTATAAACTTTGGATGATTTTCGTCTTCTCCAAGCAGATATATCAAATATATGTGAATGGGGAAGACGAAATAAACTTTTCTTTAATGTTTCCAAGTGTTCGGTTTCACCCTTCACTAGGGCCCATAAAACTCTATTTTTTCGCAACAAAATGAACGACCAAAATCTGACAAGAACATCAAACGTTAAAGATCTAGGTGTTAGATTTGTAAGCAACCTAACATTTCACGATCACATAGAGACGATCATTGGTAATGCTTTGAGAATGTTAGGATTTGTTCTGCGTACTGCCAGGGTTTTCGAGAATACCCGCATACTGAAAACTCTTTACAACTCCTTGGTGCGGAGTAGACTCGAGAGTGGCTCGATGATCTGGGGGCCACATGAAGGCAAGTAATCTCTTATGGTGGAGAAAGTCCAAAAGAAGATTCTGAGATATCTCTACATGAGAGAGTACGGGCATTATCCTTGGCTTTACCCAAACGAGTTTCTCCAGGGTATGCTTGGCTACAATAGTCTAGAGACTAGAAGGAATGTACACATTTTTATCGATTATTGCGCGGTATGATCGATAATTCTGAAATTATGCAGAGCATTGTTTTGTATGTTCCTGATAATTACATTAGACATCGTCAGCATAGATTGTTTCACATTCCAATATACAGGACCAACCTGCCGATGGTTATGCCTGTTGGAAGAGCCACAGCTATGCTGAACAAAATCGCTTTGGGTATTGATATATTCCATGTGTATAAGGGGGTTTTCCGAAGCGGGATTCTCCTACAGCTTTGACCAGATTTTATGTTATTTTTAATTTATTAAATATTTTTATTTTGATATATACTTCCTAATATGTATGCCTTAAATACTTTGTTTGTAATGTATATATTATTAAATAAATTGAATTGAATTGAACATATTTTTGATGCAAATCTGTACCGTTCGACCGATCAGACTCAAAATTTGGGCACTTATTCTTTAGGACTAGGTGAGTAACATAGGCGATATTTCCTTCCTTCTCATACGCTACCCCTGACATATTTTCGATGCAAATATGTAACGTTTGACCGATCGGACTCAAAATTTGGAATCTTATTCTTAAGGACTCGACGGTTAAAATAGGTGACATTTCCCCCCTATTCTTTTAACCCTTCCCCGCCCCTGATCTATTTTTGATGCAAATGTATGCCGTTTGAATCGAACCTTTGGTTACCCTCACAAATTTATCTTAAACGTAATTCTTTACCCGAGCAACGCCGGGCATGAAAAGTGTTTAATATAAATCATATTTCTTTCATCTATACATATAAATTTGACATTTAAACCTGGTATATTATTTATGATTTACACATTTTTCCTCAGATATTGCCTAAATTCGATTGTTATAAGCAATTTGCAAAAAGACGTCAAATTTTTCGAAACAATACTCTCCAAATTCAAATATTCAATTAATTTTTTCAGCTAAAGTGGGGCATTCACTTTCCTGCATGGCAGTCCGCCGCGCCGGCGTAATGCAGGATCGTGGGTGTTGTTGACATGAAAGATAGTGAATGGGCCCTCGTACGGTAAACGTGATTTAGCATTTTCTATGAATAAAGCAGCAGAAACATCTATTTTCTATAAGCATCTATGGTCTCAAGTGTCAAAAATGTATTGTTTTAACTTAAAATAACCGCTTTTAAACTTGCGAGCACCTAAATTTGACTTAATGACATTTATTAATCAGGATCCTTTACCACATCAAGGAAAAAATGAACAAAATCGAAGCTTCTTTAATATTGCTTTAAATCAATCCATTAAACTATTAACATAAAATAAACCCTCGGAAAGTACTGGATCGAAAATGTAATGTACAATTATACCCAAAAGCATATATCGGGTTATGTGTTTATTGTCTATAGCATCTGTCACTCGAAATGTGCACTGGTTTTAGATTTACGAAATCTGATCTTTTTCTTTTCATTCATCTTTAACACCCGCATCTGGTGCGTCACACATCTCTAATAACAAATCGATAATGAACCAACGACTCACCGGCGCCCTGGTCGGTCCTCCTGGAGTACTCCGAGCACTCCTGCTTGATGTCAGGATGGGATATGTCCACATCAGTGTAGAGCTCTTCTTCGCCGCTCCCGGCTGCAGACCCTGGCTCAGACTTGACGGCAGGAACATCTCGGTCAGTGCGGTTCATGGTATAATACGGTTCTAATGACTTCTAACGAGCCAGACACGCTAGTATAGTCCGTCCAACTTATCTGGAGAGTAAATGAGGGCGTCCCAATCGTTGTGGTACTGCCCATAGTCTATAAATTATCTAATTTGTAGGGAATTTTATGCAAATTCGTTTTTTCTTAAACAAGTTATTAAGCAGTATACGACGATAAAAAACAAAAAATGTAAACTAACGTACAAATAAATTTATCAAAATATACATTCGTAAAATACACAACGTCACAAAATGGCGTTTTTTCAAAATCAAAGAAAAATACAATTTTCAGGAAAAAAAACAAACGCAGATCTTCCGCTGCGTTTTTTCGGCAAAGCAAATAGATCAACCGATCATCCGCGTAGTGTGTTTAATAAGCGCATATTGTATGGAAAGAAATGTAGCGATGTTCCACGACAGAAGAGACGTGGCGGAAGATCCGCGCAGTGTCCGCGCAGTGTTTTATTCGGTGTCTCATACCTAATGATCATGACCACCACGTTTAACTCAGTAACACCTAAGGATATCAATCGGTTTAGGGCCGTTGTATCAACTTGGTTTATAGTAATCTTTCGTTCAAAGCATAGATATTTTGCATTTTCCACCGATCAAACAACTCGCTCTCGTAAAAATCTATGCTTTAAATGAACTATTGCTATAAAGTAAGTTGATGCAACCAGTCTTTAATGTGCATAAATTAAAAAGTTTATTTTTGAAAAAAGATGTTTATACAAATGAACTCGTTAATGAATTATGTAATAAAAAGTATAAATAATAAAAATTCTATGTAAAAAATTATCGAATAAAATATGTTCTAAAACTTTTCTCATCTTACGGCTTCTAATTAAATTTTTCCACTTATCCTTGTTCTTTTTTTCCGGGTGTAGATATTTTAATGCCCATTTCCACGGCCACTTTACCTTCTTTAACTATTTTGTAAATTGCCGATTCAGAAATACCTGAAGAAATTGTATAATAGTAAAATAAAAAACTAAGTATGGGAAAATCATTATAACTGCATGGCAGCACTAACCTGAAGTGGCGGCAATAAGTCTATGAACAAAATCAAACGGTATAATTGGGGATTTTAGACGTTGTTCCTCTTCAAAAAACGTGTGCATTTTCAAGATTATTTCCCGAACACCGCTTTTGATGGTTTTTGGCATGGTGACAATCTAAAATTTTCTTAAAAAACTATCGAAACAGTCGTGAACCCCTCTGTAAACAAAGTCTGTCAAAGGTCTGTCAGCTGTAGATAATCCAATATGGCGTCGTTAGTTCCAAATTTGGCCATTCTTCAGATAAGTTAGACGGACTATAGCAAATGGTGATTACAAAATGGCCGCCGATCATAGAAGCAAGAGGGGCATAGACAAATTATATTATTAATTCATGGATAGGTAGGACTAGTCTTGAAGTTATGCGATTATTCCTAGCGCGTTTGTAGAAGTCGTTTAAAGGTATTTATGTTTATTAGGCCCGGTTGTTTCAAGTTCGATCAAAGTAAGCGGAAATACTGGCTTAAGCTGAGCTTAACCTCAAGGTCACGCGAAATCATGAAGAATTGAGTTGTTTCAAATTAAAAATCTTTTAAAATCGGATTAGGGGTGTTGCAATTGTGTAAAATAAAAATCATAGACAAATGCACGCCAAAATAATTTTGCATATGGCAGCACATAATTTAAATTTCATTTGACAGCAACAGACAGCAAGCAGATCAAAGCAGATGTTTAGAAACATGTCATCAACGGTTTGTTTTACTGAAGATTTCCACAAGAAGAGATGAAAGGAGACTAGTGGGCCGCATTACGCAACTAATTTAATTTTTGTTGCTACTGTCCAACAGATTTTCGAAGTAGATTCGAGAATACGATGAAAAGCGCCAGGAAGGTTAGTTATTGACGAAATTAAATGTTATATTACCTATTTAGTGTTTGCAAGAACAATATGTTTTTATTTGATCTGTATTGTATTTCTTTAGTTTTTCTGTTTATAACCTTTTCTTTGTTTGCAGGTAATAAGAAAAGTGAATCCAGAGCCTACGACTGATATGCAGAATAAATTATATGTGGTTCAGTTAGATATTTTCAAAACCCAACTATCTAAAGAATCGACAGGAAATTCACGAAGTTGTTTTAGAAAGGCATAATGCCAAAAGAGATCTGGCTTAATTTTATTACAAGTTGTATTTTTTATTAAAATATTCATTTTCCCGTTAATAGGTAGGTATATAAAATACAATAAAATAAAAGAATTTCATACACCGAATATATTGTTTTATTACTATTATTCCGCGGACGTCCTCTGCTTCTGCTGCTTTCGACAAACAATTTTCCTTGCCATCCTTTCTTTGCTCATCTGTTCCACATGACCAAACCAGTGGCCATGTCACTGGCTCTGCATACTGAGAATTCCGAGTTCGATTCCCGGTGAGGTCGCAATACATCTTTCTGATTTCTTTAAAATCTAGGTGTTCTTGTCGGACTGCAATTAAAATTGGGCCTTCAGGCCCATTGTAGCATTAAAAATTGCTGTACATTTGGTTTGAGGGCATAGTTCCGCTATGTATATAATATAGCAATTACCAAATCTGGTATAGTACCGTTTTTTTTTTTTTTTATTTCAGTATATATACGCCCATCAGAGCATTTACATAAACATTGGGTAATACATGTCGGTAATGAGAAATATAAAAAGAAAATAAAAAAAGTCATATAAAGAAATATAAAATGACATAATAACAGAAATATAAAAAGAGCTCTACAACTAAACTTAAACACAGAATCCATAATTTCATAAATCTATAAATACATCATATTTTTTATAGGATTAGCGATAATTACAGAAATATAAATTAAGAATTTTTTTTTTTTATAGGATAAGAATACAAGAAAAGAGTGATAATTACATATATTTGAGGATTATTTTTAGACATAGAGGAAAGTTCATTGTTGATTAAGAATATTGCGAATTGTATGTTTGAATTTATTTAAATTTGTGGAAAAAACGTCTAACTGTTCAAATCTGTTAACAAGTCTGGGAAGCCTTTGAAGTGGTGAATTAAAAAAGTAATTAGTTGTCGCAGCTTCCAAGGCAAACCCTGCGTAATTTCTGGTTACTCGGGATGGAACTCGCAAACAGATTCGTTCCAACAGTTGTGGACAGTCGATGTTCCCGTTAATTATTTTGTGAAAAAAGACGAGATCAGCTACAATTCTTCTTATTTCCAATTTATCAAGAGAGCAAAATGATCTTAAAAAGTTATAATCAATATGTGTTGATGGTAAATTAAGTTTATAATTGATAAAACGGAGAAATTTATTTTGTGTTCTCTCTAAATGTGACACATGAACAGCATATTGAGGGCTCCATACAACTGAATTTGTTTCTAATACTGGTCTAACCAGACTCTTAAATAATAGTTTAAAAGTTCCAATATTTTTGAAATCTTTACTTAATCTGAGTACGAAACCTAGGGTTCTTAAGCCTCTATCAACTGTGCAATTGATATGTGACACAAGAGAAAACTTATTGTCTACAATTACGCCCAGATCTCTAATTTCATCAACGACACTCAAAGTTATACCATTAATTTTGTAGTCATAGTTTACTATTGTCCGGGTACGGCAGAATCTCAGCATTTGACATTTGGAGATGTTTAAAGAAAGTTTATTTTCTTCACACCATTTCTGTAAAATATCCAGTGCATTCTGCAGAAGTTTGCAGTCGTGTTCCGTATTTATTACTCTATAGAGTTTCATATCATCTGCAAATAGCAAACACCTCACACCGGATAACAAAAGCATGGGGATTACATCATTAATGAATATAATGAACAAAATAGGACCCAGGTGGGAGCCTTGTGGTACCCCGCTTACTGCACAAAAGTAGTCAGACTCTAACTCAGCTATTCTAACAATCATTTGTCTGTTATGTAAATAACTCTCGAGCCAAGCTTTAATGTTACCCGAAACTCCCAAGGCATTTAATTTATCAAGTAGAACTCTATGAGAGACTCGATCGAACGCCTTGGAGAAATCTGTATAACAGCAATCTAGCTGGTGAGAATCTTTGAAGGCATCAAAGACATCGGCTTGTAAAGCAAGAAGGTTTGTTAGAGTAGATCTGTTTGGCATAAATCCATGCTGTAGAGGGGATATAATGCTGAATAAGTATTCTTTTATTTTATTTAGCAATAAAAGTTCAAATAGTTTTGGTATTGCAGATTGGATACAAATAGGTCGATAATTCTTAATATCCGAGTGGTTGCCCTTTTTAAAGACTGGAATAATATAACTCGTTTTCCAAATCTCTGGAAAAGTTCCATTTTGTAAAGACAAGTTAAAGATTTTACACAAAATAAATGATAATTCTTTATAACAATTTTTTAGGAATATGGTTGGTACCTTATCAGGTCCCTGTGTTTTGTTTTCATCCAACGATACCAACCCTTTTTCTACTTCTGATTGGCTAAGAACTACATTAGGAAGGTTTATAGCATCGAATAATTGTGGTTGAACAGACGAATATGATCCCTGTGCAGAATTATCATATACCGACTTAAAAAAATCAGCAAAGAGATCAATAATTCTTTTGGGAGTGTCGACCCACTTATTATTTAAGTACATAGTCTTAGGCAAATCATAGTAATCGCTTTTAAGAGATTTAACGTATTTGTATAAAGATTTGGAGTTTTCTGGAGTTTGATCCTCAATTTTTGTAAGATAATGATTACGTAACTGCTTGGATAGAATACAACAATCTTTTCGAGTCTTCCTAAAAAGCATATAATCATGCACTGACCTAGTTTCTTTATAGGTTTTGTGTTGTAGTTTTTTTATTGTAATCAACGTAACTAATTCCTTTGAAAACCATTTAGGGTGAGTTGATATTCTGATTTTTTTAAACGGTATACAATCATTAAAAATTTCATAGACTAAAGAATAAAAGTTTTCTATCTGGTTGTTTACATCACCGCCTATAGATATCAGATTCCACTCCACATTATTTAAAATTTGTTTTACTTTATCATAATTACAATTCTTGAAATTTCGTTTATATATATCACTAGTTTTGTTGATGTCTGATTTTAATGAGAAGGATATGTCTAATGGTGGATGATGAAGGTCAATTGGTAATAACTCGTCTAAAGATAATTCAACTTTTAGATATTCCATGTTACTAAACACTAAATCGAGTATTCTATTATTTTTGTTACGTATACCATTGTATTGTTTGAATTCGAGAAAAGATGACATATTTAGCACTTCGATTTCATTATTGTTTTCTGGGGAGTTGACGACAAACATAGTATCATTTTCACACACCCATTGCAGTTTAGGGAGATTATAATCACCAGCCACCATTATTTTGGCTTCTGGAAACTTAAATCTAACACTTTCTAATGCAATACAGTGGTTTTCATATACAGTATTATCAGAACAAGGGGGAATGTATACTGCGCACAAAATCAGACACTTTGTAGGCAATGATATTTTCACGAATATTTGTTCTACATTGTTAACGGAATTTTTGATTATGAACGATCTATATTTATTCAGTACGGCTATTAAAACCCCACCACCTCTAGTTTTCGTAAAAGCAGTAGAATTATTAGGTACAGAGGAACGATCGCACCTATAAATAACAAAGTTTTTTAAACCCAGTTCGCCGTTTTTTATATTGTTGTTTAGCCAAGTTTCCGTCAGAATTATTGCATCATAATTAACACTTTGCATCATGGTTGATAAATATTCCAATTTTGTATTCATACCACGCACATTTTGATAGTACACATTACACTTACGAAAGTTTTCTAGTTTTTTTGATTTTGCACAATTTTTGGAACCGAGTTAATATACTTTATGGCGATATTTTCCTCACCATTTTTCCTACGTAGATCTAATTCCTTCCATAAGTTATGAAGATCACTTCTTTGCATGGGTGTGAGATCTCTCTTCAATTTGATTCCATCCAATCGATTTAAAGATTTCAAGATGATAGATTTCGCTTGGGAAGAATCTTGAAATTCGACTTTCACAGGTCTGATATTGTCATTGGATTTCTTACCAAGTCTGTACATTTTATTGATTTTATAATCTTCATTAATATCTATTTTTTTCAAGACTCCTGCAAACCTATTCATGTCATCTTGCATACCGATAAATGTTTGGTCCGATTGGCTCTCCGGAAGATTGAAAATAATCAAATTTTTTGACCGATTTTTTCTTTCTTCTAGTTCTTTAATGGTATCTTGTACAGAAGAAAGTGTGTTGGATGGGATACTAGGGGTGCTATTTAATGATTCCTTAAGACAAGAAACTTGACCTTCTAATGTAGCCAAGCTTGCTGTTATCTGGCTATTCGTGGCCATTATTTCTGTCGTCAAAGGAATTAATTTGCCGATCTGGTCCTTATTAAATTTATTTGCTGGGTCCATAATAGTAGCGATTAGTTTGCTTATAGCATCTTTATTATTCAGGATATATTGTTGGGCGTTCATGATCGTTTATTCTATCAGAAAAGGAAATAAACAATATGTATTGGCCGAATAAAAATATGTATTGGCCGAGTCGAACGCCGCAGCCAGTCCGAGTGTGTTAAGTACTACGCGTGCGCAGTTCTCGTACGGTCCGATAAGTGTCAGCCTTGATCAATGACAGTAGATTGATCAATATTCTTGCAAAAATGATCCTTATGTCCAATATTTTGAGCGATATTGTGTCTATGACTGAGTTTTCAGTTGTAGGTTTTTGGTATATTATCTGTCACTGAGATTTTTTTATTCTCACTTACTGATCTTTTGCGCTCCCTGAGGATATGATAACGCTATCACTTGTAAATCGTGAACAGAATTTTTAAGAAATATAGATTTAGACTATAATAAAGCACTATTTTTAGTATTCAAAGTAACTTTCACAGAGCTGACAAAAACACGCCTGACATTTCTGACAAAAACTTATCTGAAAAAAAAGCAAGTTTGTCGTAACTTCTACTCGTACGTAACTTTCTATACGTATACTTACTACGTCGTAACTTCTAAAAAAAGCAAAATATCAAGTTTGTCGTAACTTGATATTTTGTTTGGACATAATGACAAATATATTTCTGATTTTTATAGTGCTCTTCGGCTGACTAAAATGTGGTCTGTGGTCAGCCATTGCTCTGGTAATGGCTGACACTATCCGCAGTCCAAGAAGCAGTGTTCCAGATAAATCACCTATGCACCTTTCATGGATATAAATGTAAAATTATCAAAACCCGAGTGAAATAGAAACCTTGAAAAAAAATATTGTCGACAATACCCTGCAGTAAAATTCATTTAGAGTTGCGGAAAAATCAATTTCTTCTGACAAAAAAGTATTGTTCGAGATCTGAGTAAATTACTTCTCCTGTTAAGGATATACTGTAGGATCAGTCGATCGTCAGAAAAGCCTGTGTCACCCTACATAATATTGTACATTTCGACACTTTGTATGTAAAATGTCGAAAAATTAATAAAAAAATATTTTATTGACAGATGTCAATTACATTGCGCAGTGCGCATGTGCGACTCTGACCGAGAGTTTAATCTAAAATTTCCGCTCAGAATTCTCTGACAGATTTCGCTTAATCCGATTTGAAACAACCCGTTTTTGAAAAAAGTACTAAAAATTTCAGTTTAAACTCTACGCTTACTTTGATCGAATTTGAAACAACCGGGCCTTAGTGTCTAGGAATTTTTCCAGAATTTGGTTAAACAATAGCACTCAAAAATAGCGTACTGACGAGCAGATAACTGGAAAATACAAAAAATAAGTTCGTTTAAAGCATATCGTTGATTTCAACTAGTCCGTCCATTCAACGCCCATCCCTAAAATAAATTAGTCGTCTATGCTCGGCTAGTGTCTATGGTTGGCAGTCATCAAGCCATTTGCGGTCGCCATTTACTTGACACGTTGTTGAGAGGTATTACAGACATGAACCGTGCTACGCAAGATGTTCCTGCCGTCAAGCCCGAGCCAGGGTCTGCAGCCGGGTGTGGCGATGAAGAGCTCTACACTGATGTGGACATATCCTGTCCTGACATCAAGCAGGAGTGCTCGGAGTACTCCAGGAGGGCCGGCCGGCGCGCTGGTGAGAAATTGTTTAATTATCGATTAATTCTCTGTGATGTGAAAAGCGCGCACCTGATGAGACTGAAAAATTCTCTAAACTAAGATAACCACGAATCGAAATAAAGTATTTCCATAAGACTCAATTGGAAAATCTATGAGTGCGTCCCAATAGTGTTGCCCACGATGTAAGAATTATCTCGCTTTTGGGAATTTTTTACAACCATTCATTTTTTCTTAATCGTGTTAACTGGTATACAAATTGAGACAAAAACATACAAACAAGCCAGCAGACATGTAAACTTAGCTCTCCTCAAATTGTCGTTTATTTAAAAGTCAAAGAAAAAATACAATTTGAAGCTGAAATAACAAACAAAAATAATCTTTTTATGGGTTCAGGGTCCATTCCTTAAATTTCAGAGCAATGAAACGGAAATTTGATACAAACATAAAATTTTTCATCTTATAAAGATTGGATAGTCAAATTTTAGTAAAATTTTACCGAGGGCCCATACTAAAGGTCGAACCGTTAGTGAAATGGTATGACAGTTTGACATTATTTTTTAAGGTTAGGTCAATTGTCAATTTGTGTTCATGGTGTTTATGTAAACATATCTTGCTGCTACATTTTCAAAAAAATTCAGGTAGTGATGTCGAGCTATCTTTGTATTAAAGTTCCTCGAATGAAGAACAAACGAGAGAGTACTTTTGGGTTGTGTTTCGTCTCTGACAGCTCTACAACTACAACGAATGGGGACCCACCACTTTCCCAGGGCCGTTCTATGAGCCGACGGCTCCCATATCGGCCCTACTCTTGCGTCGCCAGGTTGACATTTTTCTTATTTAAAGCCATCCCCGTGCGGCGCCCGTGTATAGGGCGAACGCCGCAAGGTTCTGGCAGCAAAAAAACCCATTCGTTGTCCCCTCCACCAAGAACTTTCTTTATTAAATCAAATACAAATACAAGAAAATTAAAAGCATATAAAAGAAATAGATTTGTGCAGCGGCATAAAAATCAGAAGTAGAAAAACAAAAGCAAAGAAAAATAGAAATAAAATCAGGTTAAATACAAAATCAAAATAAAAAGAAGATAGCAAAATAGTAACATAAAACAGTATAAGCGAGGAAGAAAACAGGTTAAATTCATAAGCAAAAATAGCAACAAAATAGTATCATAAATTATCCAAGAAAAGAAAATTAAGATATAAAAACAGGTTAGAAAAGAAGCAGAGTAGTGATACACAAAGCATACGACAGTGGAGCCGTCACACAAGAAGTTGGAGAGAAGGATCTGGTGGAAGGGACAGTGGATATGTGGGTTTTTTGGATTTAAACGACACTCCCAACAGGGAGGGACGCATACAAAAGGATAGGAGTTCAGTTCTTGACGCCCGCAGGATCCACGGTCATAGCAGATAGCTCACCCACGAAGCAGATCCCAGCGCGACATCCACGTCCGGGCATAGGCTCGAAAGAGTCTGAGATTATTACCTTTTTTAATGAGGTCATCGTTCCTAGGTGAACGATGCCCCACTCCTTCCAACTCGCTTAGCATCTCCTCTCTCGCGTCATTCAGCATCGAGCACTCCCAAAGAATGTGCCCCGGAGTCTGTCTCACACGCCCGCAAGCACACCACGTCTACAACTACAGACAAGAGCAGTAAAATATTGCGATACTTTCAGACGGTTAAATAGTTCTACAATACGAGCACTGGTAATGTTTACTAACGTACGGCCATCCGTTAGTTAATTATCGATATACTAACGGAAATTTGGTCTTTTGTTTATGAGATCGGCATCGCTTTAAGGCCCGGTTGCGCCATCTATAGTAAAGGTAAAAAAGTTACCCGAGTTTTTACTAAAACGGGTTGTTACATCTATGGTAAAAAATATTTTACTCGCCGAAGTACATACAATAGCAACGTTATTTTTTCCATCTATGGTAAAAAATATTTTACTCGCCGAAGTTAATGTACCGGAGTAGGGGTGGGGTCTGATTCTGATATAAGAATCCCTGCGTGATAAACCGGCCGGGAGATCTCAGATCTACGTATGCCGGCGGTTACGCCCTCCCCTAGGTACAATCAACACGTCAGGTGACTGACTGGGACACTGATATCTCGAGGCGGGTGAAGGGATATAAAAATAATAAAATCGAAACAATTTTACAAGTTTCTATATTGAGCAAAGTAGCAAATGATCTACATAAAACGAGGCAAAGTGGTAGTCAGTTTACAATTTAAATGAATCTTAATCTAGAGAGGGAAACAAAATAGTAAACAACAAAAAAAAAGCAAAGCACATACAGAGTCTGATCTTAAAGCTAAAATGGGTGGTGACGAGAACCCTTTTTGGTAGAACTAGGCGAGCGGGGAAAAAAGTCTTTAAGCTGGGGTAAACCTGTTTGCGGAGAACGTGAAGGATGTCTTCTTCGTGCCGCTTCCTTCGGTCGGCGGCGGCTTCTACTGGTCCCCCTCTGTGGATGCAGGTTTTGTCTACGGCTTCTGGCGTCGTCGGGGTACTCGTGCCGTCGTCGGCGGAGCGTCGGTTCTCCGTCGCGGTGGTACACTGAGGCGTCGCGGCGGCACTGATACTTAGGCTTTTGCGGCGGTGCGTCACAGCACTCGGTAGCGAATGGCGTTTGTTACCGTTCGAACTTTCGCTCCTCCAGGAGTTACTAGAGTGATCGGCGATGCTGTTGTTACGGGCACCGCTAGAATCTCTAGCTTCTCCACACTCTCGACTTCTCAACTCCTCCACACTCAACTGCCTTCTTGGCGGCTGGCTTCGCCTTATATTCTCTCCCCGGCGACCCAGGGTGTGGTCGCGGGGCTCGAGGGGAAGCCTCCAGCTCCTCGCTGGTCTTTCGCCGATTGGCTCCTTCGATGTCCGCCTCCGTCGTTCATTCGTCTCCCTCGGTCCCTCCCAGGTCCCGATTGACGCTATTGTTTTACCGAACCCAATGTTGCCTCCGTTCCGCCCCCTATTGTTCTCCCAGTTTGCGGCTAATTTCGATGCTTTTCTGGTATGTAGGCCTAAACACTATGTTATTTCACGAACGCTTTGTTCACTGTTCATATCCCTATCCCGTCACCAAAAAAAACATTGCAAAAATGAATTAAACTTAAGGAAAATATTACAGTACAAATTTGCAAAGGCGGAAAATTGAAAACACAAATTCGCATCAACACTTATTACCCAAAAAATAAAACTGCTTACATATACATACTTAATTAAATCGACACGCCAGATAGACATATTTTTATCGACCAGTTATTTCTACCATTATTGACTAATTACATGGGATTGAACGTAGGGTTTCATTAGATCACAGTAAAATTCCTTGAGTATGCATTACAATATCAATCTTATTATTAAGGTGTCGGTTTGATTCTTACAGTAGGCCTCTCAATATTTAACGTTATTTATACATTACATCATTACAGGTCAATCCTTATCATTAACATTGATTATCCTCTTCGATACATCCACAAAATTATTATTATTTCTTTTTTTTTTTTTATATGATAAACCGAACGGTATTTAAAATTTACCACTACGGATATTCTCTTCCTTTCTTTTTCTTTTTAATTTTTTTTCAACAATGACAAAATGTACTTGATACTTGGTTTTATTTTTAATTTTAGCTTAAATAAAACAAGCTACCATACTCCTTAGTTGGACCAAACATAATTGTCAATATGTGACATAGATATACAAAACAAAGGGCTAAAATTATACAGACATCGTGGCATTTCTTAGTGAATCAATTAACATAAAAACTTATTTACATGGGATACATGCTTCAAGCGGGTCCCCTAATGTTAATGTTCTGTATACATCTTTGTAATTTCTTTTGGGATTACAAAGTACATGAATTTGCATCAACGCCACTTGCCCAAACGGAATGCTTACATATACTAACATAATCAAATTCGATAAACATTTTTTTTTCTATCGACCAGTCGTCTCTATCGTTACAGATTAATACTTACAGTAGATCTCCCAAAATTTAATGTCATGTATACTTCACTTATAATAGTTCGGTGACTTTGTCTTCGTTACCGATGTATACCTATTACTAGAAATATAAAATTTAAAGCTAAATGCCCCTAGTGCATAAAAAAAGGGATACATATAAATTATAATTGTCCAGGTAGTGAAAGAGAGGTGGGCGTGAATTAAAATTATACAAAATAGGCGATGCAAAAATTCACGTCCCAACATGTTTGTATCCTTTGGATACAATCTCATATGTACTTATAACCTAATGCATCGGTACTTACACTTAGCTAATTGAGGCTTTCTTACATTTTTTTTTACAAGAAATTATGTTAAACCTTATTACTAGAAGAAAAATTAAGAAAACTTGGCGTAAATTAATTAAAGTAACATTATTTACACCTAAATAATGAAAATTCTTACTTCAATATGTAAGCTGGATTGAATGCGAAACATTTTTTTCAGGACTTTCATTATACTAATCATTATCTTATCAAATCAGCTTTCTTCCACCCCTGGTATAAGAATATAAGAAAAGAATAAAAATAGAGAACATGTTTACAGATAGGTTATATTCCTACAACTTTCAAATTTGTATTAAAAAAAAAACACAATCTTGGGAGCTTGAATAACTAATGACAAATTAACATTATTCTTAAAAATAATTAAAACTCACAAATTAACATTATTCAACTAGGTGTAATACATGAAAACATAAGACATGAAAGCCTCGATCTAAAGTAATATTAATGTTTATTCCAACACGGCATTTACTTATTTGCAATTAATTAAACTATTTTGTTTCAACCCCGTGTGCTAAAATTCATTCTGCAGACAGATTTCAAAAGACTAAAAAGTTGGAATCTTATATCTCGTCAAGATAATATTCTATTACATTGGGTTATCAATTTCAAACATCGTCGGCAATAATACAATCAAGTTTTTTTCCTTTTATTACGATCAATACATTTTTTATTATTTGCTACAAGTTAGATTAATTCGGGATGATCTCGTTATTATTTCAAATTGCAATGTCCCGTTCATTTCGGTACTTAACAATAGAATACAGAAGAAATGAGAAAACTACTTATAAAACGAGTAACATCCACTTACAGAGGTGGCATGAGCTATTTAAACTATATTTACCTTACTTAAATTAAACATATCAGTTGCTACCATTAATTAGGTACATATTACACCGGAAAGAAATCAGGTGAAATACATTAACCACTTTGCCTCAATTTCTAATTCAGACTCTACCTTCTTAATTGATTGACCCCTGTTATCTTTATTGATATTGACCGCCTGGTCGTGCGTTGCGGAATCCCCGCGCCCTTATAATAATCATATAATTTATACGATCCTACATCTCGCGGAGAGTGTTGCCATGTGGGGAATCGGTATGTCAGCGCTTTCTAAAACATCTCTATTGTCTGTCGAGGACAATAGTAAGCTTACTGCGACGACTTTCGGAATCATTATCTTATTTTTCAAAAAAATGTCTTTCCAAAACAATGGCGACTTCTCTAACAAAACGCAGCTTTCTAAACCGTTGTCCCATGTGTTCGCATTTGGCCAAGATGTTCTTTCTATTGTTTAATCGGGGTTAGAGATATACGTCCCGCTGAAAGGTTTGCCGTTCTTTACCCTTCCAAGATGTTCCCTAAGAACAAAAGGTAGCGAACGTATTGTCCATCCTAACAAAAGGCCGTGCACTCTTAATGTCTTCGGCGATTCCCAACGCCCTCGGCATCCCTAACTTTCTAATTTCATTGTTTCGTATTATTTTTTATGGTGGGCTATCCTAAGGGCGATCGTCCGTCGCAATGTTATTTTTTTAAACAATAGGTCACATATTTCGTCCTCGGACAAAAGATCGAACATGCCGGGGCCGTTCTGGCTGTGACCACATGGCGCGTGATTTTCGAAGCATGGGCGCTTTGATCTCGGTATTGCCCTAGGACAAAATTAATAACCTGGATCGCGTCATATTCCGGTACATCAACACGCACCCCCCCGAGTTGACGCGAACCGGTTATTATTAGGCCACCTGATGTGCGTTTGGTGGTCGCTAGCACTCCCTCTTCAGCATTAGCCCAGCGACCTAATCTATCGTTCCGCGCGTCCCAGCGCTCCCCTTCAGGCCAAAAGGCAGCACCCTGAATTGGTAGCACGCGCCGTCCGGGGTGGCGAACGCTGTCAGGTGCTTCGATTCAGGGGCCAAGGGTACCTGCCAGTACCCCTTCTTTAGGTCCAGAGTCGTGAATACCTTGGCCGTCCCGAGGTCCTTCAAGGTCTCGTGGATCACCGGCAGGGGCGATATCTCTCTAATAGTGACGTCGTTGAGGCGCCGGTAATCCACGCAGAACCTGTACTCGTCGTCCCCTTTCTTCGGGGCCATCACCACTGGGAAGCAATATGGTGACCTGCTGGCCTCTACACGCCATCCGCCAGCATGCCCTCCAGCTGTTCATAGAGCTTCCGCTTCTTCACGTCGGACAGCCGGTGCGGCGCCAGACGGATAGGTCTCTCGTCGCTGAGCCGGATGACATGGGGCTGCAGGGCGCCGGTCCAGCGTACGGGGTGAACAGTTCCCTGAACTCCTCCAGCAGCCCTGCCAGTTCTCGGCTCTCGCTCTCCGGCAGCGGCGGAAGTGTCGGCAGTTTCGCCCCTTTCGCTTCAGCCCGCCGTCCGGCTGTCAGCAGGTGTTCATCCGCCACCAGGAACCTGCCCTGGCCTTCGCTCCCAGCGATCGCCCAAGGCAGCCGGGTCTCCGCCAGAACCCTCATCGCCGCCCCGGATTCCGCCAGGTTTATCCGCTCCAGGGGACAATCCCGGAGCTGCTGGTGGGGCACCAGGCCCGCCCGCACCAGGTTGTGTGAGGCTGCAGAGTCCACCAGCGCCTCGTACTCCCGTCCCGATATCGTCATCCTCACTCGCGGTAACGTGGAACGCAGGCCGGGAGTCGCGTGACATTCCGCCCCCGGCCCGCACGCGGTGGTATTTCCCGCGAGCACACTCGGTTTGTAACAGTCCCTCTCGGAACACGGTTCGCTGTTCGCGATACATTGTGCCACACGAGAAAAAGTCTCTACCACTGCCTTACAAACGTCGTGCAGCACAAGTACCAGCAGTACGACGCAGGCGAACACCACTCGCGTCGTTGTCACGGTCATCGCGCTCCGCGCATGCAACCGTCCCTTGCGTGGTCGCCGTAGCGGCGGGCACCGAAACCCGCATGGTCTCGGTGGCTCGTTCCACCTCCCGGTCGACCAGCTTGCTCCCGCCCTCGTCGGTTATTGGCGGCGGCCCTGGGCGGGCCCGCGTCCGGTCGGGTCCCCGCCCGGGCGATTCCCGTTTCCCATCGTCTGCGCGAGGTATGTATTTCTCTCCGTGCAGTCCCGGTTGAAGTGCCTCCCAGGGCAGTAATAGCATTTCGGGAGCCCCCCTCGCGGTTGGAGTTCCCTAGGTGGGGGCGTCACCACCTGGGGCTGGCGCCAGTTGCTCCTGCCTGGTGGCTCCGGTGCTTGCAGCTTCCGCGGCTGCTGGTAGCGGACCGCTGCTGGTGGCGCTTGGTGCCCCGGCTGCTCGTGCTGCTCCCGCCCTTGGCAGCCTTCCGCGAGCTCCTGGCGCACCCGCCGGTCCTGGCGCTCCTGGCGCTCCAGAGGCCTCCCGAACAGCGGCTCCCGCGGGAAGTCCATAGACGAGACCCGCGCCTTCAGGGTCTCGAAGGTGTAGGTACCGAAGACTAGGTCCGCCTCGAGGACGTCTCGGTACCTTGGCCTCATCAGGGCGATGATGTCGGGGCACGCCCCGTCCATTGGTTCGGCTCCGTGCAGCCTCTCGTACACCAGTTGCTTCCGCTGGAGGAAGCTGATGCCGCTCTTGTCTCCGCGTTGCGGGTCTCCGTACAGGCTGACCAGCAGCGAGGACCTGGCTGCCTTTACGCCGTAGTGCTGGCGTAGTTGGGCGCTGAACTCCGCCCACGTCCAGCGTCCGCCCGAGTGTGGTCGCCACCACTGGCGAGCCTCGCCCCTCAGGCGTTGGGCGGCCTTCTCCACTTGGGTGACTGCCGCGCAGCCCACCGCCTGGAAGAATGCCTCGCACGCTCCTATAAACGGCTCGGGGTCCTCCTCGGCCAGCCCACTGAAGTGGTCCTCCAGGACCCTCGGCACGCATGTTTGCCGCTGCATGGTGCCGGCGTCTGCAAAGCGCTCGGGCCGTTCGTCTGTCTGCAGACCTGCGTCGACGCCCTCGGCGTTCGCTCCGTTCATGTTGCCGCGGGTTGTGGCCCTCTTGCTCATCTCGCGTGTATGGGACCCTTTACACGTCACTTCGGTATACGCGAAATTGGACAACTAACCCCGCAAAGCCAGAACACGACGAAGTCTCGGCAGCCTTATATCACGTCTTAGTTTCTCTATGCTCACGTCAGCGTATGTGTTCGCGATCTGTCAAAGTCGGAGTCGGCTCGGGGCGAGCAAGGTGTCGGCTTTTTTCCTTTCTTTATTATTAAACTAAGCTCAACCGCAGGATAAAAACAACACCAACATTCTTAAAATTTGTTTCCGCCGGCGCCGAAACGGCGTCCGTCACAACTCCAAAGATGCGTGGCAGAAATCTGATGTTATTCGGTCTATATATTTTTTTGTTGCTATATCTTATTTTTATTTTTGTTCGTTTATTAATAGCCTATGCCAAGCGTATACAGCCTTGGTTAAATATAATAAAATAAACTGAAGCGTTCATTACTTGAACGCGATTAGGTCTGCGGCATCCTAATAATTATTAATAATTCTATTCTACTGCCTATTGATGGAAGAGAAAAAAAAATACATAATTTATCATTTTATGAACTAAATATGACGATTTACTAATCCAAAAAAAAAAAAATAACCCTTTTGTTCGCGAAAAAAATCTGTCAATTACTAGGTACTAGGCGTTAAGAACAGAAACATTTTATTTAGTAATTTAATCGACACTGGATTGGTATCTTTCCATATACGCGGAGACCTCTGTGTTCGGCTGGCCGCACTACCTTTCGTCCTAGTCGGGCTTCCTGGAAGCTATGATTTAGCGGGCCTTCGAACCAAACCACCCGGTTCCGTCCGCCGCGCTTCCCTTCCCTCGCCGCTAGGTGTCGCTCCGTCGATAAAGTTTGTTACCTGTTATTGTTATCTTACTAGCTTACAATAAGAAACTTATCGGGAAAAAGCTATTATGATATGACATTAATTAATACTAAAACCCGGGGCGCCAGATACTTTAAGGTATAAGTACCAACCGATTAGCTTGATTCTATTATCCCTCGTTTCACTCGCTTGATATCAGTGTCTTTAATCTAAATCTCAGGGTGGAATTCGCCGGAAAACTCCTTTCCCGGCGTGCGTTATACGCACCAGCACCACGTTGGAAGCGCCAATTGATCTACCGGAGTAGGGGGGGTGGGGTCAGAGGTGATATAAAAATCCCTGTGTGATAAACCGGCCGGGAGATCTCAGATCTACGTATGCCGGCGGTTACGCCCTCCCCTAGGTACAATCAACACGTCAGGTGACTGACTGGGACACTGATATCTCGAGGCGGGTGAAGGGATATAAAAATAATAAAATCGAAACAATTTTACAAGTTTCTATATTGGGCAAAGCAGCAAATGATCTACATAAAACGAAACAAAGTGGTAATCAGTTTACAATTTAAATGAATCTTAATCTAGAGAGGGAAACAAAATAGTAAACAACAAAAAAAACAAAGCACATACAGAGTCTGATCTTAAAGTTAAAACGGGTGGTGACGAGAACCCTTTTGGTAGAACTAGGCGAGCGGGAGAAAAAGTCTTTAAGCTGGGGTAAACCTGTTTGCAGAAAACGTGAAGGATGTCTTCTTCGTGCCGCTTCTTTCGGTCAGCGGCGGCTTCTACTGGTCCTCCTCTGTGGGTGCAGGTTTCGTCTACGGCTTCTGGCGTCGTCGGGGTACTCGTGCGGTCGTCGGCGGAGCGTCGGTTCTCCGTCGCGGTGGTACACTGAGGCATCGCGGCGGCACTGATACTTAGGCGTTTGCGGCGGTGCGTCACAGCACTCGGTAGCGAATGGCGGTTGTTACCTTTCGAACTCCCGCTCCTCCAGGAGTTACTAGAGTGATCGGCGATGCTGTTGTTACGGGCACCGCTAGAATCTCTAGCTTCTCCACACTCTCGACTTCTCAACTCCTCCACACTTAACTGCCTTCTTGGCGGCTGGCTTTGCCTTATATTCTCTCCCCGGCGACCCAGGGTGTGGTCGCGGGGCTCGAGGGGAAGCCTCCAGCTCCTCGCTGGTCTTTCGCCGATTGGCTCGTTCGATGTCCGCCTCCGTCGTTCATTCGTCTCCCTCGGTCCCTCCCAGGTCCCGATTGACGCTATTGTTTTACCGAACCCAATGTTGCCTCCGTTCCGCCCCCTATTGTTCTCCCAGTTTGCGGCTAATTTCGATGCTTTTCTGGTATGTAGGCCTAAACACTTTGTTATTTCACGAACGCTTTGTTCACTGTTCATATCCCTATCCCGTCACCAAAAAAACATTGCAAAATGAATTAAACTTAAGGAAAATATTACAGTACAAATTGGCAAAGGCGGAAAATTGAAAACACAAATTCGCATCAACACCTATTATCCAAAAAACAAAACTGCTTACATATACATACTTAATTAAATCGACACGCCAGATAGACATATTTTTATCGACCAGTTATTTCTACCATTATTGACTTATTACATGGGATTGAACGTAGGGTTTCATTAGATCACAGTAAAATTCCTTAAGTATGCATTACAATATCAATCTTATTATTAAGTGTCAGTTTGATTCTTACAGTAGGCCTCCCAATATTTAACGTTGTTTATACATTACATCATTACAGGTCAATCCTTATCATTAACCTTGATTATCCTCTTCGATACCTCCACAAAATCATAATTATTTCTTTTTTTTTATATATGATAAACCGAACGGTATTTAAAATCTACCACTACGCATATTCTTTTCCTATCTTTTTCTTTTTAATTTTTTTCTTTTAAACAATGACAAAATGTACTTGATACTTGGTTTTATTTTTTTATTTTTGCTTAAATAAAACAAGCTATCATACTTCTTAGTTGGACCAAACATAATTGTCAATATGTGACATAGAGATACAAAACAAAGGGCTAAAATTATACCGACATCGTGGCATTTCTTAGTGAATCAATTAACATAAAACTTATTAACATGGAATACATGCTTCAAGCGGGTCCCCTAATGTTAATGTTCTGTATACATCTTTGTAATTTCTTTTGGGTTTACAAAGTACATGAATTTGCATCAACGCCACTTGCCCAAAAGGAATGCTTACATATACTAACATAATCAAATTCGATAAACACATTTTTTTTAACAAGAAATTATGTTAAACCTTATTACTAGAAGAAAAATTAAGAAAACTTGGCGTACATTATTTACACCTAAATAATGAAAATTCTTACTTCAATATGTAAGCTGGATTGAATGGAAAACATTTTTTTCAGGACTTTCATTATACTAATCATTATCTTATCAAATCAGTTTTCTTCCACCCCTGGTATAAGAATATAAGAAAAGAATAAAAATAGAGAACACTTAAAAAAATTATATAAGCCACATTCCACCAGGCAGACAATTGAAAATTTTCCAAACAAGAATTATTTTGAAACACTACCAACAACGGATTAATTAACTTCAGAATTTTCGTTATGTTTTTTTTTTAAAGTGGACAAATACCAAAGTGAATGGTGTATCGTTAAGAGTGAAATTAATTATTTGAGTTTTATTATTACTAGATTAAAACAACTATTTTAAAACAGACCGACAAATAATCTTGCTTAAACGAGTAATCAAAACAATAATTGCATGTTTACAGATAGGTTATATTCCTACAACTTACAAATTTGTATAAAAAAAAAACACAATATTGGGAGCTTGAATAACTAATGACAAATTAACATTATTCTTAAAAATAATTAACACTCACAAATTAACATTATTCAACTTTTTTCACGAGATAATATTCTATTACATTGGGTTATCAATATCAAACATCGTCGGCAATAATACAATCAAGTTTTTTTCCTTTTATTACGATCAATACATTTTTTATTATTTGCTACAAGTTAGATTAATTCGGGATGTCGTTATTATTTCAAATTGCAATGTCCCGTTCATTTCGGTACTTAACAATAGAATAAAGAATAAATGAGAAAACTACATATAAAACGAGTAACATCCACTTACAGAGGTGACATGGGCTATTTAAACTATCATTACTTTACTTAAATTACACATATCAGTTGCTATCATTAATTAGGTACATATTACACCGGAAAGAGATCGGGTGAAATACATTAATATTATCATTTACCACCTTGCCTCAATTTCTAATTCAGACTCTACCTTCTTAATTGATTGACCCCTGTTATCTTTATTGATAATGACCGCCTGGTCGTGCGTTGCGGGATCCTCGTGCCCTTATAATAATCATATAATTTATACGATCCTACATCTCGCGGAGAGTGTCTCCATGTGGGGAATCGGTATGTCAGCGCTTTCTAAAACATCTCTATTGTCTGTCGAGGACAATAGTAAGCTTGCGACGACTTTCGGAATTATTATCTTGTTTTCTAAAAAAAAATGTCTTTCCCAAAACAATGGCGACTTCTCTAACGCAGCTTTCTAAACCGTTGTCCCATGTGTTCGCATTTGGCCAAGACGTTCATTCTATTGTTTAATCGGGGTTAGAGATATACGTCCCGCTGAAAGGTTTACCGTTCTTTACCCTTCCAAGATGTTCCCTAAGAACAAAAGGTAGCGAACGTATTGTCCATCCTAACAAAAGGCCGTGCACTCTTAATGTCTTCGGCGATGCCCAACGCCCTCGGCATCCCTAACTTTCTAATTTCATTGTTTCGTATTATTTTTATGGTGGGCTATCCTAAGGGCGATCGTCCGTCGCAATGTTATTTTTTTAAACAATAGGTCACATATTTCGTCCTCGGACAAAAGATCGAACATGCCGGGGCTGTTCTGGCTGTGACCACATGGCGCGTGATTTTCGAAGCATGGGCGCTTTGATCTCGGTATTGTCCTAGGACAAAATTAATAACCTGGTTCGCGTCATATTCCGGTACATCAAAGTACATACGATAGAAACGTTATTTTTTCCATCTATGGTAAAAAATATTTTACTCGCCGAAGTACATCAATAGAAACGTTATTTTACTCTTGAATATCGGCGGGTAAAGGTAAAATCGTTTGTAAATAGAATGGCCGTCCTCTCACAGCTGATTTGAAAATGTGACATTTGTCCATATAGGTACCTACTTATCATTGGAATTTTGTCGCTGTCCTTGTCGTATTGAAATTTGTAAATATTACGATGAATCTTTTAATTTCGCGTTATTTTAGCGATGGTTTGACGTTTGTTTGAACTGGTTTTGAACCGAAAATTACGTATTGCCAGTGTTAAAAAACTGAAATAAATCAAATTTCATAGACATATGCGGTATTTGAAGTTTATTCCGTTTGTTATTATTATTGTATTGATTTGATTTATGTAAATTTATGGCGAGCTACCTCCAAAATAGGAACCAATACGTCTCTTACGGTCTATTTGCGTCAGAGTGCTTCTATACCTTCTCGGGTGTCCCGCAAGGATCTAACCTGGGTCCATTGTTGTTCTCGATTTTTATCAATAATATAAAAAATGTAATTTTAAACTCGCGCTTTCTGTTATTTGCGGATGACTTAAAGCTTTTCTTAAAGGTGTCAACTTTGGACGATTTTCGTCTTCTCCAAACAGATATATCAAATATATGTGAATGGGGAAGACGAAATAAACTTTTGTTTAATGTTTCCAAGTGTTCGGTTACATCCTTCACTAGGGCCCAAAAAACTCTATTTTTTCGCTACAAAATGAACGACCAAAATCTGACAAGAACATCGAATATTAAAGATCTAGGTGTTAGATTTGTAAGCAACCTGACATTTCACGATCACATAGAGACGATCAGTGGTAATGCTCTAAGAATGTTAGGATTTGTTCAGCGTACTGCCAGGGTTTTCGAGAATACCCGCGAACTGAGAACTCTTTACAACTCCTTGGTGCGGAGTAGACTCGAGAGTGGCTCGATGATCTGGACGCCACATGAGAGCAAGTAGTCTCTTATGGTGGAGAAAGTCCAAAAGAAGTTTCTGAGATATCTCTACATGAGAGAGTACGGGCATTATCCTTGGCTTTACCCAACCGAGTTTCTCCATGGTATGCTTGGCTACAATAGTTTAGAGACTAGAAGGAATGTGTATTTGATTACACATTTTTATCGATTGTTGCGCGGTACGATCGACAATACTGAAATTATGCAGAGCATTGGTTTGTATGTTCCTGATAATTACCTTAGACATCGTCAGCATAGATTGTTTCACATTCCAATATACAGGACCAACCTGCCGATGGTTATGCCTGTTGGAAAAGCTACAGCTATGCTGAACAAAATCGCTTCGGATATTGATATATTCCATGTGTCTGAGGGGGTTTTCCGAAGCAGGATTCTCCTACACCTCTGACCAGATTGTACAGGTCACTTTTAATTAGTTAATAATAAATTGTTATTTTAATATACAATATGTATATGGGTATGTATATATGTATGTATATGTATATGTGTATGTATGTATATATATATGTGTATAAATTCATAATACGTATGCATTAAACATAAAGTTTGTAATGTACATATTATGTAATAAATAAAAATTGAATTGAATTGAATTGAATTGATTCTTCCAATAAAAAGGCATTGCGATCGAAAATTCATTTTTGTTCCAAAAACACGCCGATGTACCTATCACTAATTACTTTTATTTGAAAATGTCCCGAGTTTGCAAACGGGAGAGAAAGTGTTGTGCCGTCTCGCCCTTTTCCATGAATTTATGTTTCCAACAAGTGAGACAGTAATACTTTGGTGACCTTGAACTACGTCTCGTATTATTTTACGATTGATATCTGTTCTTGGGGTGACTATGATTTTAATTGTTTACTTTTCATTTTTATTTTTTTTTAGAATAAAAATTACGTACGTCAAAAAAATTTTAAATTAGTGAAATATTTATTATCCGATTCTAAACAAAGTACTTTCAGGGTTTGCGTTTATTACGTGATATGATGTATAAGTTATAAAAGTTGCTCTTTCTAATGTAGTGTTATGCGTGTTTGTGTCTTTGTGTGAAATAATAAACGGATTATATGCAAAAAATTAAACTTATATTTCGTATTCAATCAGAATCTAATCTACAAGATTTAAAAAAGAATCTTTAGTAGACATTTACTCTTATAATTTAAATTCTTAACTTTTATAATCAGTCTGTTTAAGAGATCATATGAAGACTCCTCGGGAATAACAATGAATGTGAAGAAATGTTTATTTAGAGAAACAGCTTTTATAGTTTCAAAATTTATATTTCTTTAACTTAATGCTCTTTTTATATAAATATCGAATCAACTTATTACTTTTAAAACATGTTCTTTGACTTAAAAATATGCAAATTGACAACAACGTTTTTTGACAGTCGGTGGGCTGACATTTCTGTTTCTTGCGAAGGATAAACAGATATAAATTGAACTATTACTGCTGACTATAATGATTTTACAATATATGTAATACTGGAGTATTAAATACATGGATTTTACCCAATTCTGATTTATTGTATAAAATAATACCCAAAAAAGTAAACAGATGGCAGCACCATCTAATAACGACCGCCGATATTAAAAAAAAAACAACCTGTACTATATTTTAATATACAACTAGCGCCATATATTAACGACCGCAAAATTAACAGCATATTAACATATATACAGATATAAAATAATGGATTTTAAAATTATGCCAGTTACAAATTTTCCACTGAATATAGTTATTTGTTAGAACATAGTTTTATTTTTTATTAGATCATAGTTTATTAGAACAAGTATGACGTAGTAAAATAATTTTTAAAAATTATTTTAACAGCGAGTGGAGTGGGTGGAGGGGAATGTGGGACGGGAGTAGAAGGGAAGATATCAAAAATAAAAATCAAGGCATCAATATCGTGATATATATATATATATTGATATATGTATATCCGCGGATATATATACTCGAACTCTGGAAATGTTATAGTTTAAAAAAAAAATTGTAGACATTCTTTTAATATGGGGTAACAGTTTCACCCCGAGAAGACGAAGAAATGGCACACGAGTGTGAGAGGCTGGTTGCAGAAAGTACTGCGTATATTGCGCATCAACACTCTTTGAACGTGGCATAATCATGTTGAACGTTCTTTTTATTAAACTGTTTTAAGTAAAAAACCAAAGATATTATAAATCTTTATTCAAGATAACCCTAATTTAGGGAATTTCACATTTTGTTCCGACGCCTAGTGTGAAAGTAAAAATAGCTGACTAAAATTAAAAATGTTGTTTAGAAATGTGTTTAGTCAATTATATGTTTTTATTTATTTTCATAGATGTCGGTAGTGTGCCACCATGCACATTGTATGAAAATTTTGAATAAATATATAAAAATAATAACATAAATTACATAAAATTTGAGAATGTAAATTATTAAGTGTAGTTATTGTTGAATAGTTACGAAGATATAAACCAAAATATATCAACGTTACAACATCCACACACTTGACACCAGCCACGTAACATATATACAAAATCAGAAGGGCTGGCTGTTGGTGTGTGCGTCTTCACTGTGATGGCACTTGCTGGACATTTATTTATTTATAAACGATAATTTTTTATCCATATTGGTCAAATGAAATTACGCGCGCTTCCTCGGTGTCTCCTGTCACTTTCCCATGCGTTTCCGTCCATTTTCCCGAAATCACTGCCACAGATTGCAGGAGAGCGAGAGAAAAGATGTGACATATCAAAAAATTAAAATCGGAATGAATAAATCATATTTTAATAGTTCCTATAGGTACCGATAAATCTCGAAGCTACGTAGGCACTTATAATGTTCGGTAATAATATAAAATTATCGATTTTATTCGAAATAATGAACAAATCTTGTCGAAAATGTATGGTCATCCACTTGACGTAAATGTTGAAAGTTTCAAGAAAAATCATTTATAAGATTCCACCACACAAACAAACAAACAGTGAATGCTTCCCAGGGCCGTTCAAGAGCAAAAGCTCCATATCAATCCATATCAATCCATATCAAGTCCAAGTCCTACTCAAACGTCTCCTAAGTAAACAATCAAACAAACAGACAAAGAGAGTAAAATAAAAGTATGTAGGTTTTAAAACTAAATCAAAGAGGGAAATCGAAAGAACATATCATAAGGTCCCCCGCGCACTATTATATTTATCAATTCTACAATCACTTTACCCTATTTAACATTATTTGTAAATTGTTGATTTAGCAATACCTGAAAAAAGATATTTAAGTTATTTCTAATCATGGAAAATCATTATAACGGCATGGCAGCACTAACCCGAAGAGAGGGTAATGCGTCTATGAACGGAATAAAACGTAATAAATGAGGCTATGAGACCTTGAGTCATTCCTTTTCAATATAATCTCTTTGATATTACCTTTATCCTTTCGCATTCGGTACTAAAAATTGAAGCGCTCGTTCCGGTGCTGCAGTGAATACACTTGACAATTATTGTGTAAGTGCTAAAAGTGAGAAAACCAGTCCTCCTGGTCGCCTGATCTGGACACAGGTTGTTACATGATAACCAGCTTGAGGGACGTGGTGCCGTGCCCAGGCGACAGGCGTCTTTCCTGCTCTGTTTTACAGGATTATTATTTTTTATTCCAGAAGTAGGTTCCAGCAATGCGGGCTGGAGAAGTGTGCAGGGAGGTGATGTGCAGACAGGCGAGAATTTTCGAGGCGAGAGCGGCGATGAAGAGCTCTACACCGATGTTGACATATCATATCCCGACATCAAGCAGGAATGCTCAGAGTACTCTAGGAGGGTCGCCCAGCGTACTGGTGAGCAGACTATTTCCTTGGATTATCAAAATATTGTCATACCAAACTTTCACATTCACTCACCATTGCCCTGGCTACATAAACTAGATAATGATTACAGTGAATTTGCAGATAAATTATAAGATCTTGACTTTTATGAAGAGCCTTTTGTCGATCTGGAGATGTTGGTAGTTTTGTGATACCTAATCCCTATTTTCGTATTGAAAAATTCGGTTAACAAACGGAGTATGCCTGGTGCATTATTTGTTTGTAAAGATGATATCGTTTTTAAAATGTATTTTTTATCCACTTTGTTTACTACAAAGTGTATGTTGTTGGGGGTAGTATTTTTCTATTTTTGTAGTATATTTGTTTATTTTCCTATCCTGATTTCGTTTGCCAAATGTTCTCGATATTTGCAAAAAAAAGTTATTTGTGTAATTTATAATTGTTGCAAGGCCTTTTACAGAAAGAATTTGGTCTTTGTTTCTGAATAGTAACCTATTATCTGTTCCACCCTGTTTGGTTGATCTGGCCTTTGATGCTTCTTCCTTTTGTTTATCGTAAGGGTTTAGGCCGGTTGAACGATGTCTCGTATCATAAAAATAGTCGCTTTTTTAATATCTACCCACGTATTTGAGATTAGCCAATGTCCATTGTTTACGTTTCTTAATGGGGTTGCGTTTTTCGAGATATGTCATTTCAAAAATGTTTTCGAACAATTGGCGTAGAGGTATTGTTTCTTATACAAAAGGTCGGCCCGGTCCTGCATAACTCTGCCGCTCGAACGACTCTTCATACGCGAAAATAATAACGCGGTTAGCCGTATAATCCGGCTTATCAAGGAACGGACTAGACTATCAAATATATGAACATCACCTTATTAAGCTTTGGTTCGACCCATGTAAACAATACTAATGACAAAAATATTCAGACAACATTTACTTACATTCGAGGCAAAAAATTGAAAGTCCTACATATCCATAAATTAATGACATAATTCGTCTATGGCCGCTTTTTGACGAACGCCACTTCCCAATCGTGTCTCGTGCCCGCTGAAAAACGTTAAAACCATGAACCTTGCTGACCGAGATACGGTCAAGACCGAGCCATAGTCTGCAGCCGGGAGCGGCGATGAAGAGCTCTACACTGATGTGGACATATCATATCCTGACATCAAGCAGGAGTGCTTGGAGTACTCCAGGAGAGTCTACCAGCACGCCGGTGAGCAGTAGCTACATTATTGGTTAACTCTTAGAGATATGTGACGCGCCTGATGTGGCCGTTAATGATATATGAAAAGCAAAAAGTCTAAACTAATGTGGTCAGCTTTCTAAAATCTCAAACTAGTGCACATTATGCCTTAAATAACAACAAACGCTGATCTGCGGTAGCCTGATAGGAGTGCAGCCGCAACAATATCGGATAATCGAGAGCCACCTCCCGTCACGGCGGCGGAGGTCGACTCCGTGAAGTCTCGGTGCAACTAAGGGCATGGAAAGACTAAGGGGTGTGATTATCTAGATCGTATGGAGATTTGCCAGACGAGGTCACGCAGGTAATGAGCTGATGAACTCCTGTATGAGAGTGGGGACTTTCCCCGTGGCATGGAAGAAAGGCCTCTTCTGTGTGATTTCAAGAAACAACGGCAAACGCCGATCGGACCCAGGTGCGGATGGGCCTATCACTCTCCTTCCCGGCTTCGGTAAGGTGTTTGGGACGCTGATACATCCCTCTCGCCCGCCTGCGATCGTTAGTTTGGTGTTGTTCGAGGAATGTCCGCTGGGAAGGCCATGTGCGCACAAGCATGGACAACTGACTGCCAGGACAAGTGTGTAGTGGGGGGTTTTCTGGATATATCTGGGGCCTTGATAACCCCGGTAGGATAATAACGGTGGTTCTGATTCTGATCTGATTCAGGAATGATTCTGACCAAGCTCAAAGCTGAGGTACCTCTTTGACTTGTTAAAGAGTTACCTCAGTGGATGTGGCGCGACCTTGAGTTATGGCGGTGTCTCTATCACCTGGCGTACCGCCATGGGTTGCCCGCAAGGCTCAGTTCTGGGACCAACGCTATGGAACATTTTATTCAACTTAGTTCTTTTGCTGCCGTTACCGGAGGACTGTGAACTGGTCGCCTACGCAGATGACGGTCTGCTGCTGGTGTCTGGCAGGAGGCGAAGAGAACTAGAGCGTTGGGGTAACAAGGCAATTGAGTTCATGAATGAATGGTGCACACGGAACAAGTTGACTCTTGTTCTTCATAAGACAGTGGCGATGATGATAAAAGTAACGAATTTTTGTAGTTCGAAAGGACTGTTAAATGTCTGGGTGCTGGTTGGATGCATCTCGTTGGATTTACCAGGAGACATGTGTGAGTCAGGTCACGTATGCCGCCGGTATTTGGGCGCGCCGCTTGGGGACCTTGGTCGTCTCATCAGCCCTAACTCGGGGCCAGCGAATTCCACTGCTGGCCCCGACTGGGGCTTATAGAACTGTGACGGGTGCTTTACAAGTAATCGAATCTAATGCCCGCCGCTCTTCGAGGGAAGGGCGGGAGGTCACCGCCTCCAGTGTGGCCTTTCGGATGCCAGTTGCCGGGAACTATGTGAGAGAATAAGGATTGTTATTTTGGAAAAGTGGCAACAAATATGGGACACGGCACCTCTGGGGAGATGTACCTATTCATTTCCATCCAGGGTAGCCGCGAGAGAAAAGGGCAAGGGGTATCCTTCGGTGCTGGATCACCACGCCGTGCAGCTTGTCTCAGAGTTTCGGAGTATACTTCACGATTTGGCACTCTCCGTTGCACTTTGGTGTGCTTGTGGGCGGGTGCGACAGACACCGGAGCATATCCTTTGGGTATGTGAGCTGCTGAATGACTTGGACGAGAGAATAAATGCTTGGCGGCTTAGAAGGTGTTCCCCCAGGAACGATGATCTCATTAAGGAAGGAACAAACCTTGGACTCTTCCGGGTGCACGCTCGGACGCGGGTATCGCGCTGGGAGCTGCTCCGTGAGTGACATTGACGACTGTGGCCATCGTAATTGTCCCGTCTTTTGTTATGTCCTTCCCTTTTTGGGAGTGTATCCTGATTTCTTTCCTTCCAACAAGTCCTTCATTGTCCCCCCTCACTCAATGCACTACTGCCTAATCCTGACCAACAATGTTGTATAAACTATTTGATATTTGCTAATCTTGCAGTATTGTTCTTGCCCATTGTACATCTACTCCTCTTTATTTTAATAAAACTGTTCTCTATACGCGTATTGTTTACATTGTAATATTTATTGTATGTTTTCAATAACTAAATTGTGCTGCTCTTCGGACGAGAAACAGTTTGACAATGAACCTTGCGGTGTTGCCCTTTACACGGCGCCGCACGGAGATGGTCTTTAGTGTCAACCTAGTGACATATGAGTAGGACCGATATGCCAGCTTTCATTCACTGTGCTTTGATGAAATAGCTTTAATCAGAAAAATTGAAAGAAATATTGTTTTTTGCCATTGAGTCGTACTGTAGTACAGTACGACTCAACGGCAATATAATTATATATAATTATATAAATAATGGCAATGACTATAAAGTATGCAAAAAGTCTAGTTTAAAACAGAGGTTGTAAGAAGACTAATTGAACGATTTAAAAATAATTCTATTAAATAAAGGTACCTAATAGTTAACTTTGTAATATTATCAATTATGAATATTGTAAGGAGCCTAAAAATAATTACGCACTCCTGTCACTTGTCACACTATGGAAGGATTGAAAAAGGTCTAAGGTATTCTACGGCTTTTGAGAAGCATCTGAAACATTGGAAACACAAACACTGGAAAAGTCTAGGAGGTCCGATACCTCGATACTCGGGTATAAATACGAGGCCAGGCCGTGCGTTGCGTTGACAGTTCGTTACCGCGCGAAATCACCGCGATGTGCGCACGACGAAGGCCAGGTGTGTACAGTCGTGAAATTGCGAAGTAACAGATATCGAATCGAATAATCTAGCAAAGTTCCTCCTTACGTAGCGAAATAAAAGCGGAGCGAATAATACGTGCGAAAACTGGATGGCATGTTCTAGTGAATGTTAAATAATATGTGGAACGGACAGGGTTGAGCCATGTAAAAAATGAGAACATAACATGACCACTATGAGCGGCGCGTGTCCAAAACAAATCAGCCGCTACATACAGAAAATTGCATTGGAGTTGAGGTGTGCATGCCACCACTGAAAATTGGGTTGCCGATCGGAGCGCGCGCAAGTCAGTGCCCAGCGGCTGTTGCCGCGACTGGAGGGGGGCCGCCGGCGCATGCTGCTTCCAACTAGCTGTAGAACAACCTCGTCCGGACACTAGCCCTGAGGATGGCCTTTGTTAAATGAATATGAAAAGTGCGGCCTGTCTTGGCCGCCGATGTTATTTCCAGCTACAAGTGTCGATACAAATATGTGTGGAATTTGTATATGTTATGAATATTTTTTTAAAAATATGTTGATGCCTTGTAAGAAGCAGCGCTTGGCGCCCTTTTTGTATGCAATATTGTCATGTGCATTATGTTGAATCTCTGATGAGAAAATGTATTGGAATTTCATGAATTTTTATGAATAAAATGGAAATAAATAATTTTTTATTTGGCACCTATTGGTGCGTGGACAGAGGTTAGAAGTTTGAGCCGAAGGGATTCTTCCGCGATGTAACGCCCCAAATAAAGTATGTGTGTGGCACGCGGTACCCGCGATGTTCGCCAACACTAAATGGGCATGAGTGTGGCACACAATATTCGCCAACACGGGAGACGAGTCTCGCTGCAGAGGGTCTCGTCTCTTTCTTTCCGCCGTATAATCCGCCGACGGGCAAATATATGTTTTTGAATATGAGAGATTTTACAAGCTTACCTGACCGGCTATAACTTCTAACGCCTAGTACTCAAATTCCGAGCCCCCGTCTGAGATGCGTATATGGGATACCCTCCACGGGGGCCCGAAGGCCTGAACCGGGCGCCATCGTGGAGATAGTCATCATGAAATAAATGAGTACTGGAAGACCGTGAAAAAATTGTTGTATTTTTCTCGATTTGGAAACGGTGTACGCCTGCTTTCAGGCCCATGTCGCGGTAAGCTCGCGCGCAGGGCTCGCCGTGGAGAATATTAAAAAGTCGAATTTTTAATCGACGATCAGAGCGGCTTACCGTGGACGAACTCCTACTTATGTAGTGTCATTGCATTCCTTTACTGAATGCCTATCTGGAAAATATATTTTTATATATGTGGAATGATATAGGCGCGCCTGGGAGTGGAATATAAAATTGGTTTTTGTTGTTTTTTTGAATGCCTATAACTCAGTAAATATTTACCTGAAATATTTGGAATTACTGTTAAAATGACGCAATTTACATTTGTCATCGCAAAACTTGTAAAAATACTGTTTTTGATTTTTTATGAATTTTTGAAAATTTGAGCCGTTTGTGGCAAATTTAATTTTAATTTTTTGGGCCTTGTATGACCCAGCCTGTCCAAGCAACTGTGTTATTATCATCTGCTAGGTCTGTTATTACAAAATAACACAGTATTAGTCTCTTGGGAGCTAAAATGCATTTTTTGTGAATTAATTTGTATCTGCCATATGAAATCTGCCGCGCGGTGAAATTGCGCAACCGCGAATGACGTAGTTCACCGCTCGGCCGCTGGGAGCGCTGCGGCGCCTTCCCAGAATGATGCAATCTTATTGGTTTTTGTAACATGCTATGACGCAGTCTTGTGTAATTTTGAATTTGGTATAAATACAATGCATTTTTAAGCGAGTATCACAGTTACGCAACTCGCGTTGGTACGAGAATCGCTGTCTGACCAATCTTCTTGCTGCTTTTTATTTCTGACCCCTGCTCATCTTCTTTGGACTCTGCTTTCTTGGATTTTTGTGACCACTGCTTTCTGACTTGGACTTCGCTTCGGATTTTTTCTTCGACTTTAATACGATAAAAGCACTACCTCGGCGTTTGACTTCTGGCATATCCACGGACTACGAGCTTCACAGCGAATTCTGGTGGCGATCTCTGCCTCACCAGCGAAGACTACTGAGCCGCATAAAAAAGGTGTTCCCATCCGGAACAATGCGTTAAAGCGATGATAAGTTTCTATTTTTTAATTTTTATTTTATTTTATTTAAATTTATACATATTTTACATTGAACAAAGATTCTGCTAAGTATGAGTTTAGTTATCAGCAGGTTTCTTCTAGTACTAATGAATATACCTTACCATTTAATAACAGTGCTGGCTTACATAAGAATTTATAAAATTATATAAAAATAGTTAGATAATTGACTTCCTGCATGCCACTTTTACCTTTGCTTATGAATTCAACCCAAACAAGTCGGAGGGCATACCGTTGAAAACCTTTGGTATTTTCACTTGTAATGTTCTTCCTCCATAATAATTGTTGCATCTCGGTACAATATATTTTCCAAGTGACATTTGTCTCGTATTATACGTATTCATTACAAATGCTTTGTGGTCATCATTGTAGTAGTTACTCAGTATAAGCCTGTATTTAAATAACTTATTATTCATTAACTTTATTTCCGAAAAAATATCTTTCCCTTTGTTTTTTATATACTTTACTATTATGTAATATGCATTTAATTATTTTCTTTTGTAGGTTATGTATTTGTTTTATGCTTATTTGAAATGTGTTTCCCCATACCAAAATACCATGTTGAACTATTGGTTCTATCGTGGCTATGTACATTGGTTTAAGAGTTTCAAAAGTAATAATATTTTTAATGATATAAATTTTTGTTAGTATTGTCCTTGGTTTCGGTATTACATATTTTTTGTATACGCGGTTGCCAGTTAAATTTCTCATCTATCATGATACCCAGGTATTTTTTCTCCGACTAAATTGGATTTTTTTTACATCTGCAATATTTGTAATATCTATCTAAACATTCATAATTATGTGATATTAACTGAACAGATGTTTTTTTTGATATGTGGTAATGAAATTTTATTAGTTTAGTTTTATTTTCATTATTCAAATTTAATTATAATTATTTAAATAATAAAAATAATTGTTAAAATAACATTACTAATAATTATTAAAATTTAATGATTTTTAATTTCGCTAAAATAAATATGGAGTTCTACAAATTAAACACAAAAACCATAAATAATAAATGTTGTTTGTTGTATACAATGTGTTTTTTATCCAGAAATTTAGTTGGATACTTTTCAATTATTTTATCTATTATTGAGAGAATGGATATATTGCGAAATAGTTTCATTAAGAAATATCGTTAAGTGTGATAGTGTTGAGTGACTTTGTACATTAAATACTTATTTAATTGTGACGCGTGTCAATATATGTAAAGCCGCAAAGGAGATATTTTCAAATGAACATTTTTCTTAATTTCGTAAATATTGTTGGTTTGGTAATTGATTTAATAATGATATATGTGTCGTCTAGAAAGACATCTGTATTTAAAATATATAGAACCGAATGACCATATGTTTATTTGAAACCTTTCCTTACAAAAATGTAATATAAGATGCAACAAGTTTTTGATGAAAGTGAAACTAAAAAGTGGTAAATTTCGCTCGCATTGTCAGACTTTCGCCTTCAGAAACAAAAAATAAATATTCACATGAAATATTAACATTTACATGTGTTAACATTGCAGATCTCTCGAGTATACAAGATTCTTTTTCGGAAGATCCAACTGTGTCTTCGCCTGCCCCTGGAGAGCAGCCAGAATTGAAGACCGTTTCCAACGCTCAAAAATCTTCTAGCAGGTGCACCCTCATTCTTATTGGGAAGAAACGTTTTTCTTGTTCTCAGTGCGATTTTTCGTCTAATCGGAAGAATACCTTAAAAACACATATTCTTAAGCACAGTGGAGAAAAACGTTTTTCTTGTTCTCAGTGCGATTTTTCATGCAATCAGAAGGGAAATTTAAAAACACATATGCTTAGGCATGGTGCGGAAAAACGTTTTTCTTGTTCACAGTGCGATTTTTCGTGCAATTGGAAGGTTAGCTTAAAAAGACATATTCTTAAGCATAGTGGGGAAAAGCGTTTTTCTTGTTCGCAGTGTAATTTTTCGTGTTATCGGAAGGTTAACTTAAAACAACATATGCTTAAACACAGTGGGGAAAGACGTTTTTCTTGTTCGCAGTGCACTTTTTCGTGTAATCGGAAGGGTAACTTAAAAACTCATATGTTTAAGCACAGTGGGGAAAAGCGTTTTTCTTGTTCACAGTGCACTTATTCATGTAATCGGAAGGGTAACTTAAAAACTCATATGTTTAAGCACAGTGGGGAAAAGCGTTTTTCTTGTTCTCAGTGCGATTTTTCATGCATTCAGAAAGGATATTTAAAATCACATATGCTTAGGCATGGTGCGGAAAAACGTTTTTCTTGTTCAGAGTGCGATTTTTCGTGCTATTGGAAGGTTAGCTTAAAAATACATATTCTTAAGCACAGTGGGGAAAAGCGTTTTTCTTGTTCGCAGTGTAATTTTTTGTGTCATCAGAAGTTTAACTTAAAACAACATATGCTTAAACACAGTGGGGTAAAAGGTTTTTCTTGTTCGCAGTGCACTTTTTCGTGTAATCGGAAGGGTAACTTAAAAACTCATATGTTTAAGCACAGTGGGGAAAAGCGTTTTTCTTGTTCACAGTGCACTTTTTCATGTAATCGGATTGATTTCTTAAAAAGACATGTGCTAAAGCACAGTGGGGAAAAGCGTTTTTCTTGTACACAGTGCACTTTTTCATGTAATCGGAAGGATCATTTAAAAAGACATATGCTTAAGCACAGTGGTGAAAAGCGTTTTTCTTGTTCGCAGTGCAATTTTTCGTGTTATTGGAAGGTTAACTTAAAACAACATGTGCTTAAACACACTGGAGAAAAGCGTTTTTCTTGTTCACAGTGCACTTTCTCATGTAATCGAAAGGATTACTTAAAAAGGCATATGGTTAAGCACAGTGGGGAAAAGCGTTTTTCTTGTTCACAGTGCAATTTTTCATGTTATTGGAAGGTTAACTTAATACAACATATGCTTAAACACAGTGGGGAGAAACGTTTTTGTTGTTCACAGTGCATTTTTTCGTGCAATCGGAAGGGTAACTTAAAAACACATATTCTTAAGCACAATGAAGAAAAACGTTTTTTTTGTTCTCAGTGCGATTTCTCGTCTAATCGGAAGGAAACCTTAAAAACACATATTCTTAAGCACAGTGGAGAAAAACGTTTTTCTTGATCTCAGTCTGATTTTTCATGCAATCGGAAGGGAAATTTAAAAACACATGTGCTTAGGCATGGTGTGGAAAAACGTTTTTCTTGTTCACAGTGCGCTTTTTCGTGCAATTGGAAGGTTAGCTTAAAAATACATATTCTTAAGCACAGTGGGGAAAAGCGTTTTTCTTGTTCGTAGTGTAATTTTTCGTGTCATCGGAAGGTTAACTTAAAACAACATATGCTTAAACACAGTGGGGAAAAAGGTTTTTCTTGTTCGCAGTGCACTTTTTCGTGTAATCGGAAGGGTAACTTAAAAACTCATATGTTTAAGCACAGTGGGGTAAAGCGTTTTTCTTGTTCACAGTGCACTTTTTCATGTAATCGGAATGATTTCTTAAAAAGATATGTGCTAAAGCACAGTGGGGAAAAGCGTTTTTCTTGTACACAGTGCACTTTTTCATATAATCGGAAGGATCATTTAAAAAGACATATGCTTAAGCACAGTGGTGAAAAGCGTTTTTCTTGTTTACAGTGCGATTTTTCGTGCAATCCGAAGAGAAAATTATAATCACATATGCTTTAACACAGTGGGAAAAAACGTTTTTCTTACTCATAGTGCAGTTTTTCGTCCAGTTGAAAGGATTATTTAAAAACACGTATTCTTAAGCACAGTGTGGATAAACGTTTTTCTTGTTCACAGTGCGATTTCTCGTCCCTTTGGAAGCGAATTTTACTAATACATATGCTTCAACACATTGGGGAAAAACGTTTTTCTTGTACACAGTGCAATTTTTCGTGTAATCGGAAGGGAAACTTAAAAACACATATGCTTAAGCACAGTGAGAAAAACGTTTTTCTCTTTCACTGTGCACTTTCTCGTGTAATCGAAAGGATAACTTAAAAAAACATATTCTTAAACACAGTGGGGAAAAGCGTTTTTCTTGTTCACAGTGCAATTTTTCATGTTATCAAAAGAGAAACTGAAAACAACATATGCTTATACACAGTGGGGAAAAACGTTTTTCTTGTTCACAGTGCAATTTTTCGTCCAGTTGGAAGCGAAGCTTCAAAGCACATATTCTTTAGCACAGTGAGAAAAACTTTTTTCTCTTTCACTATGCACTTTTTCGTGTAATCGGAAGGATAACTTAAAAAAACATATTCTTAAGCACACTGCGGAAAAGCGTTTTTCTTGTTCACAGTGATATTCTTCATGTAATCGGAAGGGAAAATTAGAAACACATATGCTTAACACAGTGGGGAAAAACGTTTTTCTTGTTCACAGTGCAATTTTTCGTCCAGTTGAAAGGATTATTTAAAAACACGTATGCTTAAGCACAGTGGGGAAAAACGTTTTTCTTGTTCACTGCGGGATTTTTCGTGCAATCGGAAGGATAACTTAAAAAAACATATTCTTAAGCACACTGCGGAAAAGCGTTTTTCTTGTTCACAGTGATATTCTTCATGTAATCGGAAGGGAAAATTAGAAACACATATGCTTAAGCGCAGTGGGGATCGACGTTTTTCTTGTTCACAGTGCGATTTTTCGTCCAGTTGAAAGGATTATTTAAAAACACGTATGCTTAAGCACAGTGTGGATAAACGTTTTTCTTATTCATAGTGAAATTTCTCGTCCCGTTGGAAGCGAAGCTTACTAAGACATGCTTAAGCACAGTGGGGAAAAATGTTTTTCTTGTTCACATTGCAAGTTTTCGTGTAATCGGAAGGGAAACTTAGAACAACATATGCTCAAACACATTGGGAAAAAACGTTTTTCTTACTCACAGTACAATTATTCGTCCAGTTGAAAGGATAATTTAAAAACACATATGCTTAAGCACAGTAGGGAAAAACGTTTTTCTTGTTCACAGTGCAATTTTTCGTCCAGTTGGAAACGAAGTTTAAAAGCACATATCTTTAAGCACAGTGAGAAAAACGTTTTTCTCTTTCACTGTGCACTTTTTCGTGTAGTCGGAAGGATAACTTAAAAAAACATATTCTTAAACGTAGTGGGGAAAAGCGTTTTTCTTGTTCACAGTGCAATTTTTCATGTTATCAAAAGGGAAACTTAAAACAACGTATGTTTATACACAGTGGGGAAAAACGTTTTTTTTGTTCACAATGCGATTTTTCGTGCAATCGGAAGGAAAACTTAAAAACACATATCTTTAAGCACAGTGGGGAAAAGCGTTTTTCTTGTTCACAGTGCAAGTTTTCGTGTAATTGGAAGGGAAACTTAAAACTACATATGCTTAAACACATTGGGGAAAAACGTTTTTCTTGTTAACAGTGCAATTTTTCGTGTAATCGGAAGGGAAACATAAAAATCCACATGCCAAAGCACATTGGGGTAAAACGTTTTTCTTGTTCACAGTGCACTTTTTCGTGCAATCGGTAGGATAACTTAAAACAACATATGCTTTAACACAGTCTGGAAAAACGTTTTTCTTGTTCACAGTGAAATTTTTCGTGTAATCGGAAGGGAAACTTACAAACACATATGTTTAAGCACAGTGGAGAAAAACGTTTTTCTTGTTCACAATGCAATTTTTCATGTAATCGGAAGGGAAACATAAAAACACATATGCTAAAGCACATAAGGGTAAAACGTTTTTCTTGTTCACAGTGCACTTTTTTTTAAATATTTGATGCCTATAGCCATATCAATCATATATGATGCCTATGCCTATAGGCCCACAGAACCTGCAGCGGGGAAAGGCCACAGGAAATTTAGTTTGTAAGCGTGCTGAAAAGTATAATGTTTATGTAAATGTTAATGTAAAAATTTAATATAATTGGGGTACAAAAAGATTATTATAGTTTGTTAACATTCTTAATTAATAAATAATGTGTTCATTTAATTCAAGTAGTTGTAATTTTTATCAGCTTTTCTAAGCAACAAAAGAAAACCTCTATATAATATATACGTTATTTAATACATCACTGTTACAGAGATTTAACCAAAAAATATGTCTTAGAAACATAATAGGAACATCAGTATGTTACCTCACATTGTTACATAAATGAGTGAGATTGTTAATCAGATGTGAGTTCTTGGTGACATCTATGTTACATTATATTTTTTTTCGATTTGGTAAAATTGACATAACATTTACATAATTGTGATCACTGTAATGTTTGTCATGATTTGTATAATAGATTTCACATAATTGATTAAGTTTTTTAATACAGAATTTCTTCTTGTTAAATGCTTCTATGCTAGAGATAAACCGAATCAAACAAATCCCACTTCAGAGGATGTAAAAAACAAGACAATTCCATGTGTAACACTTAAATTTGAAGTTTAACGATATTAGGTTTCTTAAAACACTTATCTAAATCCTCTTGTAACCAAGTCGTCTTAGAAATTTTCGCAGATTTTGACACTGATATAAATTTAATTAATACAATTTGGAATAATTTGACGTTAAATACACTCACGTAAAAATAATGAATATAAAGGAATGATCATTAATTTCTTATAAAAGTTTACTACATAGAATTGCATGGGGAAGAGCGAAGATGGCTGAAATGAATATTTTAATTTTGGCCCAAAAAACAAATTAATTAAAAAAATAATCTTAAAAACTCCAGTCGCTACAAGGAATGACGTAGTATTTTTAAAATAAAATGTTTTCGATGTAAGAAAACTCTACGCCAAAACTGTCCTAGTTTATATGCACAATAACGAGGTTTAACGCAGCTTTAAAGAACACATTTCTAATATTTATGTTTGTTTCGTTTACAGAAAGAACACTTTTTGCACCTTATCTTAAACTTTTCCTCAATCCATTCAATTAATCATATCATAATTAGGTACGGATCTTGGTCATGATCCCATCGAATAATTAATAATAAGAGATGTTCATGTCACGTGTCGGTGGCGCGAACTCGTAAGATTTCACCAATTCAAAAATCGTCAAACACGCCTAAAAAAGTTTACATTTCAAAAACGTTTCTAATTCATTCCGGGAAAAAACTGACGTAAACGTGGACAATTTATTTCTTTCTGTAAGTAAAGCCACGAATAGTCGAATATGTTTATATGTCCGTTTTTTAGATTGAAGTAGGAATGTTCCAACATCTTGTGTATGCCCGCCTGTACACTGTACATGGGGTTTTGGTTTTGTACATGGGGAGATTTTGGGATGTCTTACTATACATTCTGTAAACATTGTTTAAGTCACAAGAGCGAATTGATTTTGAACATGTGTTTTTTATGTTTGACATTAATTATTGATTAAAAACAGCATTCAAATCAAAACAAAGATATAAATAAATTGTGATTATTATAAACCTTCTAGCGGCATATACCCGACATTGCCAGGGTTACAGATTTAGTTTTAAAAAATATGGTGGTCCGTAGCAATGTTTTGCAAAGCCTCTAATGGTAACGATGTTTTCATTTAATCCAGGCAAGAGGTGGATGGTGGGTCCGGGAGAGAGGTGGAGAATGGCCATCGTAACGTTGCGTCATGAGTTTGACAGTCGCCTTGCATCCTGGATGTGCTGGTTGGTGTACTGTGTTGAATACACTTTGTCGGAATTTAGTCGTGATAAAAGGTCTCGCTGCTGTCATAGAGACGACGCAGAATAATTCTACGTTCGTTCCTGGAATCTGTACCTTTGTCAAACGTAGGCTGGACGGTGCGAGACGGAATTTGTCTAAAGGTACAGATACACATGCTTATTTAGTGGCGTGCTAATGAGCATGCCACCAATTTGCATGCCCTAACAACTGTACACACTTGCTCATTACTAGCATGCTTATTAGAATAGAGACGCTCTTGTTCAAAATGGAAACTTTGCAAATTGAAATAGAAAATTCGAGTGAACCAATAAATCAAAACAGTACCCGAGTTTCCATCCGCACATTTTTGATTTTAGTTTTTATAATTTTTATTGTAAGATTTTAATCATTTATGCCTTTTAATGAAGTTTCATAAACATTATTTCTCGCTATATTATTTTTACACAACGGTGACCGAGTATTCCACAGACATTCGTGATTCCTATAATAAGTCACGAAAAGTAAGGTTTTATCATCTCCCCACCGCACCATACTTGTTTCATGTGTCGCGGACTGAGAAGATCGCATTGATAATACTAGCCGCGAAGCCTGCGAATGACATAAGCATGCTCATAATAAGCAAGCCTGTTCACACATGCTCCAAAGATACCCCTTCTCATGGTGAATGACAGTGGCTTGCTTATAAATCAACCGGCGGGTGATTTTTGAGCATGCCACTAGTAATGCTCATTACTAGCAATGTGCGTACACACATGCCACTAATAAGCAAGGTCTAAAGAAAGTCGATACTGCGCATGCTCGCGTGCCACTAATAAACATGTGTATCAGTAGCTTAATTCCTCATCGTTATGTTGATCTGCGGCCAGTCCTGTGTAGTCCAATGGTACGTCGATTGTTCGACCCTGGAGAGCTCGTCCGCTATGGTGTTGTCCTTCCCGGCGACGACGTATGTCGGTTGTGAATTGTCCGATATAATCGAGATATCGGAACTGTCTGGGCGAACACTCGCCTGATTTTTGTTGGAATGCGAACGTTATCGGCTTGTGATCCGTAAAGATGGTAAACGTTTGGGCTTCTATCATGTGACTCAAGTATTATTATTATTAGTGTGCTGGCTTATTTTAAAGAACTCCGTGTTTCTTATAGGGGGTTTAACATGCAAATTTATATCAGATAGAGAGAGAGAATCAATAGCTCCGCTGAGAATCTTGTGTAGCACAACGAGATTGGATATTTTCCGTCGGGACTCAAATTTGTGCATCTTGAAAAAGGCAAGTCGGTCTTCGTAGCCGTGAAGGTTATTGTGTTGACCAGCTTTGTATGACAAAATACGTAGAAACTTTTTCTGCACTCTCTTGATTCTCGTAACATATGTTTTGTAATAAGGTGACCAAATAACTGACGAATATTCGAATATACTTCGTACTAGTGATGTATAGAGAATTTTGACTGAAGATTTTTTAAGTCGTGAGTAATTCTGGTGATAAATCCCAACATAGTATATGCCTTGTTTGTGATATTATCAAAGTGGTTTCTAAAAGTTAGTTTAGAATCTAGCATGACGCCCAGATCCCTTATTGAAGCGACTTTAGCGAGTGGAAAATCCAGTTTATAAACAAATTATATTTTTTGAATATTTTAGTGAAACTAATACATGTAAATTTCTTAGCATTAAGTGACAGTTTATTTACTTTACGCCAATTTGATAGTTCGTCCAGATCTCTTTGTAGGAGATGACTATCTTCCAGGCTACGAATGGTGGAATAAATTTTTAAATCATCGGCATATAATAGACACTTATTTCTTAATATATTCGGCAAGTCATTTATGAAGATAAGAAAGAACAAGGGACCAAGGTGAGAACCCGAACATCGCATCATCAAACATAGGTCTGACACTAATGACAAAAATATTCAGACAACATTTACCTACATACGGAGCAAAAAATTGAAAGTCCTACCTATCCATCAATTAATGACATAATTCGGCTATGCCCCGCTCTTGTCTATGGTCGGCCGACATTTGACGAACACCACTTCCCAATAGTGTCTCGTGCCCGCTGAAAGACATTCAAACCATGAACCTTGCTGACCAGCTTGGCTTGCAGCCAGGGTCTGCAGCCGGGAGCTGCGATGAAGAGCTCTACACTGATGTGGACATATCCTTTCCTGACATCAAGCAGGAGTGCGCGGAGTACTCCAGGAGGGCCGACCAGCGCGCCGGTGAGCAATTGCTTCATTATTGACTAACACTTACAGATGTGTGACGCACCTGATGTGGCCGTTAATGATGGACGAAAAGGAAAAAGTCTTAACTAAGGTGGCCAGATTTCTAAAATCTAAAACTAGTAGCCCAGGCAATGAAGGTTTTTTGTCGGAAGAAATTATAGACAAGCTAAAATTTTGCCAGTAGGTAAAAATTGAACCTAATTAGAGGAGTATTTCCTCAACTAGCCCCGCCCCTCCGCCACCCCCCTTAAACATCCATTTTATTATCGCTCATATCAGTTCTTTTAATATATTTTCTTGCAAAAATATTGAAGCTTGTCGCTGAGCTTCAACCGAAGATTTCACCACTTCAACAGCTTTTATCTTTCCTAAACCATAAAAGCATGATGTAGCATCACATCCGGTCATTGCATGTACAAACAAGAGACTTCTTCTAATTTTACTGTGCTGCTCGATCAAAAATTCAAATTGTAAAATAGTTTAGTTGGATCCCTGCCACCTTTTTGCTTTTAAATTTCCCCTTTCTCTGGGGCCAAGGCCACTAATAAAGTCAATCAATCTGCATCAGATCCTACAACAACAACCTTCGCGCACTCCTTAAGGCGATCGTCTAGCAGAGTGAGCAAATTTCACAATTTTTTCACATATCTTCTCTTGCGTTTTTTATCACATTTTTGTAGGGAAATATCACATTTTAAAATTTATTCATCAGGTTACTTACATTTTAAATACGAATATTATATTAAAATGTCACAAACTAAATTATATAATTGGTTTTTAAATTACCAAACCTTCGATGTTTTAAAAATGAAGAAAATTGCTCCACTTTGTGGGCCTTTTATGACCGAATGGCCTGTTGATATGTCTTTTTTATTCAATAATATTACAAAGTAAATTTATTACAATTATTGAAAGATATGTTGGTTTGTTTACTTGCAATTTATGTTTTAAAAAATACTGTTTTTTAAAAATGTTTTATTTTTTGTGGGTTTCTTTCAACTCTTTTTACATGGTTAACAACTTTTTTTTCATCAATAGTAAAAAAAATAGATATTATCATTTTATAATAAAAACAAAAAAATGTTATCTTTGTCGATATTCCTAATTTTAGATATTTAATCAAGACGCAATGTATTTATGACACAATACGCAGTGCCTTGATTAAATAGCTAAAATCTGAAATCGAGAATAATTTTTTGATTCTTTTGTATTCATTTTAAAATAATAATATCTATTTCTTTAATTTATTAAAGAAAAAAAGTTATAAGCTATTTAAAAAGGATTGAAAAAAAAACACAAAAAATAAAAGCAATTTAAAAAATAGTGTTTTTTAAAACATAAATTGCATGTAAACAAACTAACAGATTTTGCAATAATTGTAATAAATTTAAGATATACGTTTACTAGAAGTCCACTTTCTTCCATGATTTATAAATGAAATAAGGAGGTGAAAACCTCTCCTCTGCAGCAAAATATAAGGCAGTTACAATTGACGAGTTGTGGAAGCTTCCAAATTTGTAAACGGAACGGCCATGACATATAACGCTTCGCGCTTCTCTTCGTTACTATTAATTACGTTCATAAAACCGCTCCACCCTGGCTGAACGTTGGTCCCAGAAAGCCAAATGTAGTTTAAAGGGAATAAAGTTGTTATTGTGGAATCGGAAATACTCATGGCAGCTTTCATTTCGCTGTAATCTTTGACATTAATATTCTTCAATCCCCTAAGTACATTTTTCTTTGTGTACGCTCTTATCCTTGTACTCTCAGGGGGTTCCAATGATCCAGAGCAGCGGTACTCAACCTTTTTTTTCTTCGGGCCACATACATATGTTTGATAAGTTACGCGGGCCGCAATATTATACTGATATGATGAAGAAAAATTCATATACAGTATTGGTTGAATTCCGTTTGATTCAAGATTGGGGCGCTGCCACTTGATTAGTCAACAAATATATTTTTTAACTATAACAAAATGATAATAATACTTATCGTTTATCAGCATACCAGCCAATACCAGCTCAAATAATAAAAACAGCTTATTTTCCTATATGAATTTCCTATATATTTCTTACATGAAATTTATTTTCATCTTATCTGTACGTGCACTCAAAATACAATAATGAAAAAAATAAAACTAGCCCCTGTAGCGCCCTCGAGGTGAGTATTCGCGAAAACGGCGCTATTTAAATTATCCAAATATTATTATTATTATTATTATTATTAAAACTCAAAACCGACACAATCCAGATTTATTTTTGCTAAGCGTCTTTACACAAACAATTAATAAACACATACAAAAATATGATTTATGAGTACGGATTAGTTGAAATAAAAAATTCATTCTTAAACCATAGATTCTTTCTTAAATTTCTTAAACCATTCTTAAACCGGTTTTAAAATGATAGAACTTTGTCTATTTGTTCACGCGTATTAAAAGATATTCAAAACTTACGATGCCAGACTTTTTTAATCACGTTCCTGACGCTAAATGTGTTTCGGGCCGCATACAAAAGCTTGCCGCGGGCCGCAGGTTGAGTATGGCTGATCCAGAGTATTGATTTTTAATGTTCACTTCAGTTTCTACTTTGCAATACATTGCATTCCACCCATAGTGTGAAAAGTTTTTAGGCCATTCACTGTTCGAATGTTGACATCAGCGTTGTCAAAAGCATGTTGGAGAAAGGCACCTTCATTTACTTGTGGCGATCCTGTACTTATCAATGTATTATTATATGTTGATGCTTCATAATAGGATGCACCTTTGAAGAAAGCATGTTGATTAAATGTCTGGAGCCATACAAACGAGGAAGTGTTAATCCAATGTGTAGGGGCCAAAAAAAGGATCTAAGTCTTACAGCTGATATTATAGCGTGATTAGAGGTGTCGAGGTGTAGGGAGGGAAGGGGAGGGGACACTTAACTGCGAACTTACGTGTTATCGGAAGGATAACTTAGAACAACATTTGCTTGACACACACACTAAGGCACACCAGCACACTAAGGAAAAAGCTTTTTCTTGTTCACAGTGCAATTTTTCGTGCAATCAAAAGGGAAACTTAAAATCACATATGCTTAAGCACAGTGGTGAGAAACCTTTTTCATGTTAACAGTGCAATTTTTCGTGTTATCGGAAAGATAACTTACAACAACATTTGCTTGAGCACACTTAGGAAAAACTTTTTTCTTGTTCAGAGTGCGTTTTTCCTTGCAATCAGAAGGGAAACTTAAAAACACATATGATTAAGCACGATGGCTAAAAACGTTCATCATGTACACAGTGCAATTTTCATGTCATCGGAAGGATAACTTAAAAACACATGCTTAAGCACATTGAAAAATTAATAAAAAAATTTATGACCTTCAAAATGTAGGGATAACACTGACTTAATCACTATATTCAAAATATTAAACGGTCACACTGATGTGCCTCCATTACTGGGCCAAATAAAATTCAATATCCCTTCCCGTAGACTCATAAATAATGAACTGTTGTTCCTTAGCCATCATAGGACCAATTATGCATTCCATGCCCCCATGTCACGGTTATGTCGTGTTATAAATTCAAGACAGGATCTGGACTTCTTTGGTATAAGTCTGTCCAGATTCAAACAATCTCTGATTATATAGTCTAGATCTTGTCTCCATCTTGTTAGTACTTTTCATTTGTTTTTGCTTTTCTTTAAATTGCTATAACTTTTATTCTCTTGTATTTTATGTTGTTCATGTTATGTAATTAATAATATTGGAGTATGTCAGTTAATTTCAATAAATATATAAAATAAATAATACTTTTTTTTTAAAAATGGAATGTGGTGAAGCGGTTAGGTTATGGTTTAAATGGTGCGCTTTGAGCGTCCAACTATACGGAAACTTCCAAGGGGCAAGCAGATGTCCCGTACGTAGCGAAAGGCCCGGCACAGAGAAACCATGCAAGACACTTACCTCCTGGTTATCTTCCGATTTATTGAACTGCGATCTGATGAACTGCGGTTGAGTGGACTGTAGATACGGGTGGCCGTCTTCACCAAGAATATAAACAAATCCACTGCGAAGAACGGATTTGAGAAGGCGGTTTTAAGATCGAACGACAAATTGAGGGTAATGTGGAATGCGGAACGTGCGTAAAATGTCACACGGCGGTGATGGCGATCGAGTATGTACTCAAAGCGGCGGTCCAATATGTACTAACGCCGGCCCTGCTGGGTCCCGCGTCATTGGCGGAGACAGGTAAAGCGGCTTTCCTAGTTTCTCAATGAAAGGCGTTCGCTATATATTCCAAATATGGCCCGACCAGAATGTGTGTCTTGATTTTTATAAAAAATATTACATAACTGATTAAGTTTATTAATCCAAAATTTCTTCTTGTTAAATGCTTCTATGTTAGAGATAAACCTCATCAAACAAATCCCACTCCAAAGCATGTAAAGAACTTCCCGATTCCATGTATAACACTGGACGATGGCCAAAATAGTATGGACTCTGGGCCCACCTTTAATCAAAGTGAGTTTTGTATCGTTACGAAGGTCTTTGCGTACTGAATATAAAAAAATCATTGTCCGATCGGAGTAATCTGACATTGAAAGTTTTTTTTTTGTAGATATTTTTGTCGCTACCTTTTGAAATATATTCGACCTAAAGATATTTTTCTTCACATTGACATAGACCGCTTATTGTGTGTTTGAAATATAGTTAAATAAAACGAGTTTATAGTGAATTATCATTTATTACAGTTACAGTTTTGCACATTATTTCTCATCATCTATAGCCCTGTTTCTGCATGCTTCAGCTAGCGATGTCCACCAAAGCCGTGTGTCTGCACGTTTCAATGAGATAAAGTCTCGTCTACGGATAATTTGATTATAAACATTGCTTCGGAGTCAGAAGACAGCAGTGAAGATTCAAGGAGTGATACCGATACGCTGTCCGAGTAATGTGTGGTTTTGTTTACGTGTTTGAATGAATGTTTATTTTGTTGTACTGGCTTAGTGTAAAATGAAAATATGTGTGTTACAGTGCAAAAACTCAACACAAAAGAAGTTTTCATAGTAAGTAAGTAACCTTTTTAAAACTAAAAATATATATTTATTTGGAATATCATATTGAGGCGTATGTAATGCGGGCTCTGCCAGGTCACACTTTCCCGCATTTCTTCATACCGGACAACGCTATGGAATGGTTTTTTGATTGTGATAGACCTGTAGATTATTAGTTCTTCGGTTGTAATTGTTGCAAAGCGGCAATTTTTTTAAGTAGATATGTGAACAGGGAATACGTGTCACGTCAATATTTTTACTTTTGTAATCTACGCTAAACGCTCGTTATATGCAAATAGGATTGTGGTGGCCCGAGACACATACACACAGACACCCGTGTAACAAGTTACCACAGATGCTGACATCGAGTACGGCAGGCCGTCGCCCTCAATACAGAGGTTGAGGCAAGATCGCTGAGCAAGGCAAATGTAAGCCGGACCAATGACCGAGTACAAAGGCGAAGTATAGCAGAGGGCATGGACTATCGGAGTGACGAAACGCACCTCGCAGATCTAAGCTAAATACCCACACGCGCGGCCGAGTAAAGAGGATATCGTAACACCCCCGATTCCTTTGTTCTGAATGACTATATAAGCACGCGCCCGCAGAACAAATCATCTCACTCCAGCGGGGTTTCTCGGATACATCGGAAGCCCTCGCCGTCATACCTTCGAACGTCGCGCTTTCAATTGTAATCTTTGTACACTACTGTATTATTTATAACTTGTGTTTTCGAATAATTTCGAATAAATTCTGTCAAACCATTGCGACCTTTACATCATCAACCGCAGCAGAGAGCTCCGACTTTACAAACGGAGTGGTGATCTTTGAGTTCAACTCTATCCAAAACCGGAGGGCTCATCCACCTCCAAAGGATTAACTTGCTGTGTCCTGGAATGGAGCTCGAACTACCGACCACTGGATCACGGGGCGAGAGCCTTATCCACTAGACCAACAAGCTTCTCATTGCAAACATATGTGCCTCATTCTAAGGTTGATTGTGCGTCATCACTTTTTTCCGCAAGGGTAGGTAGAGTAACCCGCTTATAGCCTCGGCATATTTCAATTTTCAATTTTTTCAATTTTCAATTTATTTATTTTTTATATAACATTTACATCACAAACACAAAATTTAATTCGTAAATGTTATAAATAAGTTAGGATTATATAAGCATATATAAGCAAAAGCAAATATTAAACATATATAAAATCTTCTTCTTCAAATGTAGCAAATTTATTTTGTGGTAACATAATTATAATTAATATAAATTAACTTTGTTTAAACCATTTATTTATTGAAAAAAAAATGTCGTAGGTTTAATGCCGTGAACTATGCCATAAATAATATAATAAATATTTATACTTGTATTTTGAAACATGTTGATTTTTTTCAATAAATAAGTGGTTTAAACAAAGTTAATTTATATTAATTATATATAAAATCATTCACATCAAAGGTGAAGGAGAATCCTGCTTCGGAATACCCTCTCAGAGACATGGAACAGATCGATTTCCAGAGTAATATATTCCCAGTGTTAGCCGATCTGAACTTTCTTAGAATGTTTCTTTAGAAAAATCTCTTTTATTATTTTCTTGTAATCTTTATCCACCAAGATAACAGTTAAAACTATATCCACCAAGATTACTAGTTAAAACTAAATGAATAGTAGTGAGGGTGAAAGGCGCTAGTTTATGGTTATTTCATTTATGATATTTGTTTTACCTAATGTGAAATATTAAAAATGCTTTTGAATAGAGTTAGTAGAATAGATAATTTAGGGTCGTCTTAACAACTGTTAACTTGTAAAAATAATTATATTGTAAAAAAAAAATATTTTTATATATTTGTTAAAATGACCATTGAATGTCTAATGTATAAATTAGCATTGTGTGGCATATAAAGACGATTAGAGGGAAAATTTGAAGCATTGGCTAAGCGCTGAACAGCAGCCAGCCACTAGCGCCGGCCGTGGAGCCGAAATAGAGGAAGGCGCCTATCGCCAGGCAAAGGACCAGCAGTGATTGGGAAACCAACTAGTTTTACATGTGGAGATGCCATACTTTGAACAGGTACTAAAACTGACCACTTCTGTTCGTCGTTTTTTTTTCGCAACAATGCAGTGACTTGCGCGCATCATAAATCCGAAAAGCAAACACTGAGAGCCGCCAGACCAACTTGTTTCATCTGCGGAGACGCCATTCTTTGAATAAGTACTAAAACTGACCATTTCTGTAATCGTTTTTTTTCTCGCAACAATGCGCGCATCATAACTCTGAAATGCAACCACTGAGAGCCGCCAGACCAACTTGTTTCATCTGCGGAGACGCCATTCTTTGAATAAGTACTAAAACTGACCATTTCTGTAATCGTTTTTTTTTCTCGCAACAATGCGCGCATCATAACTCTGAAATGCAACCACTGAGAGCCACAAGACCAACTTGTTTCATATGCGGAGACGCCATACTTTGAATAGGTACGAAAACTGACCATTTCTGTTATCGTTTTTTTTTCTTTCGCAACAATGCAGTGACTTGCGCATCATAACTCTGAAATACAACCACTGAGAGCAGGCCATACTTTGAATAGGTACTAAAACTGACAATTTCTCTGATCGTTTTTTTTTCGCAACAATGAAGCTTCTTGTAAGCTCTATAACTCGAAGTTGCAACCACTGAGAGCAGGCAGACCGACATCATTCACCTTAGGGGACTACTCTACAAACTATAAAAGTAAATCTTACCGTATCCACGATCGTTATGAAAAATCCCGTGAGCTCTTAGACCATACGTAAAATACCTCGAAATGCAAACTAGGGAAGTGGAAGAATAGTTATTCTTTATTTTTTTTTATTTTACGCTTAAACAGGTCAAGAGGCCCAAATACAGAAGCAAAAAACATCACAAAACACCCAGGCTTCAGTAAATCACACAGATTAATTAAGACCTCAGCGGGAATCGAACCCGGAACCCTCGGAGTGAGCAGCCAGAGCCATGCCCACTGGGCTACGAGGGCCGTCAAGTTACAGTTGTATTTTATTAACTAGGTGTATTTTATGTGTTCTTCGACCACTTTTTTCTATATATAATGTCGTAGGTTTAATGCCGTGAACTATGCCATAAATAATATAATAAATATTTATACTTGTATTAAAAAAAATCGTGCGTGTACTCGTGTACAAGCGGTAGAAGTTATACTTATATTTTAGTGAATGGAAGCGTGGAGCACCCTACTTTTAAGAAATAATGAACAGTTCAGCAATTTTTTTTTTAATTGCTCTCTGTATTCTAAATTGCCAATTTTTTTTTCCTTTCCGGATATGCTACATTAAACATCAAGGGTGAATAAAAAAAGAGAATTGCATTTTAATTATTTTGTTTTTATTTTAATATAAATGATTCGTTAAGCAATTCATAGGGGTAAGATTCAGGTAAATATTCTTATACGTATTTTCGACCGGGCCATAGATCAGATGGGTCGTCCTTTTTTTATTTTTTATGCGTCCTTTAAAATGATATATTATATTTTAATTGTAAGTAAAATTATTTTTAATAAATAAAAACTTTGTAGAAAACAAAAAAAATCAATTGTATTAGTATTGTAGAGGAATTATAACTATAACTCAATAAAAATAAATAGTCTTTAAATTATGTTTGTGATTTTTCACGAGTATATAGTAAATGCATTATATAGTATATTTTTGACGGTCTAAGGAAAACCAAGAAAAACTCGCTGTGCTGCGCGACCGGAGTTCGACCGGTATGTAGTAAATGCATTATATAGTATATTTTTGACGGTCTAAGGAAAACCAAGAAAAACTCGCTGTGCTGCGCGACCGGAGTTCGAGCCCCGCTCCATCCGTGTGTGTGTCCATTTACGAACGAAATTATTGTATTCAGAATGTTCTTAGGTTTTCACGGCCACTCAGAATCTTCAAGTTTGTGTTTACTGGGGTATTATGCCGTGTTGTTACGACCTTTCGGGCCGACGTTTCGGATCCCATTGCAGGGTCCATCATCAGGGCTGATGTGTTGTCTTGAATGTTGGTGTTGTGGTTAAGTATCGGCTTGCAATACCGTGCCGAAGTCATGATGTGTTGTATGTATGATTCATCTGTTGTCTGATCACTATCTCTGCGGAGTCTGCGACGAGAATGACTTTGAAGCGCCGGATACCAAGATGTTTTTAATTTGAGACCATCATCTCTATTAATGTTTATCGGATGCTTGTAGATTTCTAGTGCTTCCGTGATAAGACGCGCATGGTGACTCTTAGGCTTTCCAAGGATTTTCGGTTCGAATGCAAAATGATGGCCGGTATCCAGAAAATGCTCAGCCAGTGCTGATTTTTCTGGATGACCGAGTTTGCATGCCCGTTTGTGCTCGTTGACCCTTTTGGAAATGGTACGCGCCGTTTGCCCCACGTATACTTTATCGCAGTCTTGACAATCGAGTCTATACACACCGTCTGTTTCTAAGCGATCTCGATCCTTTGCTGATCTCAACATATCCTTAATTTTGAAGTTGGTACCAAAAACCTTGGTGCCCGAAAGGTCGTAACAACACGGCATAATATCCCAGTAAACACAAACTTGAAGATTCTGAGTGGCCGTGAAAACCTAAGAACATTCTTAACCAACCTCTATGGGGAGGAAGTTTATTTATCTACACGCCGGCTGGAGAGCTTAAGGAGTAAAAAAGAAAAGCTTCTAAGCAACTTAGCTTTTTTACAACGCTGTAAAGCACAGTCGGTGACACCATCATTCATCAAATTGCGAAGACACATCCACACGGAGAAGGCTGAGAGAATATTCCAAAGAACTGAAGCTGCCCTTTTGAGAGAACGAGTGTGCAACATCCGCCTGGAATTGGACAAAATAACAAGAATTCTCTTTGACCTGCACCTGAGCCTGAGTGGTACATTGAATTACGAAGATTGGACGAAAGTGGACAAAATGACGTCAATGCAAGCGTGGCGAAACAAACAATTGGTGGAGACTCGGCAAAAACGGAAATTTGAGTCACTCAGCCGACATAAGAAAAGCTCAACTAAGGAGCTGGATTCTACCAAAGTGGTGAAAAATTTATCCAGCCTTTCATTGGACAAGGCCGCGATATCAGTTTTAGCTAAAGGTTTGAATTTCGCCATAGCACCAAAAAGCATTCCAGTTGACGACATAATCTGCGGCGTAGAAGCGGCATTGCGCAAGATTCCAGTGGCCATCGCAGAAGAAATTAGACAGGATACATGCGCTATATTAAGAAAGGCTAAGCCTCCGCGTCCCAATATATCCAAAGAGGAACACGCAGCTATAAAGAGCCTTCGCGCAAACGAAGAGATCCTGATTCTTCCAGCAGACAAAGGCAATGCCACAGTGATTTTGGACCAAGTAGACTACATAGCGAAGATGCGGGGACTTTTGGAAAGCAGCACTTATAAGAAAATCAAGAAGAATCCAACAGATAGAATCGACAGAAAAACTAGGGAGCTGGTCAAAGCTTCCAGTATTCCAGCCGATTTGCATTTCAAACTATTTGTGCAAGCATCAAAAACACCAGCAACTACGGGCTTCCCAAAATACATAAGGATGGAGTGCCACTAAGACCAATTGTGAGCGCAATAGGAGCGCCAACATACAAGCTGTCACAATATTTGGCCGGTCTCCTACAGATGCAGACGGGGAAGACGTCCTCATGGGTGAAAGACTCAGCACACTTTGTCAATATGCTAAAAGAAATAAAGTGTGAAAGGAATACTAGCCAGTTTTGACGTCATATCCCTCTTCACTAATGTGCCTGTGGATGACGCTATGAGTCTGTTGGAAGAAATTTATGATGAAGACATCTGCGCACTGTTTGAGCACTGCCTGACGAGTGGATACTTTTCTTTCCAAGGTGAGCTCTTCCAACAAGTGGAAGGCGTAGCGATGGGTAATCCACTTTCTCCGGTGATTGCTAACTTTTTTATGGAGAAATTCGAAGAAACAGCACTGGACACAGCATCCTTTACTCCGAAGGTCTGGTGGAGATACGTCGATGACGTGTTTGCAATCTGGCCGCATGGTGAAGACAAACTAGGTGATTTTTTGGAACACCTTAATTCACTACATAAGAACCTGAAGTTCACCATGGAGATAGAGAAAGACAACGTGCTGCCTTTTCTTGATGTTGAAATAAAAAAGAAAGCCGATGGGAGTTTCGGACACAGAGTTTATAGGAAGCCTACACATACGAACCGTTATCTACATGCGAACTCCCACCATCATCCTGCTCAAAAAAGAGGTCTCATCAACACTTTGGCCACGAGGGCCAAAAGGATATGCCAAGATGAATATCTACAGGAGGAAATGATAACACTCAGCGACGCACTGGAAGGCAATGGTTACCAGAAGCGACAGATACAACGCGTCATAAGTACGAGGTCTGTTCGCCCTGAAAAACATACAGAACCTGAGTGCAAAGGCATCGCCTTTCTGCCTTTTGTCCAAAGCGTTACAGACAGAATTGCCAGAGCTCTCAAGAAAAGAGACATTAAGACAGTTTTTGGTACCAACTTCAAAATTAAGGATATGTTGAGATCAGCAAAGGATCGAGATCGCTTAGAAACAGACGGTGTGTATAGACTGGATTGTCAAGACTGCGATAAAGTATACGTGGGGCAAACGGCGCGTACCATTTCCAAAAGGGTCAACGAGCACAAACGGGCATGCAAACTCGGTCATCCAGAAAAATCAGCACTGGCTGAGCATTTTTTCTGGTTTACCGGCCATCATTTTGCATTCGAACCGAAAATCCTTGGAAAGCCTAAGAGTCACCATGCGCGTCTTATCAAGGAAGCACTAGAAATCTACAAGCATCCGATAACCATTAATAGAGATGATGGTCTCAAATTAAAAACATCTTGGTATCCGGCGCTTCAAAGTCATTCTCGTCGCAGACTCCGCAGAGATAGTGATCAGACAACAGATGATCATACACACAACACAATACAACACATCATGACTT
>JADDOH010024588.1:0-18095 GCA_016648135.1 Agrypnia vestita | reverse complement strand
ACCTAACCTAACCAAACCAAACCTAACCTTACTTAAATTTAAGTTTTTAATAAAATTAAACAACGAAACGTAACCTAAAATTAAGTTTTTAATAAAATTATACAACCAAACGTAACCTAACCTAAAAAGGGGGGTTATACAATTTGGTGGCTAATCGTAGGAATTCATCGGCTCGATCCACGTACAACTCCTTACACCTTTTTATAAACATGTAACGAGCCAAATTCCCGGGGAGATGGTACTTATGACTTATTCTGTAGTTGACTGAATAAAGTATTTATTGAATATTTCGTGAAAAACTTGTTTAATATAATTACTTGTTCAATTAAAACCGTATGTGTAATGCAGCATAATGTTTTCTTGCCTTTTAGTACTTACTTCACCACACAAGGTGAATCCATAGATAAAGTCAACAAATCAATCAATATTTATCTGCTGTCTACGGCAAGGCGTCATTCATGTCATAGACAAAACATGCAACCGTCAGATTTGTAACGATGTGTGTGAACGAAATTATGACACTTTTAACTGTGATAATTTTTTAATAATCTTTTACGCCGCATATAAATATCATTTTTGAAATCAGAACACTCGATTTTACGTGTTACAAAAAAAAAATCCCAAAAATGCTGTTGGTAATATCCAGTTCAGCCAATAAATTTAAATAACAGTACTAAAATATTAAACTAAGTAATTTCATAAATAAGTTTACAAAATAAATAATTTAGTTGAAGTATGTTTATGTTAATAAAATTTAATTAATGATGGACACACTCTCCCACACTTGTTAATTTAATTTAATTGTTAATACCCATTAATTTAATTTAATTGTTAATAAAATTTAGTTAAAAATGGACACACTCGTCTGTCATTTTCCAGCGTTGTCAAATTTAACAAATTGTATTATTTTTAAGGTTAAAATTAGGGATGGGCGTTGAATGGACGGACTAGTTGAAATCAACCGTTGACGTTGCATCGACGCGTCGACGGTTTACGTTTATCGCATGGACTAGTTGAATTCGTAGACGGCGGACGCCGTGGACGGTGGACGATTCAAGATTCAACGTAATGCAAAGCAACGAGCGAGAGCAAGACAAAACGTCTCCGTTTATTTCTCTCTCATCTCTCGCTGTCGACTTGTAGACGCCATAGACGGCTCGACGGGTAATTTCATTTCAACTCTAAAGTACACAACCATAGAGTGCAGATCTGTGTACACGAACTATGACAGAGGCTTGATAGGGCGAGATAGGTAAGCTATTATTTTTTACTTGATTTTTTGCGATGTGCACATGCGACGTTTCGGTGAATTCCCAATTTTACGCTGTATAAAATAAAACAATTCTGTTTAATTATTTTATTTTTTATTGAACTGATATTTTACTGCTTACACCTGATATTGTTGTGTATACCTACTTCTTTCTTTATTATATATAGAAAGAAGTATATAAAACAATATGTAAAAGCCTATTGGTACGCACAGGGCCATACCAAGTTCGAAAAACTATTAAAAATCCCCAAAATATTTTAAAACCCAGCTGGATAAAAAATCGAATTTAAAATAGTTAAATATAGGGTGGGTCTCCGTGTTACGGTGGGAGAAATTCAGTATAAATTTATAATATTTTAAGCACAAAGGTAAATTCGAAAGCAACAACAAAAAACACTTTTTCGGGAATTTAAATTAAAAATAAAAGACACTTTATTTAGCAAAAAACGATTCCGCGGACCGGCAGCGTAACAAGGTAAAAGTAATATCGGCGAACTGAGGATGCTGAGTCTGCGGAATCTTCCTTTATTTATACTTAAAATCTAGACACAGCGGGAAATCAACGGTCAAAATGGGATTAGTAAGGGAGGGGAGAGACATCTCGAGAATACCCAGTGGCGGATGGTGGTCAGCGCAGCATTCCCGAGCGGATCATACTGTGCCGGCCCATCCTCTAGACGGACTATTTTGCCCGCCTAGCCAAATTATCTCCCGAACGGGGAGGTGTACATATGTAAATGTTACGTCAAATTGAACGCCTGGCACATCTGCATGTGAATTTAATTAGTACCAATGTGTCCGGATGTGTCGGCGTTCATAAATCGCCTCAAAAAAGGCCGATTCCTATCTCTCGATGTATCTCCTTCCAAACTAATCCGATTCTTTATTTTATAACGAATTCTGACAGGAAATGACATGCCAGGTTTTGTGCACTTTTTCTGAGTTCATCTCGTGAACTTTCTGATTTTACGGCGTTGCAAACTTTCCACGCGCCGCGTACGTCTGGTCCATAAACCAGCGGCCCCCGCCAGGCGCCGGCTTGTCGCGTTCAAACGTCGGCCTGCCTGACCATTTTAACGGCCTTTCAAATCTGCTGCGCAGTTATCTGAAAACTGGCAAAAAACATATTTTTGCTATTTAATTTAATCCGCGAGATCGGCCGTCATCCTCCACAGTGAGATACGTTTATTTCCGAATCTCGCGGATGTCCTAATAATGCACAAAACCTTATATCTCCAGTCAGGATTCGTCAGTAATAAGACCGCTAATTCCACTCATTTTATTTACAATAAAAAATTACAAATTACATATAGAATAAAATTACAAAAAATTCTTAAAACTATTCAAGTTGTCGAGGCCTCGACGCGAGTATAAGAAATATTATAAACTAAATGCATAAATGTTCAAAAAATAAACCTTATGGTAACAATTACACATACACACACACACGGCCATATATTGTTATTTTTATTAAATTTAAAAAATTCAATTTTATGCCGCTGGATTGATCGTGTGCGAAACACCACCCCCGTGTGGCTTTGCCGCACTCGAAGGTAGCACACGATCCTCGAAGGCCGGGTGATGACATCTACGCGTGTGTGGTCTCCGACGCCTGCTGCGTCGGCAGGGTGATGACTCTGGTAGCGGGTCGCACGTAGTCCCCGGAGGCGGTCCGAAGTCGCACCGTGCGGACCTGGCCGTCGGCGGCGGGAACCGCCTCCACGATGACTCCTCGCGGCCAGCTGTTCCGAGGAAGGGCGGGGTCAGCAATGATGGCGGCGGCCCCCTCCCGAAGCGGAGGGGCCGGCTCCTGCCACTTCCGTCGTTGGGCGAGAGTCGGGAGGTATTCCCGGATCCACCGGCGCCAAAACATGTCTGCAAGCTGCTGGGCGAACTGCCACTGCTTCTTGAGGCAGACCTGCTCATCCAGAGGTCCATACGTGGCGAGATGAGAATGTCGCCCGGCCGCGCCCAGTAGTAGGTGGTTCGGCGTGAGCGGGGAGTCGTCCCGTGGATCTACCGAAACGTGAGTCAGCGGGCGGCTGTTCACCACGTTCTCGGCCTCGGCGAACGCCGTCATCAAAGTCTCCGGGCGCGGGGCGCGCTCCTGAAATTTGTTCCGTTGTCGGAATACAAATACCGCGGGTGTCCGCGGCGGGCGGCGAGTCGTCGTAGGGCCATTATGGCCGAGTCGGCCGTCAGAGAATCTACCAGTTCTAGGTGAACGGCCCGCGTTGTCATACATGTGAATAACGCGCCGTACCTTTTTTCTCTGCGCCGGCCTATGGTCACTTGTAGGGGTGTCCGCCATCCAACACGATCGGTTTCTTCAAGCCTGGCGGTATATCGGCGACTGTTGTAGCTGACAATCGGGAATCCATTGTGATTATTCCGTCCTCGTCCAGTCGCGGGGTCACCACGTACAAACGGCTGGTGCGGGGGAGGGGGGCCCCCCGCCGAAGTATGCTGAGCTCCGGTCCAAAAAACTCCGCTTGTGCTCGCAATACCCACGATCTTTCGGCAGCACACCGCTCATCCGCGGTCAAAAGTGCTCGGCGCGCGCGGTCTCTGCCGCGCCGGCAATTTTCTATAAAGCGCCGCACCCAAGCGGTCGCGCGTAATAATCTTAAAATGTCGAAAACGCCTGATATCCGGAAATGCCCCGTCGTTGTATTGCGTAATAAACGCCGGTCGTAGTTGCAATTGCTCCGGCTCAGGGTTGCGGCGGCCGCTTTTCTCGCGGCCATACTTCTTCATTGTCCCGTCAAAATGGCGGCCGGGTAAACCAGCGCCCGGTGGGTGTCAGGTCCGGCGGCTCGACATCCCGCGTCCCAGTATCGGCCGGGTTCAGCCGCGTCGGCACACATCACCAACACATGTTGTTGTGACGGTCCCGAACACCGCGCGCTCCATATGGCGCGAATGTTCGGACTTAATGTTCGCCGTCACGCTCGCGGCGATTAATTTTCTCGCGGTCCACAGCGGTCCATTAAACGGCTTCAGGGGGGCTATTTCAATCTTCGCTGTTATAATAACCACCGTACTGTGGTTCTATTCTTTCCAATGTAAGCCACCGCGCAACGTGCCTGTCTCGAGGCACCGCAGAAAATGTGTAGTAACACTTTGCGTCGGCGGCTTAGTATGCTCTCTCGAGCCATCATGCATTTATTTGCACACAATTTACGCCAAAATGCCGCTTTTCGGCGTGTTTTGGCCTCGTCCGCTGGTTACAAAACTGACCTTGACTGCCAAACTGCTCGCAAATAATATTTCGACCGGATCATCATATCAGCCATGAATCTCACCGGCTCGAATATGCACCTTTTAGCGCCCAGTAGTTGGCATCTTGTCGGCTGTCTATCCGCCTCTCGATCGGGCAGCTTGATAAATTTATTGCGGTTCCGCACGGCTGGCAGATCGCACAAATTAAAATAAATATTTAAATATTAAAATAAATTTATCCCAAGCGGGCTCCAGTTTATTCTCACCACACATCTTGTGGTCTTGTCCGGTCTCAAAGTGCGCCTATGTAGCGCGATGATATCTAAGGCCTCTCGATCCATAGAAATCCAATCTCAATTTATTTTCTTTATCGAAAATAACCCGAATTTTTTTTTTCCAGTATTTCGGGGCAAAAAAAAATCCACGAAGTGCGAAGAATCCAATGCCGGTTTCCCAAATGAACCGACTCTTAGCCGTGGTAGACATAAGTGTAACTACCCTCCGCAATCTGGGCGATCTCATCTAGATGCGCCTCTACAAAATCCGCAAAGTGCGAAAAAGCTCCAATGTCGGTATCCGAGCTGAACCGATCCTTGGCCATATATATTTTTTATCACAAAAAAATATTAAAAAACCGAAATTCGGCTGCTAGGGCATGTCTTCCTTTTCCACAGAAGACCTGTCGCCCATTGGCTGCCGGCAAGCTATACAGTGGCGGCTTCCATCATGTATGGTCGCTCGGGTACCCACTGCACTGACTCGCACGCGGGGGTCACTTCCGGCCAGTCAATTTCAATATGTGTCCTACGAGTGCATCTCGCGGGCCTCTCACTGTGCCGGTCAGCTATCCTGGAAGACACGGTTGCGGCGATGGTCGGGCGGCCTGGCACGCCCACGGTTTTCATCCATCCTTGTGCTGTGCTCGATAAAACGCCGTTATCTGCACCCGCTATCTCTCCAACTCGCGACACTTCACAAATGGCATAATCTATGCCCCATAATAATTTTATAACTTTTATTATACCCACAGTGCGCTTGATTTCCCCGGTTTCTCGGCTAAACCGTCGGGGCCGTAAATCCAAATTACGCAAAGTGTTCACACTCAACGGATGTTGGGTAAGTCCGCTGCCTTTTAAAGTTTTCTGCCCTAGACGCAACCGTGGTTCGGAGGCGCACATACCGCGGGCGCCGTACAGGCGCAGATCTCGCACCGGTCCCGATTTACCAACCGCACTGGCGACTTCGGAGTCTATCGGCGACACGGTCGAACCTTTATCGCATAAGGCGAATGTCTTTCTATGCCCCCGCGGGCCACACACGTCGACTTTCTGCACATTTAATAAATCACATTTTCAGCGTCGCGGCTCGCGGTATGAGCACAGTCTATCAGGCCAGGTCGGCCGGGCGCCGCGGCGCGCCCGTCACCTGACCCGCGAGGAAGGTGGCGCACCGTGCAGCATCCGGTGATGCCGCATCTCGCAATTGTCCACGCCGCATTTTTTATCACGGCACCGGCATCCATGTTTATGTTTCGGCGTCCACGGTTCGAGGCACATAAAACACAATCTTCTGTCCTTGACGATAGCCGCTCGGTCAGATACCGAACAGCGCGTAAAATCGTTGCATGCCGCGACGCCGTGATCTCTTGAGTCGCAAATACCGCACTTTTGCGTATTTTCTGGCGCTCGATGAATCGCGTGGATTTGCGCATTTTTGCGCCCCTTGTCTTCAATCACTTGCGCGGTCTGTTCGCCGCAATGGGGCGCTGAATCTGTCATACTCGACAGCCATCTCGAGAAGTCCTCGATGTTTGTGTTCACAGTTCCGAATCTCGCCGCGAACCATGCCATTCTCGCCGAAAGTGGGAACCTTCCGACGAGCTCACGTAGCAATTGAGGTGAGGCCAAATAGCGCTCGTCCATACCTTTTACTGTGGCGACGGCATTCCTCACCGCTACCGCGAATTTCGTAAAAACGCCTGTGTCCGTACTCTCAGTGAGGCGTGCTGTGTTCCTCACTTTTTCCAGGACGCTTGCGATTATCGCATCTGGCTGGCCAAATAAATCCTCCAGAGTGCGCATAATCCCCTCAACACAATGAGGGTCGCCGATCAAAGGGCGCACTGCTCCCCGAGCTGCCCCCTTGAGCGCGATTCTCAACCGCATCACATTCTCAGCGGTTGTCAACCCACACAATTTCGTGGATTGCCTGAATTGCGTTTTGAATGAACGCCATTCCATTGGGTCGCCCGAAAATTCCGCCAGGTCCTTGGCGTTAGACTGCCGCGCTATCATAGCCGACACTCGTGGCTCATCCTGGCTGAGCGGATATCGCGGGCTCTCAGGTGAACGCGTTGACCGGACTGCTTCTGTAACAGCGGACGTCAGCCGTTCAAATTGCGCTTGTTGCGACCGCATCCAGTCGCCCAAGCTCGGATTATCGGTCCCGGCAGGAGCCTCTTGATGACAAGTTGTAGGTGCATTCATGCGCGCTGGGTCTTCTATGGCGATGTCGTCCGCCGAGACACTCGCAGCGGTAATAGGCGCCGCTACGTCGGTTGCCGCGGCGCCGGCGGCGAGCGCTCCTGCGCCCCCTGCCGCGGGGTCCCTTCCCGCCGCTGCAAGTGTCAAAGCTCTCGTAAACATCTCTTCTTGGCGCTTCTGCATTTCATCTAGCTGCCTCCTGTATTGCCGGTCCTTGTGGCGTAGCTCCCTGCGCAGCCTCCTTATATCTACACTCGAGCTAGCCGCGTCAGTAGGTGACGCCGCCTGATCCTCAGCTCCCGACTGCCGGTCCGATTCATCTCCCGATGACGCTTCGCGACGGGAGGCATCTTCTTCGACGGCGGGTAATTCGCGATTTGAATTCGATCTTAACGAGCGCGACATTTTTCTTTAAAATATTATTATTATTATTTTGTCACAACAAAAAAAAATTAAAACTTCGGATACCGACGAAGCACAAAATTACTGAATTTAAAATTTAAAACCGAAACAACGGAAATCCGGCTTCACGAAGGACCACGAAATGGTACGCACAGGGCCATACCAAGTTCGAAAAACTATTAAAAATCCCCAAAATATTTTAAAACCCAGCTGGATAAAAAATCGAATTTAAAATAGTTAAATATAGGGTGGGTCTCCGTGTTACGGTGGGAGAAATTCAGTATAAATTTATAATATTTTAAGCACAAAGGTAAATTCGAAAGCAACAACAAAAAACACTTTTTCGGGAATTTAAATTAAAAATAAAAGACACTTTATTTAGCAAAAAACGATTCCGCGGACCGGCAGCGTAACAAGGTAAAAGTAATATCGGCGAACTGAGGATGCTGAGTCTGCGGAATCTTCCTTTATTTATACTTAAAATCTAGACACAGTGGGAAATCAACGGTCAAAATGGGATTAGTAAGGGAGGGGAGAGACATCTCGAGAATTCCCAGTGGCGGATGGTGGTCAGCGCAGCATTCCCGAGCGGATCATACTGTGCCGGCCCATCCTCTAGACGGACTATTTTGCCCGCCTAGCCAAATTATCTCCCGAACGGGGAGGTGTACATATGTAAATGTTACGTCAAATTGAACGCCTGGCACATCTGCATGTGAATTTAATTAGTACCAATGTGTCCGGATGTGTCGGCGTTCATAAATCGCCTCAAAAAAGGCCGATTCCTATCTCTCGATGTATCTCCTTCCAAACTAATCCGATTCTTTATTTTATAACGAATTCTGACAGGAAATGACATGCCAGGTTTTGTGCACTTTTTCTGAGTTCATCTCGTGAACTTTCTGATTTTACGGCGTTGCAAACTTTCCACGCGCCGCGTACGTCTGGTCCATAAACCAGCGGCCCCCGCCAGGCGCCGGCTTGTCGCGTTCAAACGTCGGCCTGCCTGACCATTTTAACGGCCTTTCAAATCTGCTGCGCAGTTATCTGAAAACTGGCAAAAAACATATTTTTGCTATTTAATTTAATCCGCGAGATCGGCCGTCATCCTCCACAGTGAGATACGTTTATTTCCGAATCTCGCGGATGTCCTAATAATGCACAAAACCTTATATCTCCAGTCAGGATTCGTCAGTAATAAGACCGCTAATTCCACTCATTTTATTTACAATAAAAAATTACAAATTACATATAGAATAAAATTACAAAAAATTCTTAAAACTATTCAAGTTGTCGAGGCCTCGACGCGAGTATAAGAAATATTATAAACTAAATGCATAAATGTTCAAAAAATAAACCTTATGGTAACAATTACACATACACACACACGGCCATATATTGTTATTTTTATTAAATTTAAAAAATTCAATTTTATGCCGCTGGATTGATCGTGTGCGAAACACCACCCCCGTGTGGCTTTGCCGCACTCGAAGGTAGCACACGATCCTCGAAGGCCGGGTGATGACATCTACGCGTGTGTGGTCTCCGACGCCTGCTGCGTCGGCAGGGTGATGACTCTGGTAGCGGGTCGCACGTAGTCCCCGGAGGCGGTCCGAAGTCGCACCGTGCGGACCTGGCCGTCGGCGGCGGGAACCGCCTCCACGATGACTCCTCGCGGCCAGCTGTTCCGAGGAAGGGCGGGGTCAGCAATGATGGCGGCGGCCCCCTCCCGAAGCGGAGGGGCCGGCTCCTGCCACTTCCGTCGTTGGGCGAGAGTCGGGAGGTATTCCCGGATCCACCGGCGCCAAAACATGTCTGCAAGCTGCTGGGCGAACTGCCACTGCTTCTTGAGGCAGACCTGCTCATCCGGAGGTCCATACGTGGCGAGATGAGAATGTCGCCCGGCCGCGCCCAGTAGTAGGTGGTTCGGCGTGAGCGGGGAGTCGTCCCGTGGATCTACCGGAACGTGAGTCAGCGGGCGGCTGTTCACCACGTTCTCGGCCTCGGCGAACGCCGTCATCAAGGTCTACGGGCGCGGGGCGCGCTCCTGAAATTTGTTCCGTTGTCGGAATACAAATACCGCGGGTGTCCGCGGCGGGCGGCGAGTCGTCGTAGGGCCATTAGGCCGAGTCGGCCGTCAGAGAATCTACCAGTTCTAGGTGAACGGCTCGCGTTGTCATACATGTGAATAACGCGCCGTACCTTTTTTCTCTGCGCCGGCCTATGGTCACTTGTAGGGGTGTCCGCCATACAACACGATCGGTTTCTTCAAGCCTGGCGGTATATCGGTTGTCGAGGCCTCGACGCGAGTATAAGAAATATTATAAACTAAATGCATAAATGTTCAAAAAATAAACCTTATGGTAACAATTACACATACACACACACACGGCCATATATTGTTATTTTTATTAAATTTAAAAAATTCAATTTTATGCCGCTGGATTGATCGTGTGCGAAACACCTATAATGTGCGTAAAAAAAAAATAATACAATATTTCTTTTTACATATAAGCACAAGTAGCGGTTTTACTCTCCCCGAAACTATATTCCTTCGAACTTCTTTAAATTTTAAAAATTAACGTAATAAAAATAACCAACGCTTGAACCGTCGAGCAGCGTCGCGTCGAACCGTAGACAGTTGACCATCGTCCCGATGTTTAGATAGAACGTCCGCGACGTCCGCGTAACGAAGTTGACGCGTCAACTAATTGACGAATTCAACTAGTTGATCGTCTCGTCGATGGATGGACGTGGACGGTCTCGTTTCGTCGACGATAAATACGTCGACGACCCATCCCTAGTTAAAATCAAGAAGAAGAAGAAAGCAAGCGTTGCTGCCTAACCGGTCTGTAGCAGCATTCTTAAAAATCCATGCAGATGTAAGCATCGACAAAGAGGCTTCACAGACAGTGGACTTTGTAAAATATTATTAGAAATGTAAAAATAATGTGCATAATAATATCGAACCATGAGTACTTTAGTGTATTAAGTGAAAAATGCAGTTTTGAGTTATCGGCGTTAGATGTTATAAATTTCTTTATCAAATTGATTTTCAATTATTTGTTTTAGAATTTTTTGAATATTGCAAGGATTTGGATTGCCTCACGTGCACCCATCGATAAACCTTATATTTGCTTATAAGGTTTATCAATAGGTACAGCATAATATAACTATTTTATTATATTTTGATTGAGACATAAAGGGGGTTAAATAAAATCAATGAGACGATAGTAATATGTAATTTAGTCTGCTAGGTGAAATAACTTACTTGTTCTACGTATCTTAGGGAATTGTGTGCAAAGAGACAACAATACATAAGTTAATTTAGTCTTTAGGTAAAATTACTGTGCTATGTTTATAAGTATGTCAGTGTAATATGTGTTTTATAATTGTTTCTGATATGAATAAGTGTAAGCATTAGGGGGTTGTAGAATAAGTAATAATTAGTGTAGAGCTCTAATGGTTAAGTAGGAAAAGGTGGCCGGGTCATGCCTGTAGGTATCGGCGAGACTCGCAATCAGCCATGCCGCATTACCCGGGGAGATTGCGCAAAGAGGAGGATAGAGTGCAGAGTGGGAGTGTGGAATATTAGGGGAGGAATGGATAGGAAGATGAATGAACTGTGTGATAGTATGAATGACAAAAACCTAGACATTTTATGTATAAGCGAAAGTATGAAGAAAGGCTGTGGAGAGTTAGAGCACAACGACATGATGGTGCTTTGGTCCGGAGTGCCGGAGGCGGACCGAGCGTGCCAGGGTGTTGCAGCGCTGCTCTCGAGAAGGATGGTGGAATGTATGAGAGAATATGAATTTGTCAGTGCCAGTGTTTCGGACAGGAATTAGAAGTTCGAAACGATCGCCGTGGAACGGTGGCGTCATCACGAAACAATGCCAGTTTTGTATGTTTATGTAAACAGATGAAATAAAAGACTTTATGTGACACACTATTTTTTGGACTTAGAACGTTTTTCGTCATGGACCCGATTGCTGCGCACTACCGCCTGGGTGCCGCGTTTTGTGAATAATTGTCGTCACCTCAGTGGAAAACAGCCTGATATTACGATTGACGAAAGAACGGAGGCCGAGCGCACCTGGATAAAATACACACAGGCAGACGCTTTTGGGCCAGAGATACGGGCCCTCCAGAAAGGGGAAGTCATAGAAAAGACCAGCCGACTGTACCCGATGACACCACAACTGGATGAACACAACGTCATCAGAATGGGTTCTCGGCTGGAGCGGACCGCAGTGGAGGGCATACCGCCCGGATTAAGAGCGCCGGTTATTCTAGACGGCGCCCACCCATACACACGACTAATGGTGCGCTACTACCATGAACGCGAGAACCACCCGGGCACGGAAAAAACAGTAGCCGATATCAGAGAAAAGTTTTACGTGCTGAAATTGAGACCAACCGTGCGCCGGGTGAAATTGGCATGCCAGGCGTGCCGCAATATGAAGAGCCAGCCGAGCCCTCCATTGATGGGCCAGATACCAGATTGTCGGCTGGCGCACCATACACCTGCTTTCCACCACTGCGGTCTGTGAATGGTACCCACCGCTTACCCAGGACCGTTTTATGAGCGAAAGCTCCCATATCGGTCCTTCTCATTCGTCTCCAGGTTGACATTTTTTTAGCTACAATGCAAGACCGTGCTGCCCCGCACGGGTCGTATAAACCGGTGCGAGGCGGCACGGCCGCAAAAACAAAACCATTCACAGACCGACACCATTAGATACGTCTTTATTGCATAAAAAAATACATAAATAAATTCAAGAACAAAGAAAAGGTAAAATAACAAAATAAGAAAAATAATAATACAAAATAATACGAAATAATACAAAAATAATACAAGAACAAAGAAAAGGTAATAACAAAAGAAGAAAATAATACATAGTAGACGAATTTCGCGGTGGCGGCAGTGGATGGGTAAGGTCAAACAGACACCCCCTTAACAGGGAAAGAGACGATATAAAAAAAAAATACATTTGGATATCCGGGTAGGGAAGCACAGGACCGGCAGGTCTTCGTCCAATGCAGGAGCCCACACATTAACACAACACCGGGGAATGACAGAGTCAAACCACCAATACACAAGAAAACTTATCGCACAGATCCCCTCAGGATTTCCCAACGGGACACCCACACCCGAATGAACCCTCGGAAGCATCCGAAGTTCCTTTCATTCCTCACTAGGACATCATTGGATGGACGTCCTGTCACGGTCATTCCAAACTCAGTTAATCCTGCTAACATATTCTCTCTCGCGTCATTCATGATCGTACATTCCCAAAGGATATGTTCCGCCGTTTGGGCCACCCGACCGCAAGCACACCACGGGTCAACGGAGAGTCCAAGATCGCGGCGGTCTGGACTATTTTGGGCCAATGCAAATTACCATCGGCCGAAGGAGAGAAAAAAGATACGGCGCGCTGTTTACATGTTTAACAACACGCGCCGTACATTTGGAACTAGCCGAGTCCCTGTCTGCAGATTCAGCTATACTCGCCATCAGACGAATGGCCGCGCGGCGCGGTCATCCACGCCTCTTATACTCAGATAATGGGACTAACTTCCGAGGCGCGGAAAAGGAAATGGCGGCCGCGCTGGCAGAACTCCATGACGACCCACGAATGCAGGGACATCTCACAGAAAGTGGGGTACAGTGGAGCTTCAACCCCCCGCTCGCCCCACATATGGGCGGCGCTTGGGAAAGCCTTGTACGCTCTGTGAAGCGTGCGCTGGAGGCCACGCTGAAGGAGCGGGCACCGCGGGAAGAGACATTAAGGACCTTACTAGCTGAGGCAGAATACACAGTGAACAGTCGCCCACTGACACATGTATCAGTGGACCCCCTGGATGACGCGCCAATCACTCCTAACCACCTGCTTCTAGGAATATCGGGCAGAAATACACATTTAACCCTTTACGGGGCATTGGATGCAAATGTCTGTTTAAAGAAACAGTGGCAGATGGCTCAGCAGATGGCTGACTTATTCTGGAGAAGGTGGATGCGGGAGTACCTACCGACCCTAGCCCGACGACACAAATGGCAAGAACCTGCACCCGCAATCAAAGAGGGAGAGATGGCCGTCATCGCTGATCCAGCACTGCCCCGCAACACATGGCCCAAGGGAAGGGTGATAGAAACAAAAGTAGCACCCGACGGACAAGTCAGAGTAGTCCGAGTAAAAACCACGGCGGGCGAATACACCCGACCGGCAACAAGAATCATCACACTGTCCAGGGCGCCGCAGTGACGGCGTCACTATTGCAGATATTGAGGGAATCCTGTCCTTCCTGTGAGTGCAGACTGGCTACACGGGGGGAGTGTTTCGGACAGGAATTAGAAGTTCAAAACGATCGCCGTGGAACGGTGGCGTCATCACGAAACAATGCCAGTTTTGTATGTTTATGTAAACAGATGAAATAAAAGACTTTATGTGGCACACTATTTTTTGGACTCTATGAATAATTTTTATTATTATAGATTTAAATATTGACATATACAATGTAATATTTATGGATTTTTGTCACATCTTTTATTTTTTAATAAAGAGAGTAAATCGCTTGCAAAGCGATAGACGATGCGCTTTTCGAAGCAATCAGCCGTTCGCGGCATTTTTGACTGACATATGGTCAGTATGGAAATCGAAATATTTTCCAAATATTTCTGGAATTTGACCCGCTCACGAGGCGTGATAATTTAGACTAGTATATACATTTCCGAGAACCAGCCAAATGGGTGCGCCCGGCTGGTATTCCGAAGATTAAAGTGGGACGGCAGGCTGCAGACTGACCGTTCCCCATATCGCTTGCATCTGATTTACGGGTACCCAGCCCGTAAAATCAGAGTCTTGTCGCACAAGACCGACTGGACGTAGACTGGCGGAGGAGCATCATTACTAAAAAGTGCGTGGAGCACCGTACACACAAAATATAAATTAAACTTTACAAAATTCTTCAAAAAAATAATTTTTATTAAAAACACAGGAAAAGTCAAGAAACGCATAGAAAACATAAAAAGGGGAATTAAAAATAGTGGCCCTAAAATGGACCTTTTACGCTCAACATAAGCGCAATCGCTAATATCGACCCCACCGGCCGAGCGATACCGTGCCGAAAAAGATCACTTTCAGTCAAAATCGAATATTGGCCGCTACAGCAGTCCAATTAAACTAAAACTTTCTTTATTGTATTCTTCCAGTAAATATCTATACAAAAAGTATATATTTACGACTACAAATTACATCAGAAACGTAGGAGGAATTTTGTTTGATAAAATTGTTTATAACTAACATAATATTAATTATTCACTCTTTAAACTATAGTCAAAAGACGCCTTATAAAATATACTTCATAATTATTACACAAAAATTCATGTATCTACTTAAGAACTATTTTTTATTGAATTTAATGTAACTAGCCGATTGCACTCGGTACATAACTTGTAATAACTCTGTTAATACTACCTTGCGGGTCCCATAGACTATGTTAGATTATCAGCAAGGTTTAGTCTTGTATAAATTAACATGATTTACGTCTCAAAAAGACGATGAAACTATTTTTACGATTTTTTATGTCGGAGCAAAGTGCTTTCTGCCGATTAGTACCAAAATTCACTCAGAGATGGCGCGAGCGCTGAAATCGGCAAAGCAAGCTTTGTGATTGGCTGATTGTTTTACGATGGAGTTATGGAAGGGATTTTGTAATTTGGCTATATAAACAGTTTCATAACGGCGAGCAATTCAGTACACCTGAAGGTGCTTTAAGAGCCTATCGGACCACTTTTACCAGTCTTTCATTTCTCTCTACCTACAACGACCCTGCTAACTACTTGGACTTTCTCTGGACCTTCTTTGGCCCTTTTAAGGCAATCTCTACTACACCGGCGTTTCTAGATTGGTTTTATACGACTTTGCCATCTGAAACTTTCGATGCGTTTCTTCGAGTTTTGGGCACGTGGAACCAAACTATCTTTTGCGTGTTCCTGTCCGGAACAGCCAGACTAATGTGGATCCGGTTCAAAATTGGAGTCACGGGGGTGTTTCTAGTTATAGGCTATGCCCCGGTTAATTCTGAAAAGGACGAAGTGAAAAATGAATTTTGGACGAATGTTAGGGATGTAATGAACGTGAAACGAAGCAATGAAAGAATTATCTTCGCAGGTGATCTGAATGGCTGGGTGGGAACACGAAGAGATGGCTTCGAGACTGCCCTTGGTGTGTATGGTGACAAGAGGATGAATGAGAATGGTAAAAGTTTGCTTGAGGTATGCTTGGAATGGAATCTTTTTGTTTCAAATACCTTTTTTGATCACAAAAGAATCCATCAATACACATGGGAGAGAGGGAATGAAAGATCGATAATTGATTTTGTTGTGGTTGATTCTAGACTAAGGGCCGCTACGGTTGATACTCGGGTATTTCGGGGTGCCGAGATGGAAACTGACCATTTTCTTGTAGTCTCAAGAATAAACTTGTTTCAAGGCTGGCGGTCCAGGAAAAGAACTGTACCGGCTTCGTCTAGAATCAAAAAAGAGAATCTACAAAAGGACGATTTAAGGGAGAAGTTTGAAAGGAAAATTGTTGAAAGGCTGAGTGTAAGGAGGGTGAGTGATCTTAGGATAGATGATGCATGGGATTACTTAAAAAATACCCTTTGCGAGTCAGCGAAGGAAGTCTGTGGAACAGCTAAGCAGGGAAGGAAGAAAGGGGATGCATGGTGGGATGATGACATAAAGGAATTAGTGAAAGAAAAAAGAAAAGCGTGGCTCCATCTTCTGACAGTGAGTGGAGATGAATACGCGGGGGCAAAAGATGTATACAATGCGTGTAAAAAAAAGAGTGAAAGCAGGTGTGAAAGAAAGGAAAGAGCGGCTGAAAAGAGAGGAAGGTTTGAAAATGTCTAAGAATTTTGGGGAAAACATCAAATTTTTCTGGAAGGAGGTGAAAAAATCTCGATGTGGGACGGAAAGCAATAGTATGAAAGCTATTAAGTCAGCGAATGGAGAAATGTTAATGGATGAAGATAGAATAAAAGATAGATGGATGAATTATTTCCAGGAAACGTATGAGAGCGAGGAGGCTGTAATAGAGGAATCCGTCGATATTCTCACGGAGAGAAGTATGAATGACGAGAATGAAGTCAGCGAAATAAGTGTGGAAGAAATAATGTGTGCAATAAAGCATATGAAGAATGGTAAGGCTGTGGGGTATGATAACGTTGCTGCCGAATATATCAAGGCTGGTGGCCCATCAGTGATTTCGTGGCTTCATACTCTATTTAATAAATGTTTGAAGGAGAGCCACACCCCTTTGGATTGGAGGAGAGCAGTTATCATGCCTCTCGACAAAGGTAAAGGGTCGAGATTGGAATGCGGGAACTACAGGGCAATCAGCCTTTTAAGCTCGGTCGGCAAACTTTATGGAAGAATTTTGATAGAAAGAGTAAGGTCGATGACGAAAGAAAAGGTATGGGACGTGCAAGGAGCCTTTGTGGGTGGAAGAGGATGCATGGATCATATATTCTCTCTACGAGTGTTGACGGAAAAGTTTTTAGCGAAAAACCAAAAACTTTTCTGTGCATTTGTAGATCTGCAAAAAGCTTATGATAGGGTTATTAGAGGAAGGTTATGGAAGGTACTCTCTGATTACAAGGTGAACAGTAAACTTATATACGCAGTTGCATCCCTTTACGAGGGGAGTACTGCGTGTGTAAGAATCAATGGATCTTTCACACCGTGGTTTGATATAACAAAAGGTGTCAAACAGGGTTGTGTAATGTCTCCATGGCTGTTCAACTTGTATATGGACAATTGTGTGAAAGAACTGGAATGTATGAATATAGGAGCGAAAATGAGTGATTTGATTGTATGCTGTTTACTGTACGCGGATGATGCGGTATTAATGGCAAATAGCGAACAAGACCTACAAAGTCTAGTTAGCAGGATGTATGATGTATGCAAGGAAAGTGACCTTATTATGAATGTAAAGAAGTCAAAAGTAATGGTATTCGAGATGGAGGAAAGTAAGACAACGTGTGAAATACTAGTAGGAAATGAATGTTTGGAACAAGTAGATGAGTTTGTGTACTTGGGAAGTATGTTCGATAGAAGACGGAATGTTGAGAAAGATATAGAGAGGATAGTGACTGCCGGGAATAGGGTGAACGGTGCTTTGAATGCAATAATTTCTAATAGAAACATGTCTACCGAGGCTAAACTGGCGGTACATAATGGAGTTCTTGTACCGACACTAATGTATGGAAGTGAAGCCTGGAGCTGGCAGAAGAGGAACGAAAGTAGATTGAATGCAGTGGAGATGAGGTCCCTTAGACGTATGTGTGGTAAATCCATGTATGATAGAGTAAAGAATGAAGATATTAGGAATGAATGTAAAGCTGATCGTAGTATAATACAGAGAATAAAAATAGGGTCGCTCAGGTGGTTTTGGCATGTTGAGCGAATGAATGAGGAAAGAATGGTAAGAAAGATATATGATGCAAGTGTTGACGGCGCCAGAAAAAGAGGGCGACCACGGAAGACGTGGCATGACCAGATTAACCAGATACTGGAAGATGGTCCTGTTAGAAGTCTGAACAACCGTCGAGCTTGCATGCGAAGATGTATGAATGTAGACTAAGCGAAAGTTGTATGTCAGGACAGAAGAGTATGGCGCTCTATCCTCTCTGCCTACCCCCCTCGGGGAACG